>WNYD01000016.1:241002-355613 GCA_021396205.1 Sporothrix brunneoviolacea | reverse complement strand
TAACCCTAACCTAACCCTAACCTAACCCTAACCTAACCCTAACCTAACCCTAACCTAACCCTAACCTAACCCTAACCCTAACCTAACCTAACCTAACCTAACCTAACCCTAACCTAACCCTAACCTAACCAACTAACCTACCCTACACTAAATAGTTCATAGTTCTTAGCTTTATACGAAGTCGCGATACTAACTTTTCTACTTTATTTATAGTTCCTAGCCTCGTATAAAGTCCTAGTATTAACATTTCTACTCTATTTATAGTTTATAGTCCTTAACTTTATATAAGGTTACGATACTAGCTTTTTTACTTTATTTATAGTTCTTAACTTCGTACGAAGTCGTTATACTAGCTTTTCTGCTTTATTCACCTTTCTTAGCCTCGTATAAAGTCCTAGTGTTAACATTTTTACTTTATTTACAGTTTATAGTCCTTAACTTTATATAAGGTTACGATGTTAGCTTCTTTACTCTATTTATAGTTCCTAGCTTCGTATAAGGTCGCGATACTAGCATTTCTACTCTGTTTATAGTTTATAGTCCTTAGCTTTATATAAGGTCACGATACTAGCTTCTTTACTTTATTTATAGTTCCTAGCTTCGTATAAGGTCGCGATACTAGTATTTTTACTTTATTCACCTTTTTTAACTTCGTACAAAGCCTTTTAATCTATTCATAATTCCTCCCTTCTTTATTAACTTACACCCTTTAACGTAAGTAAAGGACGTACGATACGATGTAGTAGAAAAAAAAAATTACCGGTGATAATAACGTTAATTTAGACATTAAACGAACCAACAAGGAAGGCGCTATACGAAAAAGGAAAGAACGATACAAATAAACGTAAACAACAACCTAAACACACTAAACAATAAAAATCTCCCCTTAAATATAAATTTTTTTACTCTTCTCCTCTCTCTCTTCTTCTTCTTCTCTTTTTTCTTACGTACAGCTTTAACATTACGAATAAAAACAATAACAATAATAACGCGCGCCGCCTGTTACCACGCCCGCCAACACCGTACATCGCCTCTCCCTCTCTTCCTTTTTCTTTTTCTTCTTTACCGTACAAGCTCCCGCTAATAACAACGAAAACGCGCCGTTCGCCACCAATCTCGCGGCCTCCTTTATTTTTTCACTTCCTCGCCCTCGCCCTTTTCTCCTATTCCTCTCCCCTCCTCTCTCTTCTTCTTCTCTCCTATACGAGCGCCGACAAGAACAAAAACAACTCCCGCGCACGCCGCTCGCCGCCGTTGTCACGGCCTTAGATTTTTTTCACCTCCTCGTCTTCGCGCTTCCGCCCGTATAAGCGTTAACAGTTTCCTCGCCCTCTCCCTCTTCTTCTACCTTTGTGCCGTACGATCCTATAACGGATCCACAAGGCGTGCCGGCACTCGCTACCGTAAAAGTTTGTTTCCCTTACTCCCCGTATAAAATCCCGGCTTTATTTCCATAAACTAACTAGTGCCTTCTTAATAGCCGTACGATAGGCCTCCCCTACCTTAAATGGTGCCGTCCGATAACGCGCCGCCCTTATTCCAAATCCTCTTCGTCGGCGGGCAACAATTAGATTTACTCTACTATAATAACGATTAACGGGCCATGTTACACCGCCCTAACGGAAATGTTATCATCGTACAAAGAGCAATGCGTCTAGATTAAGTTATATCGCACCGCCCTTCGTACACTAACGCGCTTCTTATCGCGCGGGCGGGCCTAGTTATAGCTTAACGGCCCTACGAACAATACCGTGCGAAGGCTCGGCGGAACGGCGACGGTTTTCCCCGGCCGTTCCTAGTTTGTGTCCGTACGATTAACGCGTTCGGTGGCTATTACGTTAATTACAAATGGCCGGACAACGGAAGCTAGTGCTTATACCACGACGCCTAGCCGGGACACGCGCCTACTAAAGGGGTAGACAATGTTCCGTACAAGGTGCACGAGGTGCACGACAACGACGACGACGAGGAATACGTTCCGTACAAAAATAATAACGGCGAAGTTGTCTTTATTAACGCGCGTTCCCTTAACGATTAAATTAATCCGCCGACGCCGGCACCTACTAGCCCTCGCCTAGGCGTGCCCTTATTCGTTACGCCTAGCATTGTCCCGCCGGCGGCCGGCCCGCCCTTACGCCCACGCCCGCGCAAAGTCGTCGTTATCGAGTTAAACGACTTACCGCGCCCACGGGGTAATTAACCCGTACAGGCCATTAAAGTTAAGCTTAACAGGGCAGTTAACCGTACGACAACCATAAGCCCTCACGGGCGTAAGCAAGGCGGCAGTGTGCCGGCCTTGATCCGTACGAGCGGGCGCTCGGTCCCGCCAGGTTAGGAGGGGCGGGCACCGCCCGTACATAATAAGGTCGTGATAGTAGGCGAGGTGTGCTAGACGTACAATACGGTGGAGGACAAGTGGGAACGTAACGTGTAAACTTTACCGTACAAGATGCTCTTTATAGTACGGTGGCCTTTATTTATAGTAGTGGCCGTACAAAATGTTATTTACGGTGCCTTTTTCTTTTTTTATTAATAATAGTATCCGTATAAGAGGTTCTCTCTTTATTACGGTAGTCTTTTTTTATAACCTTTATTTATAACAGTGGCCGTACGAGATGTTCTTTACAGTGCCTTCTCTCTTAGTGGTAGTGTCCGTACAAGAGATTAATTAAAGTCGTTTTTAATAACCTTACAACCATCCCTCGTAAATAATCGTAATCGTGTAAGTCTTAACTAACAGTCCGCAGGCTATATACACGTGTAAATAAACAGCCTTATCATACGGTGCAAGCCAAGTGTAAATAAACAGCCTTATTATACTACGTAAATAAACGTGTATGTCTTAACTAACGGTCGTACGGCACATTACTGTTCACATACTTATACGAAAAGCAAATAAACTGTCCAAAACAACAAAACATTATACGAGATAAGGCGTAAAATTCTTGTTCTTATCGACGGCCTAAAAGTGCGCCGCGTTGTCGTCTATATAAGTCTAAGATAATAAAACATCGTACGAGATAAGGCGTAAAATTCTTATTCTTATCGACAGCTTAGAAGTACGCCGCGTTGTCGTTAACATAAGTCTAAGACAATATAACATCGTACGAGATAAGGCGTAAAGTTCTTATTCTTATCGACGACCTTTAACAATAGTTGTAAACACGTCTAAAGCTAGACGCACGTATAAATAAACGGCCTTATCGTACGGCGCTACACGTGTAGATAGGCGGCCTTATCGTACGGCGCTATACGTGCCTCTTTACCCATAAAACATCCACGTCTCGCCCGTAAACGTTTTCCTTTACCACCGTACGACATGTTTCTTTTAAGACAAGAGATTTATACACGGTTTTCACTCTTTCTTTATCTTTATTTTCCCGTTAACTACATCTCCGTACGACGCGTAGAACCCGAGTTATTTCTCATCCGATTTAATTATATCGGATGACTTTTTTTCGGCTAAAAGTGGAGTAAAAACAAATCCGACAACAAGGGTCCGCCTATACAAAAAAAATGTCATCCGGTTTAAAATAATGGATAGGGTTATAACCGTAACACGTACGGGGTGACGATAACTAATCCGATCGTTAAGATAACGATTAACGGGCGGCTAGTTATAAAGCCGTTATAAAGCTTGTATATAACTTAAATACTTTTAAACATCGGCGTACTTCGGTGGTTAGTTAATTTATTTAATACTAGTTAAAGTATTAAATATTTAATACACCTTTTTTACGTAAAATTAAATATTTAATACACTTTTCGTTATTTAATTTAAAGAATATTAAATATTTAATACACCTTTTTTAAACAGTATTAAATATTTAATACACCTTTTTTACGCATTTAATACACCTTTTTTACGTAACATTAAATATTTAATACACCTTTTTTAAGTAGCATTAAATATTTAATACACCTTTTTTAAACAGCATTAAATATTTAATACACTTTTTTTAAACAGCATTAAATATTTAATACACCTTTTTTACGTAGCATTAAATATTTAATGCACCTTTTATTATTTAACGTAGTAAATATATGGTCTTTTTCTTGTAAAAAGCGTAAACCTAGCCCTAATAGCCTAGTAGTATACCCGTCGTCCTTTAGCTTAACAACTAGGAGATGAGGAGTTATAAAACAACGTATTTAAGGTTAACGCTGGGTTGCTATCTTGCTGGGCGCCCGGTCGTTGCCATTTTCTCTTCGCAATCCCCGGTATAACTAATGAATAAACCAGTCTCCTCCATGATGCGGGGAATCTCATCCTCTGCCAACGAAGCTAGACTTCGCTTCTCACGGGCCTCCCATCCTAGCGCGTATAATCGAGCAGTTCGGCTGCGGGAGTTTGCGCCAACAACCCTGATTACGCTGCGCTTCGCAGGAAGAAAGGGTTCCTCGAGAGATTCGTCATGGGTCAAAAGTGTAACTGCAGGGAGGGAGAGAGTGGTGACAAAAGTCCAGCGGAATGGTTGGAAAGATGCTTGGGAGACTCGCGGTATGGTTTGGGTAGCATCCCGTACTCTTAGTGAGGATGAAAGTTACAACTAGGTTAAAGGCATGACATGTCTACCACGGCGAAAGGAAGAGTACTGGCTGCGTTATACGTGTGAGCAATTTCTTGCATAAGATAATCCTGCTAGTGCTGCTTCTTTCGAACGAGTAATTGCGCGAGGACAAGACAGAGGCAAAAAACCATGCGTGCTTCCCGAAACACCTGTCCTCTGCCTCCTATATAGCAATGTCTATTTTGGAGGGCCACCCATCAATGAAGCATCGCCTTGAGTCCAGATAACATTCAACACCAACTTCTTAATCTTCCACACACCCGCTTCATCCTTAACAAGCTCAACGGAATACTCCCCGCCCACAGTGTACTTCGGCCCGGCTGGATCCCTGCCCATGCCGGGAGGACTATGCTGTGCCGTTGATGTAGCAGTGAGAGTCGCAGTATCGGCGCCATCCTCAACATCCACGCGGACCATGCTGATATTGTGTGTGGTATCCATAGGACCAACTTTATCGAGAACATGTGTGCGGATCAGGGAGAGGTTCGGGATGACTCTTTTATTGTCGTCGTGAATTTCCATGGAAGCGTCTTCTCCGGCCCATGCAGAGTTGAAGAGCGCCGTGTCATGATGATCACTGCCAATGGCGGCTCGGTACAGGGCGTCGGTGATAGCTTCACGCTGGCTGAGAGAGGAGAGGGAGATCGGGTACGGCTGCGACATTTTGGCAGCTTATGATGTTTGATAGAAGAATAGAAATGTACTTTGTTGAGTGTCGTCGTGTTCAGTCTACCCACTTGGTTGGTTATTGACTGCTGCTGCATCCCTCTTTTAATAGACCACAAGTGACGGACTACGTAAGCACGGCGTGCCAATCTTTCCCCGGAATTCTCGGGGTTTAACCGTGCCACGCCCCACTTATACTATGGTTTCGTAGTTCGCACAGCTACATCAATCAGCATACTCCGTATGGTCCCATGTGCCGCGGAGATTTCCGAAAGTTTCCGCCAAATTGTCCGCCAAAGTTTTCCGCCTAAACTTTCCGCCAAAGGACCCCGAACCAACATGGCCTTTACTTTCCGCGGCGTGCGTGCGTATCGTACAGAATCGGTATGCTCCTAGAGCCACCACAATCTCGCGGTAAAGGCAAAGATGAATAGCGCAGAGTCGAATTAAGATGGACAGGCCAAAGACGGGCCGCAGCGCCAGATGGGGCGCGGCCTGCGCTCCGTGTGCGGCAGCAAAGACACGCTGCCTTCGCACCCAGTCTCCTGCTCTACCATGTGATCGATGCCGAAGCTTGGAGAAACACTGCTCGGATCAAATTCCCAGACCAAGGAAGAAGAGACAGGCAAAATCCTCGTAAGTCCATGTGTGTACGTGTTTATGCCCTGTTATACTCGTTTCTGCTGGCTCTTTGCGCCTCGACTCCTTGCGACAGCCTCCGGTCTGCATACGCTCCGTCCCTAGGGAGTTCACTGCTTCTACCACTGTCGTTATTACTGCCCGATCATCTTCTTCCGGTTTTAACCGATATTTCAATCGCTAAACAATCTTGAACCCATTCATGTTGGACCCTCTGTTAACTCTGCCTGACCAGTGCTAATTTTAACATAAGAACGGCTCTACCGGAAGAGGGATTCAATAATCTGATCGGCTCATTGAGGATGCCGGGGGGGGAAAGCTCGACTGCACATGACAGTTCACCCACTAGCAGTCCAGATCATCTCGCAAACAACCATTCCGCATCATCGATTGGCACCGAACCCCAAGCTCAAGACACGCTGAGCCAGGAAGAAACTGCTCTGCACACCCCGCCGTATGACTTCACCTCTAGCGCACCCGCACGTCCCACATGCACCTGCATGGCAACAGTGGGCAAGGACGATCTTGTCCCCGTGGAGTCTGACGAGACTTTGTTGTCCATCTACAGGAATCAGCTGTCCAGCCGGTTACCTTTTGTCATCATTCCAGCTGGCACAACGGCGAGGCAACTGCAGGCAACTCGTCCACTTCTAATGAAGGTAATCAGAATGGTGGCTTCCGTCCGCCATCTGCGGTTGATGAGGGGGCAAAGCCGCGCCGTCATGGAACATATCTCTCATGCCATACTCATGAGATCTGAGCGCTCGTTGGATCTCCTCCAAGGCATTCTGGTCTTCCTAGGGTCCTACCACTACCATTGCATGACTCATGCGCAGTTCAATAATCTGACCCGTCTAGCAGTCAGCCTGGTAGAAGAGATGGATTTGAGTACATGCCCCAAGTCTCAACAAAGGAGGAGTCAGCTGCCTTTGGTACGCGCCGAGGAGCCCATGTCTAGAACGAACGAAGAGAGAAGGGCACTACTTGGCGTCTGGTATATGAGTTCAAAGTGAGTCTCGCACCGCCTAGATAATTACAGCTTCATAAAGGACAAGACTAACTCGATGGCAGCGCTGGCCTGGTCGTGAACCAGTTAGCAGTCACAAAATATACTAAATATCTGGACCAATGCCTCAACGAACTTGAGGATGCTGGAGAATACAAGACAGACCAACTTGCCGTACAGCTGGTCCGCATCCAGCGACTCACCGAGGAAATTCGCCACTTCCACAGCAGGGATTCCTTGGTGGACGAACAGCTAGGTTCACCCGAAGCTTCGACGACAGCGCGTCTGGAGGCATTCCAAGTTGAGTTAGACAGACTCCGGAACGCACTACCCCCGAAACTCAAATCCGACTGTATGATTCCCCAACTGTTTGAACAAGTCGCCGGTGCTTCGCTAACGTGGTCTCAGACCTTTTATCTTGCTATTACAATAGCGCTTACCTCAGGATCTTTGAGCCTCTACTGGCAGGTTCACACCTCCCAGATGCCGAATCTCAATCCTTCGCCTCGCTCTCGCTCTCGGGCGTGCTGATATCCGACGTCTTTTCACATTTCACTGCCGCGCTCAAGGCCTGGCTCGACAACTGGCTTGCCATCCCGGTCTGCTCCTACTTCTACATGCCTCAGCCCGCCTACGCCCAGTTGGTCCATGCCGCCATGATGCTCTCTCGCTGGACCAGAGTAGCCGGCCCGAGCGCGGTCAAGCTTTCCAGTGCCGGCACCGCCGTGTCCCAGAAAGAATCCACGGTTCCGGGGCAACCAACGCCTGCTCTCAGCGGCGTGCCTTCATGCCCAGATCTGAGCTTGTCGAGACCTCCCGCCTCAGCATCCACTCAAGTCGTGTCCGCCCAGATACTCAACACGCTCAGGGCCCAGGTCACAGCGCAACCCAATCTTCAGGTTGATATTTGCAGTATCTTAGACACCATGGCAGCTCGTTTCGAGGCTGCAAAGGAGGAGATGGCCGCGGCGCAAGGTGTGGACTGGGAGAACGATACATGGGACCTTGCTGCAGAACATTTAAAAATAAAGAAGGCCAGGGTCGAGAAATGGCGTGAGATCGTCGCCATAGCGGCAGGTGAGGGGAGGAGCCCGCTGACCAATGCCTATGACAGCGTTTATGGAGGGGATCGAGAGACCATGAATATGTCGGCAGGGCGGAGCGTCAACGGTTTCGAATGGCTGACATCAGGCTATGACCAGGACGATGTGCAGTGGGAGAGTGCTATGTTTGATGAAATTTTGCGGGACATTCATCCTGGAGCTGTCTTCAAGTCCTCCGTCGACTGGAACACAGGCATGCCGGTCGATATGGGATTTGTGGGCGGACCTAATATAGAAGTTGACGTGTAGAATTAAGGTCTTTATCGAGCGTCCGGACTTCCCGATTTCTGTGGGTCCTAGTCAGAGACGGCGGCGCGTCGCGCGTCACTGTCGCGGGTTGTCTCCCGTAAATTCCGCGGGGATTTCGAGGCCGAGAGAGTATATGTAACCCCGCTTCGAGATACAATCTCACGATCCAGTACATCCTATTTTTACAAAACTACATCTAGACGACCATGAAGGTGCTCTTACTTGGTGCTACCGGCAATGTCGGCAGCCGTGCACTGCCTGCCCTGATCAAGCACGGCCACACCGTCGTAGCTTATGTTCGCTCGCCTGCCAAGCTGGCGCCAGAGCAGCGAGCTGTTTTGGCCGGCGTGGTCACCGGATCGGTCACGGACAAGCCGGCGTTGAAGAATGCCATCCTCGCCCACAACTGCGATGCCGTCTTTCACGCCGCTGGCCTGGCGCAGATGTGGGGCCGCTCCCAGACCGGCGAGTACAACACCATCTTCGCCACCGTCATCGCAGCCATTGTGGAAACCCGACAGGAGCGCCGCGGGCCCGCAATCCGCGCCTGGCTCATGTCTGGTTTACCCATGCTGGACAGCGCCATCCCGACACGGCTCATCGGCGACTACATGCCCATGTTTCCCGAGCACAGGGAAAATCTGGCCCTCATCCAGAAGCAAGAAGAGGAGAACATCGCCTGGTCGCTGTTTTGTGCCTCTCAACTGACTCCCAAGCACAAGGAGGCTCGAATTCCTGCACCGGACGACTGCTCAGCGGCCAATGTGATCGCCAGGGCCGACTCGCCCCCCGAGTGGCGGGACACTCTTGCGTGGGTACCGCTGATCGGGCCCTACTTGAACATCTTGAGCCAGGCGGCTGGCTACGCCACTTCTTTAGAGGATCCCTTGGACTTCATTGCTGCCGACTTCGAGAAGCGAATACAGAGCGAATTCATTGGAAAGAAAGTGGGATTTAAGCTGAAGAAGAAGACTTCTTGAGTGCGCCTCTGGGCATCTGGGCTACCTGCTGTCTTCTCTTTTGCACTTTGGGAAAGTTGTAACTGGTTCGGCCGCTATCATAGATCATGCATTCCGTATTTTATTATTTTAATCCGGTATTCTTTTTATTTTTATTATAATATGTTTTCGCCTCCGACGGGCGCTTTACGTAGACCCTACCGGGAGCTGATTTAAGTGTACGGGCCGATGTAAACTAAATTTTAAATTTTCTTTCTTTACTTTCGTTTATTTTCACCCTTTTTATTTAACTTACACGTATTAGTCTACCTGTTACAAATATACTTCCTAAGATAGGAGAGTCTCTATAAAGGTGCTCAGTCTTTAAGGAGTTTGTGTTCTAAGGAACAACGAGGCGTGTATCAATAGAATCACTGAGTGGTAGTGTAGGCAATGAAGGCCACAGGAATACAAGTTCATGTAAGTATTTTAGACAAGCGGTAACGACTGCTTGTCTCTTATGTAGCTGGGAGGAAGCCTAGTCTTATATATCCAAGGTGCCTTAGTGAACATTAAACCGATGTTTACTGAGGTTAGTCACGTGCCTAGTTACGTGGTTTTATTTACTATTAGTTATTTAGTTCCATGTGGGATTACCGCTCCTCTGGCCGTCATTCCATGTCCTAGCCTGATTCCAGTGCCAGCCACACTTTTCTCCTGTCCCCAAATAGTGTACTAGCCACTATTTGCACTAGTATATTCCTGTGTGCTGTCTAGACTTGTTTCTACCTTTCCTCACCGCCCTGCCCGAGGCTTTGTCCTGGGCCTCGTGGGGCTGATTCGTAACATCGGGACTACATATCGTATATCTTCTTCCCCTTTAACCTATTTACCACCTTTTTATATATAAATATCCGTAGACTAAACCACCGTACCGATCACTCGGAGAGAGCTCTATAAGCTGAAATCTATTCCCTGACTCCTTTAGACGAATATCACTTATTTTATGTCTATTTCTATTTTGCCACGCAACACACTCAGTGTAAGGGTATTTACGGGAACTCTCAGGAGTCCACCGTCAAACTCCAGTCGGCAACCAGTCGCCAACACATCGAGACTACATATGGCAAATCTCCCTATTTGCCACCCTCTTGTATATAAATATCCACAGACCAGACCGCCTCACCGAACACTCGGAGAGGGCTCTGCAAGCTGAAGTCTAGCCTCTTACCCTCAGACAAATACCACTTCTTTTGTGTCCAATTCCATTTTATCACGCAACGCACTCAGCCTCTGGCTTTCCCCTTACACTCAGCCTCTAGCTTTCCCCTTATAGTAGGAATACCTAGTCCGTTTTAATATTAATGTAATTATTACGATAAAAGTAAAGGAATTAATATATTTTAACGTAATCCTTGCCTTTTAACTTATCTTAAAAAGAATTAACTGAAATTATCTAGTAAGAAACTCGTCTCTGCCGCCCATTCCTACACAAGTAGTGCCACTCAGGCTTCTCCAAACAACAATTTCCATTTACTCATCGTCGTTAATATTGATGACCGTCTGCTTCCATTTGCGAGCCTGGACACGACGCTGGAACAAAATGTCGATCTCACGGAAGGACCTGTGCTTCATCTCTGGAATCCAGATCCAAGACATGACGGTGCAGACAAAGGCGGTACCAGCCCAGACGTAGCCGCTCTTGCCGCCCAGGTTCCACTTATCACTGTTGAGCATGTAGCTGGCTAGGAAGATGCAAGGAATATTGACCAAGTAGTAGGCACCTCGTCCGATACCGGTTGTCAGTGGCCTAAGACGAACGGAAGATGTCTCGCCGATGATGACCCATGAGGCAGGGGCGGGTCCTAAGCAGAACAGGACGGAGACGATCAAGCCAAGTGCTGCTTGCGCATTGCTACTCGCCGTACTCGTACTATCGCCAACTGAAGCCGCAATGCCGAGCGCGATCAAGAATGCACAGTTGATGAATTGACCATAGACATAAATGGTGCGTCGGCCGAGGTATGTGGTGAGGATCCAAGAGAGCATGACCATGACCCACTGGAGGGCAGAAGTGATAAGACCAAGCGCAAATGCGGTGTTGTCTGCCATGCCGGCCTCTGAGCTGGTGTTAGTCTGCTATGAGGTTGCAGGAAATGGGTTTGGACTCACGTTTGAAAAAGAAAACCGCTTGGTTAGCGATCAGATTACCCGTCAGATTCTGAGATGCGTACACACCGCACACAATCAATGTGCGGTAGCGATCGGTACCTTTCCACAGTTCAACGAGACTGGGCTGCTTCTCGGTCTTCTCAAGCTCGATCGTGCGACGCATCATTGCGACTGCGTCAGCGGGATTATCGTTTGCACTCGCGCGTCCAAGGCGTTTGACAGCCTTCTCTGCCTCAGCCAGACGGCCCTTTCGTACTAGCCACCAGGGTGATTCGGGCGCAATGAAGAGTAGGATAGCGAGAGGAGTAGGAAACAACCACTGGAGTGCAATGGGAACTCTGGTGTGACTGTTAGTACGGTGCTCCTCGACCGCATCGATGGGAGCGGACGAACCTGTACGCTGAGGAGTCAAGCTTGGATTGGTAGTGGTAAGTGATACCGCCGACAATGATCGACCCAACAGCCCAGAACAGCTGCAACATCTGCGTCGCTGGAGCTCTCAATCTCAGTGGCACAATTTCGGCACAGTAGGCGGGTGCATTGGCGATAAAAACGCCCCACGGGATGCCTTCCAGGATCTGGGCCGCGAAAAACATCCCCTGGCTGTTGCCGAAATAAAAGATGAAGATGAAGGCGTTTAAGAACATGAGACCGCCAATGGTTGTCCATCGATATCCAATCCGACTGGTAATGGGGCCTGCGATGAAGACACCGATGAAGGCACCGACTGGTCCGCTACACTGGAATGCTGACTGCCATGAAGCTTCGATAATATTACCTCCTGTATTGTCGCTGTATACACCGAAATCGTCGACGAATTTAGCTGTGGCTATGAACTGTCCCATCAAGAAGACACAGTATGATTCCATGATCTATCGTAGCGTTAGAGAGAGAAATGATCTACCTATCATGGGCAAGAGCTTACAATGGTGCATGACATGACGAATGCCCACCAACTGGCAGCGGGATAGGCCCTGACGGCCTGGAGCACAGTCATATCATGTTCGATCCTCTCGGCATCGATGGCGCCAGTTCTGTTGTAGTCGACCTTCTCATCGACATCGTAGACGGGTCCGCCCGTGGAGGCGGGCTGCGCCTCCACCTCCAACGCTGAGGTTGGCTTCTCTGTGATGGCGTTATTCATGTTGATGGTTTTTGAGAAACGTGAGAACGAAAGAGAGGCAGGCACGACTGGGCTTTTAAATCTTTATACCTGCGACGACACGCTCGTGATGGCAATCCCGATGTTAGCTTACTTGAGTGAAGCATGCTCCGGACCTTGACCTCCACAACCCAACATCTCCACTCATTAGGGCCATTTTTCCGGGCACCATGGTAGCAGCATCGCATTCGCAACGTCGTACTCGCCTCGCCTTCGCTTTGATCAGGCTTTTTTGTATTGGCTATAGCGGACGTCGGTGCATCTTCTCCCGAGTCGCCCCTAGGGCCTGCGCGTGATCCTATCGCAGCTATAGCGGACGTCGGTACATCTTCTCCCGAGTCGCCCCTAGGGCCTGCGTGTGATCCCATCGCGTAGTACATTTTCCCATACATACTACCTACGGATACGCACCTCCTCTTTCAGCAATACGTGCACGATACGTGGATTAATTTGCGCGCCACCAGCAAAGGGGGTAAGCCCATGATAGGTGCATAAATGTAAGACAGTTGTATCTCTATCAAGACTTCTGCGGAGCAAGGGAACACTCGTAATGAATCAACTGTCTGGACGCGTCTTGTCCCAAACTAGACTGTAAGCCGAAAGCTTACTCGTAGTGAAACTCTCTGTTGTAACCGTAAGACCGACCAGTAGAACTAAAGGCGGGGAGGTTGGGGCGAGTCTCCACTAGAAGCCGGTTTCCGGTCTTGGAGACTTGGAGAATAGCTCGTCGAAGAAATGGAAATACCACTGGAGAGAGTAACGTAACGCAAAGGCGCGTCCGCGGATAAACTCGTGCGAGTGACGTTCGCGGGGAAGTGGGTGAACAGTTTGCTCAGACCTTCCCTATCTGGGTATGGTTTCCGCTAGAGGATTAAAAAGGCCGTGGAGAAGCCGGTGCGGGGATTAGCCTATGTCTCGCTAGCGCCCGGCTCGTCGAGTACTTCCAGAGGAGGACTTTTATACGAGGTGTACAGGGATAATAATTGTTAGTGTCGGTACAAGACAGGGGGGCAACGTAAAACATATTCTAGAAGTATCTATGCTAGCTATTCCGGCATACAAATACGTTTAGCTAATGAATTGTAGTGGGCAGCGTGGCGAAAGCTCACGGTGGTTCGAAGGAGTTAAAGAAGTCGATTGTCCTAAATAACGAAAAGACTAAAGATACAGAAGAAGAAGAAGAAGAAGAAGAAGAAGAAACAAAAGGGCCTCGCCCTCTTACGGTTATTACCCTTGAGCCAGTCCTTCAAAGCACAGTGGCAATAATATTATCCCGTCCCGACACGCCTACGCCGGGACCTGTCCCTACCAGGCCCCTGGCCCGAGGCCCTGGTCTGTCCAGAGGTTGTATGGGCTTCTAATCGTGTGTACGCCCTACCTTCAGGCTTCGGCCTTGGCCAAGCCATCCCCGGGCCCTCAGCCCGTCACATATACCGTTTGACGAGGACGTATAAAGAGGCTCTCTTCGAGTAGAGCACATTAAGCTAGCCACTTCCTTATGTACGTACTCGTAGCTGATTAAGATTCTACCTTTTATTGATTACGATTTCAGCCCCCACAAGGCACCCCGCGCGGCCTGAGCCCCACTGGTCGGTCAGAACGGGCAGAAAGGAGAACCAATCAAGAAACGAAGGAAAAAGGACAAATGAGGAAGGTTCACAACAAACCTCATACAGCCTCATATGGCAACCTCATTTTGGAATGAGGTTTAGATAGTATATAAGACTGAGGACCTACCCAGTCACTCTAGATAGAGACTCAGTCGTTACCGATTGTCTGAAATACAAACCTACATGAACCTGTATTCCTGTGCCCTTATTGCTTGCAATCACTCCACAAGTACCCATCTCTCCTGTTATACGTGTTGGTATTATCCAGACGTTACACTTTCTCATCGTTCTCATCAAACATTAACTCCTTAGCCTAATCAACTGTCAGAGATACTCTCCCTTGGGAAGTGCCTTTGTAACAGCGAAGATGTAAAGGCCTCTTAATATCTTTACACTAACAATACCACCGGTCCTTATAACCAATTTAGTAGTGGCTTAAACAAGGCATACACGATGTCCTAAGAATATTCTAAGGGAGCACAGAGTGTGCCTTTAGGACGAAGAGGAACGTGGCCAAGTGCTGAACGCGACAAGGCTACTACAAAGTATTGTAAGAATATATTTTCTATCGTGAAGAAAGGACAAGAAACAAGCACCCAAGTGTAGAGGGCGATGGTAGGAAAATTCCATAGGTAATCAGTGGAAAGGAAAACACATTAAAGCGACATTAGAGCGATGGGGTGTGTGATAAATAAGGAGAGGGGGGGCGGGGGCAGCGCCAGGATCCTCGTAGAGAGACAATTACAAAAAGAAGGAGGAGAAAGTGGTGGCGGTGGCAGAGACAGGGTCTATTACAAGAATTAAAGCACTGCCATTAAATGGCGGCAAGAATAAGAAAATGAAAAAAGGGAAAGAAGTCGAGAGTACAAAAGAGAGATGTCGGAGAAGAGCTGTATTTATATGCGGTCGTTAGAGAGGCTGCGACGGCGGGGCTAATCAGGTAACAAGATGCAGCCCCATATTTCTCAATTAGGAGGGCCGCCGACCCCCGCGGCCACAACAGTGTGTTCAAAATTACATCTGCAACTTCCTCTGATTTTTCCTTGCCGATTCATCGCCGTGTGGCTCAGATCCAACTCTCCGCCCTTCTCTTCCGACAGACTCATTACAGGCGTCTAAATTGGACCACTGACGGCAATTGTTACCTGCGACAACAAGGGCTTTGATGGAACGGAGCCAACCCTTACTCCCCGAACTCCCAGCTGCGGGACACGGTCAGTAAGTAAATTCTAAAATCAGTTTGTCCAAATGCAACTTACTTCCTTTGCTCCACTTCGCGTTAATCCTACTACAGCATGCTTTCTGATTTAGTATGCCGCACTATTCTTAAACCCTATCACACCACCCGTACTTGCGGCATTGATGATGCTGGCCCCATCGTTCAGGTGCGGAATCTGGGCTTGCATACAGTTCTTCACCCCATTGATATTGACGTCTAACACGAAATCCCAAGCGTCGTATTCAATGTTCTCGATCGGTCCTCGGAAGTATTGCTTCCCAACAACACCGGCTAGGTTCACGGCGCCGTCGAGACGCCCATATTGTGACACGGCGGACGAGATCCAGTCGTTGACGGAGGATGGGAAATGAACGTCCATGATAGACCCGCTTGTTATACCACCAGAGGCGGAGATGAACGAGACGACGTCCTTTAGCGCTTTGTCCTGCACATCTGCGAGTGTCACTTTTGCACCTTGGGACGCGAGCAGTTTAGCTGTCGCGAGACCAACGCCGCTGCTAGCGCTGTGGTGGCAATGACTTTGTTTCGCAGAACACCGACCATGTTGGAAAGTGATGCAGAGGAAATGGTACTCAGATGTTCTGTTTTAATTTTTATTATCTAAATGATCGGGAGAACATCGGATGCACACTATATATGCTCACTTTGCAACAGACTGGACGAGTGAAGCCATCTCATGCACCGTGGCGTATCCCCGATAAGCTTCTCTTCTCCAAGAGACTTCAAATGTTGGTCCCGCAGGTCAAACACTAGGAGCCACAGTGGGTGTGGGAAAGTGTGTTGAGGGGATTGCATTAAATGGTGGGGCAAAATGGCCCACCGGAAGAAGCCAATCGGAGCCTGAGAAGGACGGGATAAAGGAAGCAACTTTCATAGCAATTAAGTGGCAGGAAATACAGTATAAGAAAGATTACAACCCATCGTTCTACCGCTTCTGCGGTTCAGTCGAGCGCTAGTATCGGTGGCATCGGGTGTGTGTTCCAATTGCAGGTGTGTTGTAATTACTGACCGCCCAAAGGAGCGGGGATGCCAGCTACCTGAGGTCTCTGCTTAAATAGCGGCTAGTACATGAAGTCCCTTGTCATTGGCTGCGCGCCGCCAAATTTCCCACCATTTTCTGACAAATGTTGGTCCCCCATGCACGAAGTCTGGGTACAAGTCGTGACGAAATACCATTCACCACAACTTATCAACATTCCACTCCAAGAAGCTTGTTGCTCCATTCCCCCCCATTTACTCAACGTACAACTCCCGTTACTTTACGCCGCCGCAAACACCAGCAGCCATGTCTCAACTCTACGCCATCGTTGCAGGAGCTGGTCCCGGAACTGGAGCTGCGATTGCTCGCAGGTTCGCCAAGAAGTACACTGTCGTCTTGATGTCCCGCAGTGCTGCTAGCTACGCGCCGCTGGAGAAAGAAATCAACGAGACGGGCGGCAGGGCCATCGGTATCGCGACAGACGTATCTTCAGTGGATAGCGTTAAATCGGCATTCGGTGCCATTGATGAACAACTCGGCGAGAAGAGTATTTGTGCTGTATGTGCCCCGTCTGGTCGCAACTGGGTCCGCCTGACCATCCACACCTGACCATCCAGCATTGAGGACATGAGGACCTCTGTTCAATGGGTGCCTGCAGCACTGGCTGGTGTCCATAGCTAATGAGACGTGTAGGCCGCCATCTTCCATGCGAGCGGAAAACTAGCCCGCAAGCCTTTCCTTGAGCAGACGGAGGAGGAGTTTTCGGCACCGTACAATATTAACTGGTAACCAACGACATGAGATCAGTTCCCTGAATGTGAGCCATGTCGGCTGACCCGCTTAAAGTAAAGGTGGATTCTACTTCTCCCAGGCGGCCCTGCCTCGCCTCATTAGGGCGACTGAAGAGAAGGTGTCCTACCCTCCCACGTTGATATTCACGGGAGCCACGGCTTCGCTCAAGGGTTCTGCAATGTTTGCATCGTTTGCCGTGGGCAAGTTTGCGACCCGCGCAATGGCCCAGTCTCTAGCACGCGAATTTGGACCCCAAGGTGTTCATGTCAGCCATGCTATCATTGACGGCGTTATCGATCTTCCTTCGAGCGCAAGCTATCTTGCTGACAAAGGTCCGGAGGCCAAGATTGCTGTCGATACTGTGAGTGTTTCCGTCGCTCTAGATGCCTGTCGAATGGGTGGCTGACGCTTTGGTGTTTACAGATTGCGGACACTTATTGGTATCTCCACACCCAACCAAGATCGGGCTTCACACACGAACTGGAAATCCGACCTTGGGTTGAGAAATGGTAATCGGGTCATATCTAGGACGACAAATCGGCAAACGCGAAAATATTTCCAAGGTCAAAACTTGGGACTGTTCTGATATGCCTCAGCTGGAGGTGTTGAAGAAATCAGAAGATGAGGGTTTTATGGGCTTGCGACTGAATGACTTGCCGTATGTACGATAGGTAATTGCTTCTCGCGGGTGTGTGACCTGACGTGTCCAGCATGGTGCTCCTGCTTGGAAAATGACTACGTAGGAGCACCGAGCATCTAGAAAGAAGTCCCTAGTTATCAGTCACCTCCTTACGGCTTTATCCACCGGAGCGTTCCGGTCCACCATAAAACAACGGACGTGTGAAAAAATCGGTAGTGCAGAGGATGATTCAAGGAACGAACAAGCAGTTCTATTAAAAGCAAGAATGATTCTCGGTATTTTATTTCTTAAAACGCCCGTTAACTTTACATTTTATAATTTTATTAAAGAGGGAAGACTCATAACGATCCGTGGCGCTAATTAACAAAGGTCTTAATGTCACAGTTCCGCTCAAAGTGAACCTATTCGGGCGCGAAGCGAGGAATTGGGCTTTCTTGTTTTATGAATATCGCTGTTTAACGTTAAAATATACCGTATAGTGGAACTGTTAAAATTAACATGGGATATAGTAAGGACTATGGTCATTCTTGTTTCTGCCAATACTTATCGGATGCTTCCATACTCCCAGGTACATCAGTAGTACATCAGCCACTCTCCCGATTCGTTCTCCTCCAGAGAATCCCCCATATCGAACTCATCGGAAAACAAGCTGCTTGTCTGCTCATGACTGCTCTCTGTTTCCAACGCGCCCACTTCAGAGACATGAAGCCCCGTGCGGTTGTCCGGCGACGATGCCGCTGTCTGCAGCGGAAACGGCCCTGGTCTCTGTCGATTCTGCGGCATCCTAGGCCCAGACCCGGACCCGGACCCGATCTGCGGATATGGTGCATCCAGAAGAGTCCCCTTCTCGATGGCGATATTGTCGCCGGCCATGTCGGTCAGGATGCGCGAGCACTCATCCTGCTGGTCTTCGTCGCCCTGTAGACTGTGCAATGGATTGTGCAATGTGGACTGCAGCTCGATCTTGAGCTGCACGACGGTCTGGCGGGGTTCCAGGTGTTTGTCATCCGCAATGGCATCGATGACATTCTGCTTGATGACGTCGAAGACGTCGCGGTATTTTCGCGCACCCGGCCACCGTTCCGTGATGACAAAAAGGACAATGGAGCAGGCGTAGATGTCGTTACTTGTCGTGCAGAACCGTATTTAAAGGAGAACTATCAAGATAGGCTTAAGAACGATACTGGTCTGTTGGAGTTTTCTTAACCGAGAGGTTTATGGAAATGGTAAATCCATAGGGTGGTCTCCGTTGGTTAGATATGTAATAAATATGTAATAAATATGCCACTACATGAATCCCTTACAGTTGCTCTCATGACTACACTCAATAGCTTGGTTCTCTTTCATATCCGCAGATGTAGGCTCGGGGTCGAAGGATACTATACATCAAGTTCTAAAGAGATGCATGCATTTGTTACTATGAACAGGCAAACGATACTATCAAAGTATGTGGCATAAAGGATGAGACTTTGTGCAATAAAAACATTATCTTCAAATCTTGGTCGCTGCAACAATCGGCCCACCGGATCCCGCTTGCAAAAACACCACAGCCTCCAACCCGTGCTGCATGGAAGACTTGGCCACAGGCAACGTCACTGTAAGGTCACCACCTTGCCACTGGCCAACCTTGACTAGGTCGACGACTACATTGCGGTGTGTGAGTTTCTTGCCCTTGTTTGGGCCTTTGCCGATTTTGATGGTCTGATCACTATCTTGGTAGACGGCGACCATGATGTCGTGAACAGGCACCGCAGGTGCTGCTGCGGTCCGCGGGGGTAGCGTGTTTCCAATGGCTCCATCCTCAGTCTCGGCGTAAGCGGGCGCAGGCTCCGCAATCCGGGTTGCGGCGGGGGCATCCGAATCAATGCGAACCTCGGTATCGTTGGCATCGAGGTAAATGTGCCAGGGCATGTTGATTCGTTGGCGGCCGTGCTGCACCGCGTCATGTACTTCGTCAGCTCCCGTCGCCCCCGAGGTGTCGACGATGCCGTTGACAATGACCTGTGGCGTGAACAAGGTATTGCGTTGCCAACGTTTCACATAGGCACGCTGGCGTTGGTCCCAATTGCTACTGGCAAACGTGTCTTTCCACCCAAGGTGATCAAAGATCGTCACATTGTATGTCAGAAGGAGACGGTTAGGGCGCTCAGAGGCGGCCTTCTGGATCGCCGGAACGGCTGGCGGGCAGGAAGCGCACCCTTGCGACTGGAAGAGTTCGATGATCGCCAGAGGTTCGAACTCTATAAAGCAAGCGCCGGTGTGGTGATGGTTGGGATCGTCTGCCAAGGGATTGCCATTGTCGTCGAGAGTGATGGAGCAAACGAGAGGGGCCGGTTTGTTACGACGGAAAAGCTTTCTGAGAAGGGAGGTCATAATGAATAGGACGACTGAAGTGTTGAATGTGAGAACGATAAGATGTCGAATAATAAATAGTGCTGCGTATTACTGTGAGAAATTCTGTTGTCTTCTTTGTGATTTAGCAATGGCCACGTCCGTTCCTTCCGCATCCTTTTATACCTGCCACACCGAACAATATGGCACATGGCGGGACTGTGGGCTACGCCTTCCATCCAGAGATAGTATTTTTGATTTGTTAACAATGCTACATGCCCCTGGAATTTCCCCAGAATAGAACCGATTGATCCTCTATGCTCGGCACAACATCCAGCTCTTCTCTGTTTACGCACCATGCATGTAATCAGAATTTCCAAAAGTAGTAACGTCGATTTCCTATGAAATCTTAGCAGCGTCAGCTTGTCGTATCCTTGTACATCTACAAACTAGTTTTTCTCAGTCTCTGCTTGCCACAGCTTTGTCAGAGCGTGTTGGCCAATGGGAGCTAGCACGGCCGTTTTGAAACCCGCCCAATACGCGCACCTTGTATTACGTCTCCGAGAACTTCTTAGATACTCTACAAAGGCGGGCTGTTGTTGGTCTAAAAGCACAATTTCTAGATTCTTGGCGCGTATGTAAGATGCAGGTCGTGTCTGAGCGGGCCCGATACGGCGAATGGTAAGTATTTGCGCAGTGACATGGGCATGGCCCTTTCGTGGAGGGTTACAACCGGAGGCTATTCCTTTTCCGGAAACAAGCTGCGACGTGCATATTTGTAGGAGTTTTGACAGTCTTTCGGGCTGAAAGCTGGCCCTGTAAAATGTACTGGGCAAATTACTCGGCCGGCCTCTATTTTTTCCCCTTTTTTTTGAGATTCTTCTCACGGCAATTGTATACTAGGAAGCTAATACTAGCTGTACATACAACTGCCGTAAGCTGTTCGATTTGGCTGCAAACAAGTCAGATAACAGGATTTTGACTCTTCGAGCAGCTGCGTCCCACACGTGGATTAAGGCTGCATATTTCTGTAGTAGGCAAATGAGAACAGAAATATTACTAGACTAGAGACTACCAATAGTGAACCGACTCCAAACATTAAAGGATGCGTCATTATGTATCAATTTTAATAGCATAAACCGGATGCCAAGTGACCTAAGCTCATGATACTACTGCGGAAAGACTGACAACTATCAAATTAACGCTCTCAAGATATAGTTGTGACACTCGTTAATCTTTCACCAAAGATGCCACTTCCTGGGGTGAAAAGATACGTTCTTTCACTTCTACAGTCGCTGGATGCATAGAGTCTGAAGTAACATAGAAGCCAAAACCTGCGGAGTTAGAGTTGCCGGCTCCACCGACGGCGTAGTTCGCTGTCACAGGGCTGACATCGAGCATGCTTCTTACCCATGCGCAGCTATCTGGTTCACGGCTAAGCACGCTCAGTGCCATGCCCATGGGAAAGAGGTAAAACCGATTCGGATCGCGACAGAGACTGTGATGCTGGCTGACCCAAGAAAAGGTACGGCAAATCTCAATAGCCGAGTCGCGCACTGAAATGACTCGACCTGGAAGAGCAAGTACGGATAGACTTGCAGTGTTCACTTGGTTTTTTTGCACTTGCCGCTCTCTATCGGCCTTGCCCGCTTCTGCACAGGTATTAATACGCATCGGAGCACCACTTGGATCCATCTTGTACAGCAAGCCCAAGAGCCACATGAGCACAGTATTGTAGAGCATGCAGTCATTGGCGATGTCGAATCGAGGGAACTCAAGAAGAACAGAGGCGTCTGGAGGCGAAGCTATTCGTGTAAGGGGCAGTATATGCGACAAAACAAGGTGCCCCGATGTAGTCTGCCAATGCCAGCGCCATTGATAGAGCAAGATAAGCTGTGTTTCGACGGTTGACAAAAGTTGACCAATGCTGGTAGCGCCACCCCCCTCGAGCGAAGCGGATACAACTCGGTTGTGTTCTTCCAGAATGCCAGGGATTTGGACGAGTATGTCTGCCAGCCTGCTTTTATCTGTCTTCGCGGATGGATGAAGAGCCCATGGCACAGTCAACCATTTTTGTTGGTCAAGAAACAAGCGTTGCCGGCCAATGAGGCTGGCAATGGTCTGTAGGACTTGTCAGACATTTGACACTTCGAAGCATAGTCCAAAGACGGGCACGGTAGAAAGGCCAAAAGAATGACGCAGCCAAACGTGTTCTTACCAATGTAGCCCGTGCAGACTCGAACGCTTCTAGTAACGGCTGTTGCTGAAAAGCCTCGGGACCGCAAATGTATATCAGCTGCGCAATGCCCTTAATATGAGATGCAATCCCGTTACGGTCCGTCTCCAAATTCTAACCCTCGTATCAGACCGGGTGGAAGGAAGAGCACAGGGTTTTGGGAACGTACTGATATCATCACAAAAAATAGCATAGGTACGAGCAAGTCGCTTGCACTTCCCCTGCTCCTCTCTATGCCCGCTGCCAGATCACGCATACATTCTCCATATCGTGCCATGCCTTCCACGTACAGCGCCGTGGCGTGGTGTACGCGTCCAAAGTGTGCTTGTGCCAGCGCCGTTGCACTCTTCCCCGCCAGTCCAGCTCCACTAACCGCCGCCGTTTCGAGCCAAAGGCCGCCGAAGGCACGATTCACGAAGTTGTCGAAAAGGGCGGCAAAACAAAACTCGCGCTGGAACGCAACAAGGCTCAATTCCGGTGGCAGCGGCGCAGAGCTGGCGCTGTCTAGTTCGGCTAGCTGCGTATAGATGCGCTTATTGTCATTCACAGAAAATGGGGCTGAGGAAGTATGGTGCCAGATACGGTGGCGCGCGTATCCCTGGCACTGGAAGCCGCCTTTGATGCATCTATTGCAGACTGGCTTTACCTCATCTGGGCTCAGTCAGAACTGTACGATTCCAAAGATTCTATTCCAGACCTACCGCATTTCACGCGACGGCGGCGACACGTGTTACAGCCTTTGCTGCGCCCAGGAACGCCCACCATACTCGCGAGACAATCCGCGGACCGGTCAGATGTGCAAATGTTTCGTTGCTCGTGAGATCCCTCCCAATTCGGACAGGTCCGCCGTTGGCAAACTGCAAGGGCTAGTCGCAAATAAGACAACAACTGGCGTGTTGCATCGTTTCTCGTAAATTTCGAATGGGTTCGGGAGGGAAAGCACGACGATAGATGGAAGTTGTCTCGTTTATTAGGAACTGCGGGTCTTGCCGCTGCAAAATGATATCACATGCTGAAGAGAATACCGATGACTTTGAGCGTTTCCGAGACCGCGAACGTCACAAGAAGCTTGGCGGCGGCGGACCTTCCGCCGCCAACCCCACTGTTTTGGAATCGTTGACTTCCTGTTTCGTTCATCATAACCAATTTGGCCTGGGCAGTTAAGCTCGTTAGTGAGCCAATCATGGCACGGGGGCCCACAGCACTGGGGCCTTAAGGCTTAGCGCAAGGCAATTTCCTCGGTTTTGCTAAGACGTACTCCGTACGTATGCTTGTTCCGTGTTTTGTGTTTTTGCTATTGGTTGACCGCAATGTACGATGGGCAAAGCAGCCACATGAAAAAACAGGAGATCCGACACTCATTTCCGTGAACCGCCATCACGGACAGGGCTGTTATCTATTTCAGGAGTGATTATGACAAAGGGGTAGGATAGAACAACGACGAAAAGCTGTCGTGGCTGTCCGTCGGGGCCGCTGATACTAAGCCTTAACCTTAAAACAGCTAGATTATACGAGATGGTAAAGCCTGTTCTGTTTCCCCCACTTCCTCTTTAGACACACGCCCATAGCATCGAATAGTCTGTTGAAGCCAATTGATGTATAGCTAGACATAGCGACTGGACCTTGTGCTATTACAATTAGCATCCTTTAAGATAACTTTAGCCATGCAATCAAAGCCTCCCGAACAGGAAATAGACACCGAGATGACGGGACCTTTGCACTAATTATGAAAGGTAAAGACAGTGAAAATGCAATGACAAAACATTTCGTTGGGCTATATAAGAAGGGAATGGGACAGGTCGTGGCCATTGAAGAAATTCGCTACAACAAACTACAACACTCCATCATCTTTTCAGTTCCATCACCACGCCATTTTCTTTCCACGTCAGTTTGAAGAAACAGAACAACATGACAACCATGTCTTTTGCCTTGGTGTCTTTTCTCGCGCTTGCGAAAGCCGCCTTTGCCCACGTTCCAGCATCAAAGTTTGATGCGCCAACTGGACATGCGATCGTCCAACTCACGCAGGACTACTACCCACCGACGGCTGACTGCTGGGAATACCGCGTTCCTGTCAGCTTGCCGTCGGTGGAAGTAACAACCTTCGCTTTTCCAGATTGGTCTGATGACTATGCGCTCCAGGATTTCCTGACGGCAGCGACCACGCGCCCCAGTGCGGACTATCCAAGCGTTGTCACAGGTACCACTAATCTCACGGATGTGCAGTACACGATTGCTGCCTCGTTCTGCACACCGAAGAACACTGGCAGCCGCAAGAAAACTATCATCCTTGCTACGCATGGAATAGGTCTGCCGCGCAGTCACTGGAACTCGGCTTACGAGCCTGACAACTACAACTTTGTGCAGTATGCCGTCAACCAGGGATATTCTGTTTGGTTCTACGACCGCCTTGGAGCAGGTGAATCGACGAAGTGAGCCCTGCCGATTTCCCTGTGCATTGCTTATTTTGATTTGCGGTTGCGCTGACACAAAACAGGGTATCCGGTTTCACGAACCAACTACGGCTTCAAAAAGCAATCCTCGTTGAGCTGGCCGGCATCGTTAAATCTGGTCAATACAACGGCGACTTTGGTGTCCCAGAAAAGCTTGTTGTCGCGGGCTTCTCATTCGGATCTTACATTACGCATTTTGCCGTCGCCGAGAATCCGGGGCTCGTAGATGCAGCTATCTTGACAGGCATCAACTACAACACGACCGGTCTCAATGCAAATGGCCTAGTGCGCTCCTTTGTGCCCCGTGTTGCATCTCTACAAAACCCGGCGCGCTTCAGCGATCTAGACCCAGGTTACTTGACCTGGGCCGACCGCATCGCCCAAATCAATACGTACGCTTCAAGCTCCATCCAGTCCAATCTTGATTAGATCCTACTTCCTATACCATACGTTGCTAAATATACCTCAAGTTACTTCAAGTTCTTATTTTACGACACGCCCACGACATCATACTGCGAAGCAAATAAAGCAGCATTTGCGATTGCCGAATTTCTTACCATCACCGATGGCACATTTGATGCAAGCGATTTCAAGGGCGCTGTCCTGGCTATCACTGGAAAGACAGATTATATTATCTGCGACGGCGAGTGTGAGGGCATTTTCGAGGAGCCCGCACGCACAATCTGGAAAAATGCCAAGTTCACCCCGCATTTACACCCTAATTCTAGCCATAACATCAATTTCCATTTTAACGCAACCGGCGCGTACGACGTTATAACTAATTTTCTAAAAGTTAACAACCTATAATTAGTGGAAATAAGGGTGAGAGAAAATGGTTAGGTAGTCTTGTCGTAAGGGGAAAGCCGGAGGCTGAGTGCGTTGCGAGGGAAAATAGAACAAGTTGTATTGACTGTAAGAAGATAGATTTCAGCTTATAGAGCTCTCTACGAGTAATCGGAGAGGGTGGCCCAGTCTGTAGTAATTTATACGTGCGGAAGTAGCAATAAGATGAAGGAAATATCAGGATGATGCAGTCCCGATGTGTTGGCGACTAGTTGTCGACTACCTAGCAGGGTTGTCGGCAAACTGAGGAAGTGATGATATAAAAAGAGCTAAACCGTTAATATTGTAAGTAGTATGGATATAACCTAATGGATGTATGTTACATAGGATGTTACGATTATAACCTTTACGGACCGTAATCAAGGCTCAACCCGGAGGCGGTTATAAGGGACAATACTAAAAGTAGTTAAAAAACAGGGTATTGTCAGCAAGAGATTACGTGACCAACCTTAGACGAAGGCACTGGACAACACACGCGGGGTAATTACCCTTAGGTGCTTCCTTTTGTCACCAAACTTCGGACATCTCACGGTCCAGCAGCGCATCCAAACCTCCCCAATGGGCTCAACCGTTCTCTCACACCGCGCGGCGGCAACGGTTGTTGCCCTCGACACACCCTGGCGCTTTGCACCACCGGGCGACTACGATGCCGCGACCAATCCAGCTGGGCTGGTTTCTTTTGCGACAGCTGAGAATGTGCGTCTCTCCGTCTGCTGTTATTGCCGTTGCTGTTTCTGTCTCTTCATCTTTCATATTCTGACCTACAGACCCTTGTTCTCGATGATCTACACAGCTTCTTTCGGAGGCATGTACGTGATTCGCTCCCTTGCATCTGTCCATTTGTCCTACCATTAACGAGCAGCCGGCCATGGTGCCCAAAGAGGCGCTGCGTTATTCCTATAGCCACGGCGGCGGATTGCGCTTCCCGGAAGTGCTCTCGTCTTTCCTCAATGACCACTTCCGCCCGTTTCGGCCCCTCACCGGCGCCGACGTCCAGGTTGTTGGTGCTGCCACGGCCATGCACGACATTCTCGGCTGGGCGCTTGGCGATCCGGGCAACGCCATCCTGACGACAGCGCCAGTCTACGGCCGTTTTGAGCTCGACTTTGGCAACAGAGCCGGCCTCCAAATAGTGTATGCACATGTAGCCGCCGATGGGTTGGATGTCCTAGGCTCGTTGACAGCCACCTTTGCGCCAACAGTCGTCGATGCCCTCGAGCATGCTTGGCGGCGCACGACTGAGCAGGGCACCATCGTCCGCGCCGTGCTCCTCGTCAACCCCCACAACCCACTTGGGCGCTGCTACCCACGTGAGACCATCGAAGCCGTCATGCGTTTCTGCGAGGCCCACCAGCTGCACCTCGTGAGTGACGAGGTATATGGGTGTTCCACATTCGACAGCGATCTGGTCCCGTTCACGTCCTGCCTTAGTATTGATACGACCGGCCTCATCGACCCCAGCCGTTGCCATGTCACCTACGGCCTTAGCAAAGACTTCGCTGTCCCCGGGCTGCGTGTCGGCGCTCTCATTACCCGTAGCCGTGACGTCCAGCGCGCCGTTCACAGTGTCCAGCGCTTTCACCACCCGAGCGGCGCTAGCATCGGCATGGCTACTGCTCTCTTGTCTGACCGAGAGTGGGCGGACGCTTTTCTGCTCCGTTCCCGGAACACCATTGCAGCTGCGTACCGCCACATCACCGCCGGCTTACAAGCCCTCGGCATCCGCTACCTCCCGGCGAATGCTGGCTTCTTTGTCTACGCCGACTTCTCTCCTTTTCTACCAGCAGCAGATGTAGTCAACAATCCTGAATTTGCGCTGGCTGAAAAACTCTATGCCGCTGGCGTCTTTGTGCATCCTAGAGAGGAGCATGGCCCACGAGGCTGGTTCCGACTTGTGTATACGCAGGATGCCGATACCGTTACCGAAGGGCTGCAGCGAATCAAAAGTGTTCTGCTCAACTAGGCTGTGACAATGAACTATGTCAGGGCTGATCTGTCCGATATCAAGGCACGATAGGACAAGGAGAAAAGACAAGCAACAGAGTAGAAAGGCCGTGTACGTTCGAAACCCAAATTACAGGTATCCGCCAGGATCGTCTGGCTTGAAATCTCGAGAGTCCATTAGGTAAATAGAAACATGCTCATTCTGCCTCTTGGCCTGCGTATAAATTACGGGTATGTTGTATTACTTTATGCTTGACTGTATGAAAGTCTCGTTTTGCTGTAACATGTCTTTTGAATAAGTGTTGACTATTGTCCTAATCTCCGCCGACTGAGCTCAACGGCAACATCAGCTGTAGCGCCGTCAAAGAAGTCGTTCATCACCACCACCAGGTCCCTGTCGCCGCAGGCGCTGAGAGCGTTGTCGCGCACCCAGGGAAGCGTCTTTGCGTCACAGAGGGCCTTGGTCGCAAGTAGGCAGCTTGTCGACGCGTTGGCTTCGAGAACGCTGACCACCACAGCGCCAGGAATGTTCGTGGCGGTCGCCTGGCACTGGATGTTGATAAACGCCTTTCTGTCCGCGTTCTGCGGCGTTAGCGCAGCTCCAAAGCCGGCCACGAGCGAGTCGCCGGTCAAGGTGGCATTGCCCTCGTCCGTGTACGTCGAGAGCGAATCGACGTTGACAAGGACGATCAGGCGCTTGCGGTCGTTGCGCAGCTGCGCGATGCTGGCGTTTTTGAGATCGTCGAGGTTGCCGACGGCAACCGAGTTGTTGATCTTGGCCAGGGCGACGTTGACGTTGTCGTGCAAGTCCTGTTCGATCGGCCGCTTGCATGCGTCCGGCACCCCGTCCCATCGCAGTTGGATGACGACGATTTCGTCAGGGTGGGCAGCCAGGAAATGGGCAATATCGTCCAAGAACCTCTCATAAGCCATTCCAGGTATGGCGCTGTGCTGGAAGTACAGCCCGTCCGGCAGTGCTTTTGCCGGGAGAATTGCCTCGTGGCAATGGGCAGGCCGGAATTCAAAGTAGCGTGCGCCCAGCTGCAGAACCGTGTCGAGAGTGTCCTTCTGCGTGATGGCTAGGCTCGACACGATGTTGGGTGCAATCGCCTCGATAGCACGACCGGATATGGCATCGGCGATCTGGCCCGCCCACTTGCTTTCTTTTATCATCGTCATGATGACGGCGCTGCCGGCATGCGCGAGCACGGCAGTGCAGTTCTCCATGCTGTTCATGCCGATGTCGTGCGCCGCTGGGATGACGAGTTTGCTAAAAGGCCGGTCCGCCTGAAGGGAACCGGCCGGCGCGACCTGGGCCATCCAATTGGCGTAGTTAGGTGTGACAGTAATGTAGCACTGGTGGCGGTTGGGGAGCCCGGCATGGCCGCCACCGGCTTCGTAGAAGCCGTATGATATTATGATGCCCGCTCCATCCAAGATGGAGCCGGTATCGGCAATCTTCTTCATGGTGCCATCTCCTATGTTGCCAGTCAGTGCGTTCACCTCCACCCATTGTTCGGTGACGGGATTCCCGTCCCGAATGACCTTGAAGCCGAAACGACCATGCTTGTTGAAAAAGCTGTCGATGTTCTTGGTGTCAACCTCAAGATCTTCGTTCTGGAAGACTCGAACTTCGTTCCGCACAACTGTCTGCTTTGGGACAGATAGTTCAATGGAGCAGCCGGGCACGGCTATATAGGTGTAGACCTCAACTCCTTTGCTGGGCATTTCGTTTAATATATTTGCAGTCGATTGGTTTCCGGTGCAACTGTTGTCAATTTTGGCATATGACACAAGATTGAAAGAGAAGAGCTGAGGGATTTTTTAAGAAGCCAAGTTCTTGGCTGTGAATGCGATTCCTACGGGATAGATAAGAGCCACTTATGTAGCTTCTTGCCATGTGTAGCTGAAAAAGAATGGGTCGGCGATCTTGGCATTTCGAATGGCGGGGGCTGAGCCGAAGCAGATCTGAACAAATGAAAGCTGTTTAAGGATATATGAAGTTCCCACGTGTATACTAAACAAACAGCGCCCGGAAATGAATTCCAAGATTTTCCACGTCACTGTTATCAAAAAGTATCCGGGTATCGGTAACTAAATAATAAACATCCCGTAGTAAAACTGGTAGCCACTAGTTTTTAATCGTATTTATTATCCGAAAGCGTAAAATGAATGTCACAGAGATACTTATAGGTCAAGCAAGAATAAAAATAAAGTTGTTATCCATTTTCTGTAGCCTTTTGCCTCTATTCATAAACCCCAATCCTAACAATGCCTACCACCTAAAGAAATGAGCGGAGAAAATAAATCACGTTACTGTTACTCCATTCCCGTCTAGATCTTGTGTCTAGCCCTGCGCTGCCATGGCCTTGTCAATGGCGTGGCTGCCCAGCCGGATCAGCTCGGCCAAAAAGCTCTCAACCATCCGCATATTAGCTAGCTCATTGGGCGTCCAGTCGCGTGGTTGCATCTTCTTGAGCATATCCGGCGTCAGGTTGAGCAACCGCAGGTCTTCGTGAGAGCGCGGGTGCAGCGGATGCAACATGATGTTGCCAAAGATTGTCAGTATGGCCGACATGGGGTACGAAACGACAAGCCTGGGTGAAGGAGTCAGCGAGGCACAGAGTGGTGCACAGATATAGAAAAGACGTACCAAAAAGAATTCATAAATAATGTGTTCATAGCCAGCCGCAGGTAAAAAAGGGTCGCCCGGCTCGCCTCAATCGACAGCGACAGGCTCGACCCCAGGCCTTTGACCTCGTCGCTGACACCGCCGTCGGCGTCCCATGCGCGGCACCGACCCACCGCCCGGTGGATCGTTGCCAGAAGGTAATGGTACTCCAAATGCAGCATGGTGCGGTGCAGCATCCGCCCCCGGTGCAGATTGTCGTCAAAGCTGAGCGGCGACTGAGCCTGCTGCTGAGACTCCGCGTAAAAAAGCTGCGGCCGCGTGTGTGCCGGAACAGAACGGCGCCAGCTCTCCAGTTCCTCGTCTAGCTCGCGGATGTCGCGCACCAGCTCGGCGTCGGGCTTGCGCAGTGCGTCGGCCGAGTACAGCATGCGGTACGTCTTAGACTTGATGAAGGATAGACGTAGGTCGCCGGGCAGCCAGGACGCTTCGATGCCGCAGCGGGGATTTGATGACGGCCTGTTCTCTCTGCTCTTGGCCATGCCAGCATCGCCGGCCTCATCGTCAAATATTACAAAGTGGTGCACCCGCTCCGCGTAATGTGGTGGCAGCGCCAGGTCACAATGCTCATCCTCAAGGCACGGCGGCTGGCCTGTTCGCAGGGCCAAGTCTTTGTCAACTGTGTAGCAGAGCCAGAAGATGGCGCGCATGTGCACCTTGGCGCGCCAGGTGCCACAGACGATGCTGTTATCATCACTGCGGCATGATGTCGGCGGCAGGTGCCCGCTTAGAGTGAACAGCATGCGGGAGGCCACCGAATGCGTCTTCATGGCCGCGTCCATCTGGCCGGTGAAAACATGATAGATGGTCTGGAGACGGTATCAGAAGCCGATGGGATATATAAACAGGAATTAAACTTACCAACATGAGCATTGTCTCCAGCGCCGTCACGTCTGTCTCCAGCAGCGCATACGGCAGCAGGTGCTGGACCTTGAAGGCGCAGGCGTCGCCATCTATCTCCGGCAGCATCTCACGGAACTCACCGCCTGCAGCGGCCAGCATGGCCAGGAACGCAAAGATGGACGCCTTGGCCGCGATGAGGTCAAGCGACGCCGCGGCTGCTGCCTCGTCCAGGTCGGGCTGTCCCTGTGCGTATGCGACGTCAATCGTCCGGGGGAAGAGCACGTGATCGATGACGGGGAACACAAGCCGAAAGGGCGACGCCCGGAACGCGTCCAGGCAGCTTTCCACAACCGGTCGTGGCGGGAGGTCCAGGTTGGCGCGGGACAACGTGAACTCGGCCAGCATCGACGGCGTCATGTGATGTCTGCTCCGTGGAGCTTCCACCCAGCACGGTATCTGGCTGGCGACCTCTTCGCCCGTGCGCGCCTTGATCCATTCGCAGCCGTGCGCCGAGAAGAGCGGGATGCCGCAGTGCGAGCTAATTTTGCCCAGCTCGTAGCCGCCAAAGTACATTCCGCCAAGAGTTCTCCGCGGCGTCATAGAACCGGTCCTCGAAGCCGAAGACAATGACATCGGTGTCGGTGTGCGGACGACGCTCCTGGCGACACCGGCAGTGTCGGGCGATGTACTTGGCGATGCCGCAACGGAGCTCGACGAGCTCGAGGGGGCCGGCGCCTGCGCCAATCGTTGTCTGCAATGTCTCCAGGCGTCAGAAATCATATTATTTAGCCCATAATATGCATGTTTTCCTCTCACCCGCAATCACTGTTGTCATTTTGCCTGGCTTACCTTGCGCTACCAGCTCTGCCCACCCGTTTACCTACCCGGTCATACTTGCAGGCTAGCCCATGGTGCTTGCACCAGTTGCACTGGGGAATGGCATTATCGCAGTGAATCTAGTACGTCCTTGTCAGATCGGCCACCCGACAACAGTCAAGCGCCGAGCCCAAACCACACGCTGCACATTATCGTTGCCACTCACCTTTCGGCTATGACAGCAATCGCAAGCCTTCAGACGTGCCATGTTAGCCGGGTGGCCGGGCGGCCGGGCTACTAATCGGCAGCTGTGAAAAACAGCTCGGTTGCGGGGAGTTATTTCCTTTTTTTAGGGAGTAGAGAGGAGTGGAGGGTTTAGGGATGCGAATTCGAGAATGTGAGTCTAGAGAAGGGAGAGACAACATAGAGAGACCATTAGCTGTTGGCAAACAAATGGCCTGGGCCGTTCCATAGGAGATTTATCTTTTCCCGGCTACGGACCAAACAAGCCGAAACCGCGGGAGGACTAGGAGCGCAAATGTCTGGCGAGTTCGCAAAGCGCACAATGATGTCGAGACGAATCGCCAACACGGGCGCGGGCGTATTTGCTACAATTAGGCCGCTTACTCAGCGGGTAATTGGTCTTTTACTGTAGCAATATGGAATTCTCCGTATCGAGTCACAGCGCGCCCGGACGTTCCGCCGGGGCAGAATTATTTGTAGCCTTCGCCCCACCGGCCGTCTCGACAGATATGTCGTATTAGTTGCTGTTTTAAAACAACAAATTTCCCAAGCTTGATCATAATCGACAAGGGCTTACTTGTGCTCAAGAATGGAGGTGCATTGAGGCATTCGTCAACGGGTCCCCGAAAGCGCCGACTCTCCGCCGGAGCTTACCCGTGTAAATATGTACGAAGCGGCTCTCGGCGCCGATGAGTAAGCGGAAATTGCACGGCATACGGAGGCGCAATGGAGGCAGCAGAGCTGAACAAACCCGCTGCCAGAGCGCCGCCTGTCCCTCACGGACCCGCGTCCTGAGATGATAAGCTCGATCGTGCCGGGTTATGGAATCATCCGTGTGGCCGCGCACATAATATATATGGCTCCCCTTCCCTTGTGGGTGTTGGCCTTGGCTATGGCCGCCGTCTCACTTGAATCATTCTGGACAACTTAGAGGACTCCCCATATCAAGCTCGTCGCCCAAGAAGACATCCCTGAGCAATCTTTCACCTGTCAACATTTCTTGCCTCCTTTTGCTTCCTTCTTCTCCGCCTCTACCTCACGATACCACGAACACCAAAGGCACCATGGTGACAGACAACGACAGCTCGACCGCGGTCGAGGACCGGCCGGCGTCGTCTAACGCCCCGGGGGACGATTCCCCCGCCGCCCAGAACAGCGATGCCTGGGCGCTCGGGTGGAAGGTCAAAGACAAGCGCGAGCGGGAGGAGCGCTCGGGTATCCCGCCGCGCCAATTGGGCCTGACGTGGAACAACGTGACCGTCAAGGCCATTGCCAACGACGCCGCTATCCACGAAAACTTTGCCACACAATTCAACATCCCGCGTGCCATCCGTGAGGCTCGCCAGAAACCGCCCATGAAGACCATCGTCGACAGCAACCACGGCTGTGTTAAGCCGGCCGAGATGCTGCTCGTCCTCGGGCGTCCCGGCGCCGGCTGCACCACCCTGCTAAGCGTGCTGGCCAACCGCCTCCGCGGCTACGCCTCTGTCGACGGCGACGTGTTCTACGGCAGCATGGCCGCGTCTAACGCCAAGCAGTACCGCGGCCAGATCGTCATGAACACAGAAGAGGAGCTCTTCTTCCCATCGCTCACGGTCGGCCAGACTATCGACTTTGCCGCGCGGCTCAAGGTGCCTTTCAAGCTGCCGGACGGCTTCACGAACAAGAAGGAGGTGCGCCGCGAGAATATGGACTTCCTTCTAGAGTCTATGAGCATCGCTCACACGCACGGCACCAAGGTCGGCGATGCGTTTGTGCGCGGCGTGTCGGGCGGCGAGCGCAAGCGAGTAAGCATCATTGAGTGCATGGCCGCGCAAGGCTCCATCTTCTTCTGGGACAACAGCACCCGCGGGCTTGACGCGAGCACGTGAGTGGAGAAATACCTTAGGGAATGAGACGCCCAAGAACTGACTTGGAGACACAGTGCCCTCGAGTGGACCAAGGCTATCCGCGCTATGACAGACGTGCTCGGCCTGGCCACGGTTGTCACGCTATACCAGGCCGGCAACGGTATATATAATCTGTTCGATAAGGTTCTCGTCATCGACGGCGGCAAAGAGGTGTACTACGGCTCCCGTGAAACGGCCCGCCCCTTTATGGAGAACCTTGGCTTCGTGTGCCGCGACGGCGCCAACGTAGCCGATTTCCTGACGGGCGTGACCGTGCCGACGGAGCGCCAGATCCGGCCCGGCTTTGAGCGCACATTCCCGAGAAATGCTGACGCCCTTCGCGAAGCCTACGAGAAGACGCCGCTGCACACGCAGATGAAGACAGAATATGACTATCCGTTCACGGAGGAGGCGGAGGCTAACACGAAGGCGTTTGCGGATGCGATAGCGGCCCAAAAGCATCCTCGACTGCCGGCGGCCAGCCCCTTTACCGTCAGCTTCGGGACACAGGTGAAGGCGTGCATCGTCCGGCAGTACCAGATTCTCTGGGGAGATCGTGCGTCATTTTTGATCAAACAAATTGCCACCATCATACAGGCGCTCATTGCCGGCTCGCTCTTCTACAACGCACCCGACAACTCGGGCGGTCTCTTCCTTAAGTCAGGTGCACTCTTCTTTGCACTACTGTACAACAGCCTGCTATCGATGAGTGAGGTCACGGACTCGTTCCAAGGGCGTCCCGTGCTGCTGAAGCACAAGGCGCTGGCCTACTTCCATCCTGCAGCGTTTTGTGTGGCCCAGATCACGGCCGACATTCCCGTCATTCTCTTCCAAGTGTCCACATTCTCGCTGATACTGTACTTTATGGTCGGACTGACGTCTAGCGCGGCGGCATTTTTTACTTTCTGGTTCATCGTCCTCGTGACGACTTTGGTAAGCTGTTCTCTGTTTGACCGGTAACGTCTGTTTCGTGGCTTTTCTAATTGTCTCTAGTGCATTACCGCTATGTTCCGGTCCATTGGGGCGTCTTTCAGCACCTTTGATGGCGCGTCCAAGATGTCGGGCCTGATCATCAGTGCTGTTATTATGTACACGGGCTACATGATCCAGAAGCCGCAGATGCATCCTTGGTTCGTCTGGATCTTCTGGATCGATCCACTGGCCTACGCATTTGATGCACTGCTGTCCAACGAGTTCCACGGGAAGACCATCCCCTGCGTCGGCGTCAATCTCGTCCCGAGCGGCACCGGCTACGAGAATGCCACCGGCCACCAGTCATGTGCCGGCGTTCTTGGCGCCATCCAGGGCCAGACGAGTGTTAGTGGCGATGACTACCTAGCAGCGTTACGCTACAGCCATAACCACATTTGGCGTAATGTTGGCATTGTCTTGGGCTTCTGGTTGTTCTTTGCTGTTATCACCATCTTCTGCACCATGCATTGGCGCTCGTTATCTGAATCCGGCCCGTCGCTGCTCATCCCGCGGGAGAAGGCCAAGACGTCGCGCCACGTGGTGGCGGCCGACGAGGAGGCGTGGACGGGAGGCGACGACGCAAGAACACGAGTGGCTGTGTCCAGCAAGGCGTTGCCCCAATCCAAGGAAGGAGCTGGCAGCGGCAACGAGAGCGGAGGCGCCGGCGTCCTGGAAGGCCTAATGCGCAACAGGTCAGTCTTTACTTGGAAAAACCTGTCGTACACGGTCAAGACGCCCTCGGGCGACCGCCAGCTGCTCGACAACGTGCAGGGCTGGGTCAAGCCAGGTATGCTCGGCGCGCTCATGGGCGCGTCGGGCGCCGGCAAAACGACGCTGCTGGACGTGCTAGCGCAGCGCAAGACTGAGGGCACTATACGTGGCTCCGTCATGGTGGACGGCCGCCCGCTGCCCGTGGCGTTCCAGCGGTCGGCAGGCTACTGCGAGCAGCTGGACGTACACGAGCCGTACGCCACCGTGCGCGAGGCGCTCGAATTCTCGGCGCTACTGCGCCAGAGCCGGTCGACGCCGCGGGTGGAGAAGCTGCGCTATGTCGGCACCATCATCGACCTGCTAGAGCTGCACGACCTAGCCGACACGCTCATCGGCAAGGCGGGCGCCGGGCTGAGCGTGGAGCAGCGCAAGCGCGTGACCATCGGCGTTGAGCTTGTCGCCAAGCCGAGTATCGTGATCTTTTTGGATGAGCCGACGTCCGGGCTAGACGGCCAGTCGGCCTTTAACACCGTGCGCTTCCTGCGCAAGCTGGCCGATGCGGGCCAGGCTGTGCTGGTGACGATCCACCAGCCGTCGGCGCAGCTATTCGCCGAGTTCGACACGCTGCTGCTCCTGGCGGGCGGGGGGCGCACCGTCTACTTCGGCGACATCGGCGACAATGCGGCCACGGTGAAAGCTTATTTCGCGCGGTACGGCGCCCCCTGCCCCGTCGACACAAACCCGGCCGAGCACATGATCGATGTCGTGTCGGGCGCGCTGTCCCAGGGCAAGAACTGGGCGGAAGTGTGGCTAACGTCGCCGGAGTATACTGCCGTGGTGGTGGAACTAGACCGGCTAATCGCTGCTAGCGCGGCGCGGCCCCCCGCTGTGCATGCTGACGACGGCTTTGAGTTCGCTATGCCACTATGGGACCAGGTGAAGATCGTGACGTCGCGTATGAACCTGTCGCTGTTCCGTAACATCGACTACGTTAACAACAAGCTGGTACTGCACATCACGTCGGCGCTCTTCAACGGCTTCTCCTTTTGGATGATCAAGGACTCCGTGTCTGACCTACAGCTACGCCTTTTTACGATCTTTAACTTTATCTTCGTGGCGCCCGGCGTCATCGCCCAGCTGCAGCCGCTCTTCATCGCTCGCCGCGACATCTTCGAGACGCGCGAGAAGAAGTCCAAAATGTACTCGTGGGTGGCCTTTGTGACCGGCCTGATCGTCTCGGAGTTCCCCTACCTCTGCCTGTGCACAGTGCTTTACTTCGCCTGCTGGTACTATACAGTCGGAAGCCCCAAGGACTCGGCACGCGCCGGCGGCACCTTTTTCGTTATGTGGCTGTACGAGTTCGTCTACACGGGCATCGGCCAGTCCATTGCCGCGTACGCGCCCAACGAAGTATTTGCCGCGCTGGTGAACCCGCTGGCAATCGGCATCTTGGTTTCCATGTGCGGCGTGCTCGTACCCTACGCCCAGATGCAGCCGTTTTGGCGCTACTGGCTCTACTACCTCAACCCGTTCGACTACCTGACGGGCAGTCTACTTGTCTTCAACATCTGGGGCACCGAGGTGAACTGTGGTTCAGAGGAGTTTGCCCTCTTCGACCCGCCTAGCGGTAGCACGTGCGGTGCGTACCTCGATACCTAAACGCAGGGTAGCGGTGCCGGCTCCCGCCTCGTCAACCCAGACGCCACATCCGGTTGCCAAGTGTGCCCTTACCGCGACGGTAGCGACTACCTGCACACGATTAATTTGAACGCCTACTCCTACGGTTGGCGCGACGCTGGCATTTTGGCCATCTTTGTCTTCAGTTCATACGCCACTGTGTACCTGTTAATAAAGCTACGGACTAAGACGTCTAAGAAAGTAGAGTAGTTAAGGAGTAGGAACTTAGTGCTACGAAAACCAAGAAATTTGTATTTATAAACTATCTTCACTTTTTAAGATGTTGTATGACACAATGCTATTCTAGGATCTAGCAATGTCTAACTCCCTCTTATACCAGGCTTGTAACACTCTGACATCCGCACCCATGAGCACCAAGTCAAATCTTTCCATCGCCTTCTTAGCCGCATCGCCATCTACGGCTGTGATACCAACTTTCTTTCCGTATTTTTTGGCAGCATTGACAACCTTATCAATGGCTTCGAGAAAACGTGGCTCTGTCCATTTTGCTGGCGTATATCCCAGGAAAGCTAAGGCGAGGTCGTTCGGTCCTATGAATAGGGCGTCTTGAATATTGTCAGCTCCATAAATTACTCAAGAACGCAGCGGCAATCGCGGACTCACCGACGCCATCTACCTGACAAATCTCGTCCACATTTTCCACTCCAGCGACTGTCTCAATCTGTACCATCGTAATGAGGCTGTTATTCGCCTGAGCTACGTAATCATTCGCTGTGAGAATTCCATGGGAAAAACAGGCAAATGGAGACCCTTGACCTCTCACGCCGCGGGGAGGGAACTTGGCGAAGGACACTACCGATTGCGCTTGCTCAGCAGTACTAATCATTGGCACCAAGATTCCACTGGAGACGGTGAATTCACGGGTTAGTACAACATGTATGCCTTGCTCTACAGGAACGCAGTAAGCAAGGGACGATACTGACTGGACGCCGGTGTCTAGTGCACGTTTAATGAGTGTCCCATCTGCTCCCGGAATACGAACAAGGGGCGACACGCCAGAGCTAGCGATAGTAGCGACCATATCGTGCATTTCAGAATCACTTATGTTGCCTAGTGCCATGTTAGTTTTGAGCCATTATGAGTTCTGCAAAGGGATATCTGGCATGTCGGGGACTAAGAGGTAACGGACCATGTTCACAATCGACAAAGACGGCCTGTAATAGATGATCAGCGGCCTTCTTCATTATGTGCTGCGAGGTCAATGTAGGACTCACATCGACGCCAGAATGAGCTATGATCTGAGCAGCTCTCACTCCCTTCAGCAGAATAAATGTCGCTAGGGCTGTCCGGTTTTGCTCGAAAGCATTTCGCAGCGTGAGCTTGGTATTGGTCTCGGAAGGTCCAGTCATGTTGCTTCAAGCCGCGTGTAGGATACTTCGAGGTCCGCAGTTGAAAGCTTTGAATCACGACCACATGCGCAGAAGCTGTCCTATTAATGGTACTTTAAGTTGAAGAAAACTCTTCTAATATCGAGCAGCGGAAGCAAGCTGATACTTCTATGCTTCTACACCTGTTCCGAGACTGGATTCCTCAATTTCGCGGAGATGTCTGCCGCCATGTCGTCTGTGATGTGATATGACCACTGGCCCCTTGGCAACAATTTCGTAATTCTCTGCTTGTTAGACCCAAATATATCTTCCGGAAGCCAAAGCCGCGGATACGTGCTCCGCGGCGAGGTGCTCGGGGCATTGGATGTAGTAAATAGAACTTGAACACACTACTGTACCTAAAAGCCCCTTAGATTTAGTTGCTAACTGCTAAGTTTGTACTCCACATCGATTGATTTAGCGTATATTTTTCGGCATCCCACGTCCGTGAAGAATAAGTACAAGTAGAGCTTAAGCGCTGGTGATATGCAGTTCTATCCAGTTTAGTCGAATGTTTAAGCTCAATTCAGGTAGTGTTAATCTGACCAACCGGAAACTTCGCACAATATCCATCCCAAAGCCAGCAAGCCACTCATCATGCCAGGAGTAGTCGCCCTTGACACATTTGACCCTGAGGGCACCAAGTATATGCGCGAAGTGTTCCCGGATGTTATCGAACAGGGTCACCCACTCCACGAAACGTGGCCCGACCACGCTGTTGGCCTTTTTGTGGCGAAGAGCAAGGTCACAGCTGAGGTCATAAGCCGTGCGAAGCAACTGAAGTTTATCGTCAGGCACGGAACAGGATACGACAATATCGACGCTGATGCTTGCAAAAAATATGGTGTCGTGTTGTGCAACCTTCCCGGAATCAGCGTAAGTTTACCCTCCCTTTTCGTCGTGCAAAGCTAGAAATCCCATCAACGAAGACTTCTGTCTGACGATTATCCAGGCCATGAACGTCGCAGAGGTCGCGCTTGCGCTCACCGGCACTTGTGCTAAGAATCTCGTAGAAGTGTCTCAACAACTGAGAGCGGGAGCGAAATTAAATAAGAGATGTCAAAGTGTTTATTCTGCATCGCTACTCACTGGGAAAACATTTGGAATTGTTGGGGGCGGCAAGATAGGCCAGCTGACAGCGAAGAAATTGTACGTGGTGCTGTGTTTCTTTAACCGGGTTATTTCAAGAGGCGAGCGGATCGGGCTGACAGCTCTACAGCATAGGTGCTTTTGATGGCAAAATCCTCGTGTATGTAAAGGGGTACCCAGACCCTTATTTTATTACTACCTGAGCTAACATGGGCCTCGTCCACAGGTATGACCCTTTTCTGCCAACCGACGGCTCTGGTCCATGGACTACAATCCCGCATACCAGAGTCGGCAATCTGGATGATATGGTCCCCAACGTCGACGTCCTATCTCTTCATGTGCCGCTTCTTCCGACAACTAAGGATCTTATCAATCTAGCCCTCCTCAAGAAAATGAAACCGACTGCGATCTTGATCAACGTTGCCCGTGGCGGAGTTGTGAATGAAGAGGACTTGTGGAGAGCTTTGCGAGAAGGCACCATCGCATCTGCTGGTGTGGACGCATGGACAAGTGAACCCCCTACGAGGGATGTATATGGGGATGTGTTCGATCTTCACAACTTAGTAATGAGCCCACACATCGGTGGGTCTCCTGCAGAGGTGCAGACCGCAACATGTATGAGTATGGTGGATCATATGAAGGAGATGATTGATGGGGAGCCACCTAGGGACAGGGTTGCGTAACTACGGCCAGGCTACGGAACAAAAATGTTGTGGACTAGTTCTGACGTGTACCGTGGAGATATTCGGCAACACTATCGTTCAGAGAGACAAAAAATGGAATTTATCCAACTTCGAAAAAAAAACAGTAACCCAGGAACTAGACTTCACTCCGGGATAAATTAGTCTATTGAGGCCGTCGAGGATTACACAAATCATAAATCTCTTTTACTTGTGCGATTATGCTCGGATTTTCACTATTTAAGTGATGCGTCTTGGTGCATGTTACAACTATTGATGCCGATGGCTGCCATTCTGATTACATAACGGTCTATTAGAATTGCAACCGGTCTATGAAGAGCGTCCGCCAATTGACCGTCAGGAGGCATATCCACGTAGTCGAAACTACGTATCAGACAAAGATGCATAGCAGAGTAGATCTTCACGAGTTCCAGCACCCACTGAAGCCGGAGCAGTGCTCATCAGATTTTACCTAAGGTTAGTCTTCGTTTGTAAGGATAGTCCTTACGGATACGGTCTCCGAAGACTTTCAGCTACGCTACCATTCGTAACTAGCCTACGCTATCCACATCCCGGACCCGACCTATCTGCTTTGATTGGTAAGGCGCGGATAAAAATTTGCAGACGGAAACACATAACCTCGGTCCGGGCTCTCCGCCGGAGAGAGCCCCATAATTCTTACTAGGTGCTCCCGACAAGCGGCAACACCAACTTGACCTCGATACCACACCAGACTGCAAAGGCGATAGATTGCATACCAACCCGAAGTGTTATTCAGGACTAGGTTGCTTTCATCTTGTAACTTCCCCATGGGGAATCTTAGCACACGTGGAGAAGTGACTGGCTCCCAACGCGGGGACGTTACGCCAACTGCAAGAGAAACAACACATGCCGATGCGCATTCTGCAAAACAGCGTCCCTGAAATGCACAACTCATAGCAAGGCTTTCGTTTATAAGATGGCTGTCAAGGTTCGATTGCTTGTTCTTACCTCTCTTCTTGTGTCTCATAAGATCAGTAACCTAATTGCATATTATCCTTATGGCTACAATGGAGGATAACACAGTTAAAATGGACGATATTGTTGTGGCTAGCAACCCTCAGCCGTCATCCGGAGAAAACGGGGACCTCTGCCGCGAGCTCACAGCAGACGAGGTTGCTCTGGAAAGGAAGCTTGTCCGCAAGATTGACTTGCTGATAATGCCCTTTCTTGTTCTCGTGTATCTGATGAACTTTATTGACAAGTGAGAACGCGGCATCAGAACGGTAGAGAAAGCCTGTCACTAACATTCCTACAGAAACAACTACGCGGCTGCCAAATTAGAGGGCCTAGAGAGGGACCTGGGTCTAGACTCAACCCAATATCAAATTGGTATGTTTTTCTCGAGGAGCGGCGAAGAAGATTTGCTCGTCAAGACGCTGACCTTCTGTTGAAGGACTCAGTATCATGTATGTCGGATACCTTCTGGGACAAGTTCCCTCAAATCTCCTCCTCAATTATAGCGGGAGGCCATCGCTCTATTTAGGATTCTGGGTAGGTAAGAGAAAAGAGAAACTCTAACGATACAGCAAGTACTAACATGAATTTTTCAAGGTCACTGCGTGGGGACTAGTCTCCTGTGTTACATCACAGACGAAAAGTTACAAAGGCATCGTGGCTTGTCGCATTATTCTTGGGATTGTGGAATCACCCTTTTTCGCGGGGTCGCTGTTCTACATTTCTAAATGGTACACCAAAAAGGAAATTGCACTTCGTACGACCATATTCTATTCGGGTTCAATACTTTCTGGTGCCTTCGGAAATCTGATTGCCGCGGGTATCCTCCACGGACTTGATGGCGCCCGTGGCATGGCCGCGTGGCGATGGCTGTACATTATTGAAGGAGCGATGACGATGTTCATCGGTCTTTGCATGTGCTTTGTGCTGCCAGACTTCCCGCACACGTGGAAGCACTTGTCGCCGGAGATGAAACTTGTCGCCAATCGACGCATGGCCATTGACCACGCCGAAGCGGACTTGGATGACGACGGTGCGACGTCGCAGTTTATCGGCCTCAAACAAGCGTTGATGGATCCAAGAACATACATGATCTCTTTGATTCACTTGTGCATCAACGCTTCTCAAGGCTTCCAGAACTTCTTTCCCACACTCGCTCAAACGCTGGGCTACAATAACGTCATTGCTCTCGTCATCGTGTCGCCGCCATATGTGTTCATTTGTGTCTGGACCATTGTGCACGGCCAGATTTCAGATCGAATGCAAGTTCGTTCCTGGTTCTTATTGTACCCGGTTCTCGTCACAATAACTGGCTGGATCATTTTCATGTCGACAGATACATTCGGCCCTCGCTATTTCAGTTTCTTTCTCATGGTCTTCGTTTTTACGCAGTCTCCTATCCTGTATGCCTGGATCAGCAGCTGCGTTCCCCGGCCACCAGCAAAGCGTGCTGCTGTATACGCAATCATGAACATGCTAGGAAATAGCTCGAGCATTTGGACTCCGTTCACATACCCAGCCAAGGATTCACCACGTTATATTCTGGCCCTATGTATATGCACCGGTGCCCAGATCCTAGGAGGTCTTACCGCGCTTCTTTTACGGTGGACGCTTGAACAAAAGAATAAGGAGCTTGAAAAACACCAAAATGGTGATAACGATCTTTCTGTTAATCAGATTCAGCTTCATAAACTTACGATGACAGCCGAGATTGAAGGGACGGACATCAATACTGCCAGGAGACAGCAAAAGAGCCACAGATATATCCTGTAAAGGGTGCAGTGTCTTCGTCTATTAAATCGATTGTTGAAACACTTACAAAGATGTAAAAGCGTTCCAACTTGGTCAGAGACAAGCTAGCCGAAGTTAAGACGCATTGTGGTAACATAGCTGCTAAGGTCGTGTTGTATAATGCAATACCAAATTCAAGTAACCAGCGACCTTCCCAATATTTCTGCACTTTTGTATATTATGCATTTTGAGATAAATTGTACCACACATCTATTCGAACGATCCCACAGCAACATACGCAATAAATAAGTGTACTAAGGTATGCTATTGCGTGTTTTATATTTACTTCGTTACGGAATGCAATATGCATACCAACGCTTTTCTTACACCACAGCTTGGGTCAACCGATTCTCGCCGAGTTCCTCAAAGTTTTACTGTTTTACTTTTAGATTGCTCTGTGCACAAAAGGACCAGGTTTGTTGAAGAATAGAGACTTTACTGGAAATAAAAGAATACCCCTGTACAACATAGAACACGAGCCGATTTACGTTTCATCAATTGCCAGTTTCAATGCTTTTATTCGAACATCTTACCCTCCTCTATCCTAGCAGGTTGTAAATAATTAATGTAGCATTTACGGATTGAACTCGAGATCGTACACGATGGTATTTGCTGAAATTTCTTCCCGAATTTTGTGCACCCTGCCTAACCGTTAACAACCCGTACTTTATACTACCATACTCAGAATAGACATACCTTAAATGAGCAGGATGTAGAGCGTAAGTACCGATCGTTTCAGGTTTATCCAAAACGGCAACAAATCCCATGTCAAAGCCTCTAGCACGATGCGCGGTGCTGGCTTGTGGTGGGTTAAGGTCGAGACGCTGTAAGCCAGGGATCTGACCTACCATGGCCCTAGCTAGCCCTTCTAATTCTGCTAGGAGGCCGGGGGCTACTCCGGGCTTCAATTGAAAGAGAACTTTTCCTCGTCATCACGAATTAGCAATACTTGACCAACCTAACATGAGATCTGTGCCACTAACCAATGTGGTAAATTGCCATTTCGTCGTGGGAATATGTCGATGTATGGTACATCTGACAGCTCTGAACGACTAGAAAAAGGAACAGACCGGACTGATATGCGCAGTTCTGAAGTAAGATCACTTATTAATATGCGACACCCTTAAGCACAACATAAACAATTGACTGATCTCGTGTATTTGCTGACCGATGGCGTGTAGCTTGGCCAGGCCATGGCTGCACTCTTCCGAAGGGGTTAGTTGCTCGGATAGGCTTTCCGAAGACTCACTGCCGAAGTGCGGGGATTTAGAGAGGGACCCCAGTCATGTGACCCCGCTCTGCGGCTGGCCCCCGTACTACGAGGGAGCCCCAAGTGGCCCCGTCCGCGAGGACAATAGGTAGGTAACCACCAGAACAAAGTTAACAATTACACCCATTTTCTCCACAATTTGCATACGACGGTGCGCTTGGCCCGGAAGGAAGAAGGTGCAAGCCGGGATACCGGCTGGTTGGTGTGGGAGAGCAGTGCGTCCCATAGATTGAGGTACATTATCACAGGCAGAGCTTCCTCTGGTTAGTCATACGTCAAATGCTGCCAAAAACCTGGGCATATACTTGGTCCGTCAAAAGGTGAATACCAGAATGAAGTCATATGGAATTTTACTTTTACCTGTCATGTTGTCGACTTGCTAGCCTTTTAGAGATAATAAAATGCACGTGGGTCGTGACACGACGTTCGTTTCGCCGTAGGCTGTGGCCTCCACATACATGATGTCATTGGGAAGTTTGGACTTTATATATGGAGCTTCAAGTATAGGGCCCGCTGTCACACTGGTTGTCCTAAAGCAGCAGAGGTAAAATACGAGTACAGTACTTCATTCATGTAAAACACTGTGGAAGCTAGGGAAACCAAAGACACCAACCGCCTAGAAAGTCGGTCGGTGAGGGGTTCGGAAAGCTGGGGAATGGGCTGCTAAATGCAGTTGAGGCGATTTTGGGTTACTTAAGAGGTGGTCGTTAATTCATATTCACGAATTCTGGTAACTTGCCGAGTTACCACAGCTTGTGTGCCATTAAAATGTCAACGCCATCTCCATCAGCTAGAATAGAGGCGCACGGAAGGAAAAGAGTCTTCAATGCGTATGTTTCCCTAACAGTTACTCTATCTCCTCACCCTTTGGCTTAGACTAACGAAGCGCTCAAGTTGCCGGGGTTGCAAGCAGCGAAAAGTGAAATGCTCAGGGATATCGCCATGTCTCAACTGCGTGAACCGGGGACAGCCTTGCGCATTTGACAAGGCAGACAGGAGAATAATTATTTCCGAGAGGTAGGCGTTCGTCATAGAAGACATGAATCAATGCCCGGTCCCCAGCTTACCACGGTCTCCTCACAAGACATTGGCGCGACATGCAACGCCGCGCTGGAATCTCGCAACAACACGCCCCCGAAGCAGTTAACCAAGACACATCTCTGGTTGCCAAAGACTCCCGTGAAGAACCAAGCCTTACAGACTCCGTTGCTGAAAGACCTATACAGCATCGTCAAATTGAAAGCGGCAATGCCGCTCTGCGGACCGAAGTTCATGAACGCCCCTGCTCCCCGGTAGATAACTCAAGCGAGGGACAGCGCCCAAGCGAGGGACAGCGAGGAATAAAAAGTAACATTATCTTGTATATCTCCAGTAATCACCGCGATTTCTTTGCTGACGCTCTGTAGAGCGCACCCTCCACATATCTACGTGGGATTTCAGTCTTGACGTACGGCTGATCCTAGACACAGCGACAACCCAACGTGCCACAGACCAGATCGACTACGGAAGATCGTCTTCCATCTATTTGCTAGACGAGGCTCTAAGTGACGACTCACAATTAGCACTACCACCGAGGGACTACATCGCACATCTTGTGCAAGTCGTGGACTTCCATCTCCATGCAAACCTTCACATTTTCAACCAAGCAGAGTTTCTCGAAGAACTTAGCAAATTCTTTCTGACGTATCCTTCATTGCAGGTGACTTCCAGGGTGTGGCATGTGAAGTTATTTCTTATTATTGCGCTGGGAAAGCTCTTTCTGGGACGAGGAGCAAGTGCCCAAGGGCCACCTGGAGTTCGCGAGTTTCTGTACGGTGCAAAAGCTCTGCCGTCAAATATTATTTTGGGCCAGGACCCTATTCTCGCACTGGAAGTACTATGCCTTTTGGCTATTTATGCCCAGGCCACTGGCCTACATGATGCTGCATATCTCTATGTAAGCACCTACTTCATTGCGGCCGATCTGATGGTAATACTAATCTGTTCTAGGCGGAACAGGCATCAAGTATCGCTCACTCTTGTGGCTCACATATTCGCGATAACTGTGGAAGTCCCCAAAAGAGTCATATGCAAGACCTATGTTACACAATCGGCGTGCTTGATCAACGCTGTGCAGCGGCTCTCAGTGTCCAACCTCACATTTTCACCCAAGAGCACAAGGGCATCCTCTTCCCTCAAGGGTGGACCTCTACAGACGGCAACATCACAAATGTACCCCTTCGGTTTAATGTTTCCATTGCCAATTTCTTGACAAGAGTGATTTCAGGTAAAGAACCCATACCTTTTTAGGCGGGACTACTGTCATATATCTCATCGAGGCCCTTTTCTTCGGTCTGTTTGGTGAAATTAGATCTAATACTCTGCGATAGTTGTATTAAAACATTCAAACGATGACACACTCAGCAGTTCGTTTATGACAGATATTGCTGCCGAACTTGCTACTCTAAGGGATATCGGGCCAAGTTTATGCAACTTGCAACAGCTCTGCTATGACCAGTCCCTTTTAACTATTTCGAGGTCTGCAGCCACTTCACATCTCTTATATTGCCATGTGAGTTCAACCGTCTTATCCCAGAAGTCTTTCTAGCTTGTATGTAACCTCTGGCCCGTTCAGTGTGTAATTCTAGGCTGTAAGCCTGTTCTTCTGCATTGCCTTCAAACACCTCGTCTTGATCGGAATACGAACCTTGATAATGTCGCTTCAACGGTTATCTCTTTCGAGCAAATATCGACGATGGTAGAAACGTCAGTGAATGCCGCGGCCCTTAGCCTCAACATTATCTACGCACTCCATGAACAAGGTGTCCTTGGTAAATTTGTTCAATTTTTCTATCAGTAAAATCTGATCTTTACTCTTTACCCGCAAACTGACGCCATGTAGAAACATTCCTTTTTTTCGACCTCGAAATCACCTTTTTGTCCGCTCTGGCAATCATAGTTGCCAACGTTCTCATACCGAAGATTACTGATTCTTCTTTCATTGATGTTGCCAGAGTAGTCCTTAAGGATATGGCGGCCAGAGGAAATGCTTTTGCAACTTCTCTCAAAGCCAACTTAGATGATATATGTGGACTAATTGCCGGCATGCCTTCGTCTTTTGGAAATGACCTGCATCATTTCACCCGGCGGAAAACTGCTACAATGATCCAGGATGGTCTAACGTTGAATCATGCAATTCGCGGCGTGATCGAAACTGGACCAGACGTTCTACCCTTCGAGAAAGGCCCAAATCTATGTCAAGCAGCGATACCAGAGGCTTCCATAAGCAGTTCATTATCACAGTCTGACGTATTCGAATCGGCAGAGGCAATGGCGCAAATGACATCATCATGGCAGCCTTTGGTTCAACCCGCAGAAGGCATTCACATACCGGATCCGCAGGGGTCGCGCCCCAGAGAAATTGATCCATTGGAGAACTTATTCACTTTCGACGTGGAAGATCTACAATGGCTCGAATCTTTACAGTAGATAAATATTCGGCCTAAAGCAAAAACTCCGAATAAACTGTTCGAGTAAACCGCCCTGAAGATGGGTGACGAGTAGCCATCATTTGCTTTTCAAGTATACAGAAAAAGTATAAAAAGATTTCAAGTTGTGTTTGGGTGAACAGAGGAGGGATCGATGCCTGAGATGAACTACAGTGCCTAAGAGGATACTTGGGCGTATGTTCAACAGTAGACGTTAACGGAACTCAAAGCTACTCAGCATAGAGTGCTGATTAATCATTTTTTTAGTGTGGGTGGATACTCGCTGTAAGACATTGCCCGAGGAAAATAGCACGATACTGCCACGGATAGCTTTGCCGGAGCTCCCGAACGTGGGGTTTCGCTCCACAGTAATGCCCGGATTCCAATGCAATCTCAACCACTGGGACCGGTCTCAAATCGAGGTCGAGGTTCTAAAGTATTCGGTGCCCTGACCTCTTTTTTCAAGCTAGAATCACTCACGCAACTTTCTCCCAAACCTACAGCCTACAAAATGCTCCAGAACAACCTCCTACGTAACGTGTCTCAAAACCGAATATGCACAGTGAGCTCGATCCATTACTCTTGGCAGGGTGACTTGTTTTTATTAACACAAACTACACCGTTAGGCTTTCGGCGTCAAGGTTGTCACCAGTAACGAGGTCGTTCAACTTGCAAAGGCCGCTGAATATGACTCCATCTTCATTGACCAGGAACATTCAGCATTCTCTATCAAAAACGTAAATGGGTTGTGTTCTGCGTCGCTTCTGGCTGGAATTACGCCATTTGTCCGCGTACCGTACCAGTGTGGTGCTGGGCATGTTCAGAGAGTCCTCGACAGCGGCGCCATGGGCGTGATATTTCCACATATCAGCACAGTCGGTATGTCCTGCTCTACAATCTCAGTGAATCTATTACAACAACACAAATTAAGTTGGCAATAATACAGAGGAAGCAAAGGCGGCGGTTTCCTGTACAAAGTACCCGCCTAAAGGCCACCGATCACTCACAGCTGCCCTACCGCAGTTCTCTTTCCAGAAAATAGGAGCAAAAGAACTGATACAAGAGCTTGACGAGGTCGGCTCTATCGTGTTTGTTATGGTGGAAACGCGGGAGTGTCTTATGAATATTGACAATATCGCCGCGGTAGAAGGAGTCGACGTTTTGCTGCTTGGGGCGAATGATCTGGCGTTGGAACTTGGTATTTTGGGCGAATGGGGCAGTCCCATATTTCAAGACGCACTACGAGCTGTAGCTGGCGCTGCTCGTAAGGCAGGTAAGATTTTCGGTATTGCGGGCTTGTACACACGACCGGACATCTGTAGGCATGCAGTGAGGGAGTTGGGTGCTCGGTTTGTCGTGGGACATTTCGATATTGGGTTACTTGCATTGGGAATGACGAAGAATATAGAACAGCTAAGGGAAGTAGACGGTCACTGAAATGCATTGATATTTTTTACTACATGGCAAACGTTTTCTTAACACGCCGGTCTTTGCCAACAATCAGCCATAGCTGGCTATCCGCCAGTATTTCCTGCTCTCCTTCCCCTGGCTTTGAAACGCCTAAATGACTCGCAAAAACGCCGTTCCGTACGCCTTCTGCATACAGCTCATACGCCGGATAGAATGCATCCACGAAGCGGTTGACCTGCTCGTCGGTCATGCCGGTGCCGCGATCTCGACGTAGCGCAGCCTCCTGCTCGCGCCGCCAGTCGTAAACGTAGGAGGTGTGCTCAGCGTCGAGGTAGATAAAGGCATTGAGGTAGTTGGTGAGGGAGGTATCGTAGGCGACTAGTTGGTCATTAATGAAAAGCAGGTGCTTTAGGCTGTGGGCATAGAGTTTGGTGACTAAGGTGGCCGGCGTAGATATGGAGGTGGAAGTGGTAGTGGTGGATGAACTGAAAGAGGCGGTCTCGGTTGAGGCTTTCCACTTCCTTTCCACCTCTTCTGGTAAAATCGACGTAAACCCTACACACCAACCCTCCACTACAACCACCTGCAAGGGTGGCTGCCCCGGCCCATTCACCAGTCGCCCCGGGTTGCCTTCAGTCGGCGCTGTACGGTCACCGAGCCCCCCGTATGCAGCTTTATCATACTCAGGTACATGAACCGGCTCGCCCTTGCAGATAGTATCAAAAAAAGATCTTAGTAGTTCCATGTCATGCGTCCCTGGTTGGCCCCGGACCTGTATCAGACTGTTGTCTGCGTGCGCGGCGGCAAGTGCGGCCTGATCGGCGTGCGTGAGATAAAAGTCGTCAATGCTAACGATAAGAACCTCAAGCTCCCGGCCCTGGAGTGTTTCGCAGAGACTGCGGACCAGGGTGGTCTTTCCGACACCCTGGACGCCGTTGATTCCGACGATGAACGGACGGCGGCTTGATGAGGACTGGAATATGCGGTACGACTCTAAGCGTTCAAGAATAAAAGGAATGCATATCTGTGACGTATCGTTGATGATATGTGAGCTTAACGGGGCGTCGGAAGTGGATGCCATAGTCTCCCTTTTCTCCTTTCCACTTTCCTTATTTGTATTGTTTCTTTGGGGGGTCAAATACTGCGTTATTATGTTCGCTTCTCTGCTTGTAATATAAGTTAGAACTGCTTTGCACGCGTAGTTGGGGTATTGGAGAATCTGCGTAGAAATTTCCTCGGTCTGGTGATCCGAAAATACGGGCATCCTTTCCGGCTTTACATAGTAGCGAATTTTGCCCAATAAAAAACATTCGACATTCAGAATGGCTCGTATACATTATGAGGGGGTTTCTTTTTCTGCAACATTTAATAATAAATGATTATTGTATTTTCTCCTGAGATCAAAATCTATGAAGCTATGTTTGTACTATCTTCTCGAAGTCGGATACGCCGCTTTTTATTTTCAGCGGTTTGAAGGCGGTTCATTTCTTGTAAAGGAGGCTAGCAGAACCCTAGAAATTGTTTTTAGTAGGTGATCGCCGCCACAACAAAAGAAAAAGTCCACACAGTAGCTTCAGAGAGCTTACCTGGTGCTGCGGGAAGATTAGTGAATTTGCAATCACCACATTCTCTGGTCGGGAAGCTACAAACACTACCACCTCAGCAATGTCATCCGGTGTCAGAGGTTTAACACCGCTAAAATGAACAAAGTTAACATTAAGCTATGAAATCAACTGTGGAGCTATAATGAAGATCAAGGTAAGGTTCTTACGCATATACTGCATCAGCCTTGGCCTTGTCGCCGTAGAATCGAACCACGGAAAACTCTGTTTTAACTTGACCTGGGTCGATCTCGATAACGCGTACGCGCGTAGAGATAAGTTCCTTACGCAGACTCTCAGAGAAGCTGCGGACGGCAGCCTTAGTCGCGCAGTAGATACTGCCGCCGGGGTAAGGGTCGAGTCCAGCAATGCTGCCGATGTTGATGATGTCGCCGGCGCCACCCTCAGAGCCACGCTTTAGAAAAATGGGGAGAACAGCTTGAGTCATGTTGATTAGACCGGTGACGTTAGTTGCAAACATAACGTTAATGTCCTGCTCTGAAATTTCGGGGGCTCGTGTGACACCCTTAACAAGGCCGCTAGAAGAGTTAAGTATTAGTAACAGAAAGGAGCAGAGGAGACTCGTAAAAGGGCCTTGAAAATAAAAGAATGTACGCATTATTAACCAACACGTCAATGTGGCGCCACTCCTCAGGTAAGTTGCCGATAAAGGACTGGACCTCATCGGGTTTGCTAACGTCAAGCTGGACTGGAAGGACCTCGATAGAAGTATCACCAAGTTCTTTCGTAAGATCCCCGGCAATCGCACGTAAAGCATCAATACGCCGCGCGGTCAGAATAAGGCGGAGACCACCAGCAGGGGCTACAGCGCGAGCGAATTCGAAAGCACAGCTGCGGCCGATGCCCGAGGAGGCACCCGTGATGACGATGGTCTTGCCTTGAAGGCGCTTGGCTGTTGCGGACATGTCGGATGAAGGTACCGGCTTAAGACACGAGCAGAGAGGAGAGATGGGATGAGGATCCGGGAAGTAGCGTGGTTGGCAGAATGCAAATATACACTGTACGGGGAGTGGTACAATTTTTATTGAACCACTTAAGAACAGGTGAAGTATAAGTGAATTAGATACAAATAAAAGCGAATCTAATCACGCCTTATCCTTTATTTATTGAACGGTTGGTGAAAATGTTACGGTGATGTTCTTTTATATAGCTAGCAGCTATTATTTCCCTTTTAGTTCGAAACTTAGAACTTACGGGGACTCTTAAAAAATGGTGGATAAAAACGGGAAAGCAATTTGCCACTAGGATATCTACATGCCCCCGCAGTATGAAATTAAATGGGTCACTGGAAAGCCGGACCGCGGAAGGTGTAGCCGAAGAGAAAGGAAACATGATGGCTTTGGCTCCCAATAGATACACTAGCTAGTGCACAAATAAATCACGTGAAAGTGTGCAATTAAGATTATGTAATCTCAATTGGCCCCTCTTCAGCCCCTAAGCTTTTTCAAATCCATCACCAAAAACGTCTGGCCTTCTGTCTCTTCTTATTTTTTAATCCAGTCAAGCCGCCCGGGCTCACTGCCGTAAAACAGAGCCAGGCTACCCGGCCGCGGAAGTCACCCGGCCGCGGAAGTCGGTACGGTTGCGACACCGGCCGGCTTATATAAATTACATACAAATTTTGTTCCTTGGTAGCCTTACTTTTACTGCCTTACCTTGCGCTAGCCCTTTTATAATTCGGTTCGAGCCTTTGCGGCGGCGGCGCGGGCCGCCACTTTGAGGCCACTCCGCCGGCGTGTTTCCCTGACCGCCGCCGGCACCGCCTCCGCCTTAGCCTTTACGTTTGCCTGCTTTTACCACCACGCCGTTTAGGCGTTGCTGCCGTCGCTGCCGCTGTCCTCTTAAGGCAGTTTCGTGATCTCCTTGTATGTTTAACGGCGTCGTATCAAGTGTAATGTTTTGGTTGTTGGGTGACGGTTCGAGATTCGTCGCAGGGACTGTTCAGGCGATCGACGATGGACGGCTTTGTTAACGGGGAAGAACACGATACCCCCAGGCACGTATAAACGAAGTCGACATATGGCGAGCTATGTGTCAAGCAACAATAATACACAGTATAATAAATAAATATACATTTTTCACACAACTTCAAAGGCAGCTTCATATATAAATTAAATAAAGTAATTTATTTACATCTCGCTAACTCAGTTGCTCGGTGAAACCTTACATCTTGCCAAACTTGATCTACGACAATATCGATGTCGGTCTTACTAAATGTTCCGTCCTCCTCTTGTTCTAGTTCTAGTGCCGACGTAACAGCCTCGCAATCCCAACATAAGCAAGACATATGTTCCTGACCAAACCGCACGCGGAACAGCTCTTTTGTCACGTCCATCCCGTTATCCAGTGCCGCCTTCCCGAGCTTGTCGTCGTGGTTAATAAATCGTCCGACCCGTTCCTTTATCGTCGACCGGTACCGCGCCGCCGAGCACTAGTGCGTGTGCCAAGCCAGGTCGATGTCCAGCGTCGGGACGAGCATTTTACCCGGATATAACCGGAAAAGTTGTAGGAACTTGTCGTAACGGTCGACGGCGCGGTGCAGTGTGCCAGCGACGGCCGGGCTGGCAATCCAGAGGTGGCCTTGCATTTTATCGACAAAGGCCGCTTGTCGGACAACGTTGTCGACTAGCTGCTTGTTCGTCGCCATGTTTGCCTCGGAGGTTTGGGGTACTTGTTTACCGAAGCTGGAGAGTCTGTTAAAGAGGCTGCTGTAGATTCTGTATTTTTTAATGAGGTACTTGAATAAGTCATTCTCGAGATTGGCGGAATCTCAAATCCATGCTTCGGACATAAGTGGTAGATTGTAGGACATATCCATTCGGTTAAAAGCCTTATTCTGGCGTGTTTGTTAATAGAGAGGAAGTTACACCTTAAAGACGCATGGTGGAACGTACAATCTGCGCCCAGGGGAATGCGACATTGCTGAGACAGCTCAGTTTTCTCCTGGTGCAATGCTCTGCGTAGTCCTTGGGGTTAAGGAGCAAGGCATGCCAGACCATGAGGACATCTGTCTTTAGCGTTAACTCGAGATGATACTCGAAACGATCCACGAGACAGCATCATGTTAGCTATACCTAGAGGTGGCAAGTGTGGCAAGACTGTAGCTGTTTGATCCTGTGTTTTTCCGGTATCCGATGTACCGCAAGCTCTTGATAACATCTCATGTTCTATGCTCTGAGCCCAGGCGTTAAATCGCTCAACCGCCAGATCAAGATAGTATGGCCATTTTCTGTTTCCCCCGTTCTTTGAATGTCTGATCTCCAATCTGCACTGCATACTTTCTTTCCCCCCTGCTGTAGCGCCCCATTCTACGGTAAACCGTCTTCTTCTTTGGTGTGATATCGAACGTCGTGTCAAGCTCTTTGGAATTGAGAATGTGGACTCGCAGGGCATAAAACACTTCAAGGAGTTCAAGATGTGTTGCACACTCGCTAAGTTTTGGCAAGGAGTTTGCATCTTCATCGGAGACCACTCCAAGAGATTCGAAGAGCTTTGGATTCGGGACAATGGGTGCTTCTGCAGGAGTTTTGGCCGTCGGCGATGAAGGAGAATGAGGCCCAACGTTTGTCTTGATTCTATATAAATTGTTTTTATTTTCGTCATAAAGGTTAAGTAAGTGAGTGCCAATGCGTTGCGCCATTAAAAAAGCGGAATAGTTAAGGAGCTAGAGTTCGGTGTTTAAAAAGTTGAACGGAGAAAAAAAAAGTTATAAACTATCTTTACTTTTAATATTTTATTTATTTATTTTCTTTTCCTTTCTTAATTTCTTTTACGTCTTATAAAATTATTTAATATTATTCGGATGCGCGTAGGTTATCCCCATCTGCCTTACTCTTAGGCGCTTGGTTCCTTCCTGATCGGAAGTCCAGGTATAGGAAGTGGCCGCCGTGGTAAGGATCCTTACAAAAATGACTGGCAGTTTTGTCTGTTGAGCTGGCGGTGTAGCCGTTGAGCTGCAGTACGGCCTTTTAGGCAGGACTGCCTAGTCTATTTCATTACATGGATGTGTCTGTATTAATGGTTCACAGACCCCCGCACCCTCGTCACCACATCTCCGACTTTTCATACTCCGTACTAATCGCTCTCATACGCCCTCGGTGCAGTTACTGTCATAGTCATTCCTCCTCGACTGGCTCATCTGCCTAAACTCACATCTCCCACGAGCTTCCTCCAGCTCGACCTTGATAAAGCGCTTTACCATTCCTACCGCTATGCCCGCGTCCCAGATGCCCTCCTGCTGGGGCGCCATGCCCAGCAAGCCCAGGGCACGCAACCGAACAGGCAGTGCGCGGCACTTCATGGCTGTGTAGTAGAGAGGGCCGATCAGGCCCGGCTCAAACGCCAGGTTGATCTTGTGTCTCAATGGGCTCGGTTTTATGTCCTCTAGCTCTTTCTCCTCATTCAGCAGCGTCGTGGTACCTGCAACAATCGCCTCGAACGTCGGCGTGGCCGCCTCGAATGCCGCGTCGCCGGATACCAAGGCGTCGCTTATAATGCAGAGTGCCATCGCATGCAGCTGCAGGAGCGCCGTCGCACGCTTGACCTCGGCCGACGGGGGCAGGCCGGCGACTCTCAGCCGCGCTAGGCTCGCCTGCCAGTTGCGGAGCAGCAGCACAAATTGGCGCGAGTCGATACCGGCACAGCCGCTGCTGACCCGCCGGCGCCAATGCTTGTGGATCAGCATGCCGATGAGCTCAAGGGCTTCGTGGGATTGGTCGAGCGTCGTGAAGTCAGCGGGCGGAGTCTCGATGAGCGGGGTGAGTAGGTCGCGGCGTCCGTGCCCAAAGAGTCGGTCGATGAAGACAGCCTGGTTGAGGATGTTGCGGAACATTTGGACGAGGAGCTTTCGCGTGTAGGAAGGAGGCCTGCTAGAGGAGAGGGCTTGTTGTTGGGAATGGAGCTGTTGGAGTATACGCAACCCGTGCTTGATGTGCACGGTAGCGCCTTTGTAGTTGTTCTGCATGAGCTCGACGCAGACAAAGATTAGGCAAGCAATAAGTGTAACATCCGGGGTAGTCGCGGATTGGGGTTCGCATATTATACTTAGGGCTCTGTTGTAGTTCCTAATAGCGACTAGTTGAAGCTTGCTATCGAACCGTCCAATGCCGTCCGCTCCAACCGTCTCAAGACCTTCATGGAACTGGGCTGCTGCGATCAACGCCTGAAGGACAGCTGGCTCGTTGTGAGCAGCTTGCAGGACGAGTATGTCCCAGAAAGGCGAGTGAAATTGCCCGCTTAGTGCGGTGGCGGTTTTGTTTTGGAAGTAATCGAATCCTCGACGCTCCTCGGCAGACCACAGGTGGCCCGGGCCGAGCGGATAACCCAAACTGGAACATCCCAGGCCTTTTAACGATCCGGGTTTGGTCTTCGACGCATTTATTAGACTCTTTGACGATTTTTTAGAAGCAAGCCCAGGTGGCTTTGGTAGAGGATAGCCATCACACTTGCGACCTGTCGACGTGCACCTGACACATTCAGGTTTAGTCTCATCGCATCGTACCTTGCGGATCCTTCCGTCGAGTCAGCCAGGACACCAGTAGATATTGTTCCAGTGTCCATTTTCTTTTTTTTTTCTTTTTTTACCTGCAAGTCAAACACCCTGTCCTGTTCCTCGTATGGCGTTTTTTCTGCTCTGGAACAATAGTGACGGTGTTGTCGGGCGCTGATATCCAATTGAACGTGGCATTCGGCGAAACACCGAACTCGGTCGATAAGAGCACGGGCCCGTCCTTGGTGCCAGCCTCTACGGATAGTAATGCCATGACTATCTTCTCGAATCTTCGGATTGATGCGAAAAGCGTCAGACGCTGGACTACACCCGTTTAATATGGCTGCCTTAGCGAGCAAACGAATCAGCAGACAGCTTCCGATAATAAGCAGTTTGGTACGCTGCCGGCCAACCCGTAAAAGACAGATGGGGCAGAAGGAAATTTCCAGGACCCAGAAAAGTTGCCGGGTCACAAGGCCCTGTTATCCCTAAGCCTGGCATTCTAGACGAGATGTGATTGGCGGGCTCGCTTATATGCAGGACAGAAGTACCTGTAACAGCATATACGCGTCGTTTAGAATACGAGACTGTTCTCTATTAAGCTAAGTCTAAATAGGACTGGCTAAGAGAACCACAAGAGCGAATGTCGTACACCTCTCTAGCTGTTGTTTTTCCTGCCGCGCTCAGAGACCTCAACTGGTAGGAGGCTTGCGAGCCTCCTTTGGCCTTGGCGCCTTAACGCACTGCCCTCAATCAGGCTTCACTTTAGTTGAACGCAGGTTTAGTTTAATTACTACGTAATACATGGTATAACTTCTTTCCGAGATAATCAGCACCAGCGCTGTAATCGTAATCTCAGGGTGGCTCATCTCTCTGATGGATAGTGTCCCTGCATCAGAGATTTATAAATAAGCGATTCACGGCTAGAGTTCGATTAAGTTGTAGCCTGTTGGTGAAAATTATATGCCATGGTAGTCAGTCATGGTTATGTCGTTTTTTGATCGAGTAGTCAATCTTCAACCTCAGCTCCGTCACTATCTCATAGCCCTCGAATCTCTTATTTCCTGCTCGCGTGGTATTTATTCTATCCAGTGGCTGGTGTTCGAGAGAATGTTCACCGTCGGCCTGCTCTTTCTTGCTGCAGGATCAGTCCTATCTGCTCCTATCAATGGCTCAGAATTGCCGATGTTACGCGTTGCTCACCAAGAGCATGGCATTCTCACCTTCTTATTCGACCCTAGGAAATCATCATCTGGAAGTCTAGAGCTTCTTACTACAACCCAAGGCGGCACCAGACCAGGCTGGCTGCACTGGCACGACAGCTTGATCTATTCCGTGTCGAGAACGGATTATCCCAACAACTTTTCGAGCTCTGGGGGGGTTTTCTCCTTTGATAAATACGGCGAAAACCCTGGCTCCTTGAGTCTCGTTACATCTCAATCCTCAAATGGCATGGGGGGCGTGTTTTGCAACGTTGCCAGGGACGGCAGGACCTTATCTGTCGCCAACATGTGAGTAATATTTTCCTTTGTCCATACGGCATAATTTTTTTAACTCACACGTTCGATCGCCTAGCGACGGTTCGAGTGTGGCCATCTATCCTTTGCGATCGCCTGGGATAATTGGCGACGCTACTTTTGTCTTCAAGTACAACCTCACCCACCCAGGGCCGGGAACAAACGGGTCTCAAATCCAGAGCAATCCACATGCTGCTGCTTTCGATCCTACTGGAGAGTATATGATAGTACCGGACCGAGGCGCAGACCACCTCTACGTCTACCATGTCGACGGACCAGAACGGGTAACTCAGGTCAACAACATCACACTCGAGCCGGGAACGGGACCTCGCCATGTCACATTCCGAGAGTTCAATCGCACGCGAACATTTATGTATCTCGTTAGCGAGCTGGACAACACCGTCAGAGTGTTCACTCTCGACGGCGTCAATAATGATAGTCGTCGCCTCTGCTCGCAATCATCTCTGAAAATCACTCTGATTCAAATGGTCTCAACCCTTGGCCCTGGCTCAAGCCGCTCAGAGCCAAACAATATCAACCTGGCCGCGGAGGTGGCCCTCTCGAGCGATGGCATGTTTGCCTATGTCTCGAACCGCAACACATTGTCGTACCACACCGACACACTGACCATCTATTCAGTCCACCCGGATGAGTCGGAGCATCTCGTCTATATGGGAAACACCCTGACGTACGGCAAGATTCCGAGACATTTCTCACTCTCTCCCGACAGTCGGTATATTGCAGTCGCCAACCAAGTATCTAACAGTCTGGTTGTATTGGAGCGCGACCAGACGTCTGGACTTGTGAACTCGACGGTCGGCAACGTGACTCTGGGTGAATTTGACCTTACGCAAAATAAGGGGCCGATGGCTGTGGTTTGGGATAGTAACTTTAGTTGGTATCCTTGACAGGTTGAAGGAGAGGTGTTTTCACTTTTACTTACGCAACCTCCATGATAAATAACTTAACAGTAAGAAGACCTGAGGTAGAATAGCCAGAAGTAGAATTTATGTATAATTAAAGGGCGAGTTCATGGGAAGTAACTGTGTCGAAGGATTGTAAAAACGGCGAAGCTGGCGTTAACGGAATGACCTTGCCCATTATAGCGTTTCTGGCATCAGTGGGTGGCCTAGACCCACTAATCAAACAGAGCTCCGGTCCTTCCTCGGACTGGCCAACTTTATGCGCGACCATACTCCTTACTATGTTGAGTTGGCGTACTCGCTTGACAAAAACACTGGACTCCGTTGGTAGTAGACTAGCCGCCATTCATAGGCATTCATCCAGTTGAAGATTGCTGCCTAACGCGCAATTTCCACCGCATTACACGACCCCTCAAAATCTTGCACTCACCGTATCGACGCCTCACTTTTCGCCCTCTCGGCCATCCTTAACTAGTTAGGACGAGTCACCGTTATCTATTCGCGTACGCTCACCCTACCAGAACGAAATTATCCCGTTAATGAGAGAGAGTTGCTGTGCCATTATCGAAGGATTCCGGGTCTTCCAAAATAAACTAGAGATGTCACTTTCTATTTTGGTACTTATAGTTGTGCACAAAACTCCTGTCCTCTCCACATATCGGTGTTTTTTCTCTCTTTATTAAGACTTCTAGGTACAAAAATCTACTTTAGATTTAAGGTTAGACCGAGGTGTTGTCATCAGGTACTTATAAGTACCTGTAAGAATATTGGACAAATAGACAAGCGCCCCACTGTCATAGTGCGCTTTTGGGTGGTCGTTGCCTTTATTTAAACCGCTAAATATAAGTATAAAGACATTGCCCCGACTAGATCACCAATATTAGAACACACATGTCGACATTTGGTCGGTGTACGGAATGTGCCTTGTATGCTTATTGTGATTCATTGTTCTCGTAACCTTGAGTCCAACTCTAAGGGTGATTTCGGTCTAGAAAAAATTATATATTATTCTTTATTACACCGAGATGCGTAGGTTACAGGCCAGCTAGGAAAATGTAAAAACTCCATTATGACACAAACAGACTTAGAATCCAGAAGTCCAATGTTACAGATGCACTTCCTAGGGTAGGAGAGTCTTTGTAAAGGTGATCAGTCTTTAGGGAGTTTGTGTTCTGAAGAACAACGAGGCGTGTATCAATAGAATCACTAAGTGCTTAGTGTTGGCAATAAGGGCCACAGAAATACAGGTTCATGTAGGTTTGTATTTCAGACAAGCGGTAACGACTAAGTCTTTATCCAGGTTGACCAGGTTGAGACCCAAGTCTTATATATACTAGGTGAGCATTATTCTGCCTTAGTTAACATCACTGAGGTTTGTCACGTGACCCGTTGGTTGGTTGTTGTGTTGGTACATCCTCCTGTACGGTAGCCTGGTCACACTCGTATCCTAGCTACCCTTTTGCCGTTCTCGACCGCCTTCGGGTCGGGCCCTGACTTTAGTCCCGTGGGGGCCATAATCGTAACATACCTCCAACTTACTGTTTTATAGCCTCGGAATATTAGAGCCCAACCACTTACTTCGTAGCCAATCATTATCGGGGCGTGACATAAACCCCATTTACGAAATTAGCCAATAATCGATAATGTAATGGTCATCTTTCTGGGATGATCAATGACACCCGATTGGTCATCACGCTTGGTGAAGAGCTCCCTGCATCGAGGCTTGTCAGTCTTGTACATGCCCACCTCTCGTAAAATACGTTGTTGCCTGGTGCCTGCTCCCCTTTTTCGCAAGGTTAGCTCAGCCACTCGAGGTCAGTGTGCGGTGTGATGATGCCTCCTACAGTCAAATTTCACGTATAACTAAGGTAGTGCCCAAGAGAAGGTCTTTCGCCATGGTAGTTTATTCATTTCACTTCCCACCCATCTACCTTTAACATAGCAAGGTGTTCAGCGACAATACTGAACCCATAGCCATACTTCTCAAAGATGCGTTTTGCAAAGATCGCCCTGGCAGTAGTGATAGGTGAGAGAAGCTCTGCCCAGTAACTCCACACACAGCATCACGGCTCTAGAAAAATTCACGTCTACGCAGTTGTTGCATAGAACCAACCACTGAATCACTAGGGTTTGTCACTGACAGCGTGATGTCGGTTACATAGGTCAGACTTCAGCGCAAGAATCGATCTTCGTCGCGCCTCAACAACAAGTCGCGTTTGGCATCAGCATTCCCGACGACTCATCGAGCAACGACGTATTCTTCTCCCTCGCCGCACCGTCAAATCTAAGATGGGCCGGAGTCGGTCTCGGTGCCTCGAAGATGCAGGGCGCACTCTTCCTCATCATCTACTCTTCCAGTTCTGGCACCAATGTAACGCTGTCTGCACGTACGGCCTCCGGTAATGTTGAGCCCACATACGATTCCAGCATCGACATCGAGGCCCTTCCGGGTACGGGCATTTTGAACGGGACAATGACCTTTTCGGGACGCTGCGCAAACTGCCGTAGCTGGTCTGGCGGCGGTTCCATAAACATAGCATCTGACGCCCAGAACTGCGTCTTTGCTCTTGCTCCTGGCTCGTCGATGAAGAGCGACTACCACGCGGCGCCTCTCAACTATCACACCACCTACGGATCGTTTAGCATCGATCTCAAGCAGGCCACGAGCTCAGCCGCGAGCGCGCCACTCCTCGGAGCACCAACCAACAAGTCAAGCTCCGGCTCGACGCTGTTGTCGAACCAATCGACCCAAGATTGGATAACCATTATCCATGGTATAATCATGGTCGCCTGCTTTATCGGCCTGCTTCCTCTCGGCGTCATATTCCTACGGGTGAGCAATCAGGTGCGCTGGCACGCTTTCACCCAGTTCCTGGCTCTGGTCGGCATAGTTATCGGAGCTGGCGTGGGCATCTACGACTCGTTGCGGTACAACCGGGTATGTTTGAGAGGGTTTTCGTGACAAAGACATGGATCTTTTTCTTGTGCTGACAGATTTGTAGAGCAAAAGCTTTAACACCGCGCATCAGGCCATTGGGCTGTTGGTCTCGCTTCTCATGATCGTTCAGTTTCTACTTGGTTTCTTCCATCATCGCATCTACAAACAGACATACCAAACCACCAAGCTTGCACCAGTACATGTATGGCTTGGTCGCATCCTCATCATTACTGCTGCTGTTGTCGCATTCCTGTGAGTGTGCTCCATAAGAATTGCCCTGTCCTTTCCCCGTACTTCGAAACGTAACTGACAGACTTACTCGCAGTGGCTTCCCACTGGCCTTATCCGATAATGGGGATATTATCTTGGCAGTAGTCGTCGTTCTTGTCGCAATCGTTTCCGGTTCTCTGTTCCTATGGAAAGGTTACTTCAGCCCCCGGCGCCAGCGAATGCCACATTCGGGCGAGGTGGATACAACAAGCTGCTTCGGACAAGGGCGCTCAGAGCATGCTGCCCTGCCGAGCGACACGGCAATGCTACCTTTGCACGGGTAGAACGTGCACTAGTCGCGGCACCCAGAAGCCCTTGGAGGGCGTATACGCTGCTCAAACCACTTTGGACGAGTCTCAAGTAGGACACTAGGCCGCCGGGTACGATGTTCGAAATGTGATGGGCTTATCACACGTAAATCCGGCTCTGGTTGGGGAGTTCCGGGCCAGGCTCCTATCTCGAGAACGACAAGATCGAACCGCTCATCTATACGGTTGTCCAGGGGTTGGATGCTGATGGTATGCCGGACTACCGGTTGGCAGCTAGGCTCGAGCCAGCGGGAGTCCCGGAAGCCCCGGGAACACCGGAATATACCGCCGAATACGGCTTAGATTAATAACTACACTCTCTACCACTCCCCTTTGTATTATACGCATTTTGTTACAGATGCACTTCCTAAGGTAGGAGAGTCTCTACAAAGGTGATCAGTCTTTAGGGAGTTTGTGTTCTGAAGAACAATCGAGGTGTGTATCAATAGAATCACTGAGTGCTTGGTGTAGGCAATGAAGGCCACAGGAATACAAGTTCATGTAGGGATGTATTTCAGACAAGCGGTAACGACTGCTTGTCTACTATCTAGCTGGGAGGAAGCCCAGTCTTATATATCTAATGAACCTCATTCCTGTATGAGCTTTCCGTATGAGGCTGTATGAGGTTTGCTCCAAACCTCATTCCTGTATGAGCTTTCCATATGAGGCTGTATGAGGTTTGCTCCAAACCTCATTCCTGTATGAGCTTTCCGTATGAGGCTGTATGAGGTTTGCTGTGACTGGCTGGTGCCCGCAGGTACCTAGCCACAAACACACCTCAGCCACCTTCTCCTTCTGCCGTTCCTGACCGCCTTGGGTCGGGCCTTGATTATGGTCCCGTGGGGGCCATAATCGTAACACATTTAGATACACAGCAAGGTGGTGTTTGCCCCAGAGGGTTCCACCTAGTATACGCGTGAATAGCCAGGATTGGCTAATAAACACGATTAAACTGTACAAGTACAGGTACGGTAGTGCTTACTCGGTGAACTGGCATAATATGCCATCGAATGCTCCGTACTCCGGACACGGAATAACCTCTCATCGAAAGATTCCGGCTTAGCGGTCGTACCGACTTAACTCCAGACTAAACTCCACAGTAGCAACTAATATAGAGCGACGAGTTCCTTCCTTTACCTCTCTTGATCCAGCGTTTCGAGTATACAACACCAGTGAGTGTTAAATCGTTAATTTGCAGACTTGTTCGTTCTCCAATACATCCTACACAACAACCGCTCCCAATGTCCGTCATCAAGAACCCGGCAATTCCTCCAGGATCCACCATCCTCGTCACAGGCGCAAACGGGTACATCGCGAGCCACGTCTGCGACCAATTCGTAAAAGCAGGCTACAAAGTCCGCGGCACCGTCAGGGACGTGGCAAAACACGTGTGGCTGCCAGAGTTCTTCAAGAAGCACTATGGCCCGGGGAAGTTCGAGCTAGTTCAAGTCAAGGACTTCCAAGACGCGGAAGCCGTCAAAACTGCGATTGAAGGTATTGTACATTTCCCGCGAGCATCAACCCATATCCCATGCCACCCCTCGAATCTTAAAATAACCATGGCCCAAGGCGCCCACGGCGTCGTTCACACGGCAACCGACACCTCCTTCGGCTCGGACCCGAACGAAGTCGTCACCCCCATCGTCAACGGCACCCTCACCATTGCCAAAGCCGCCGCCAAACAGTCCATTAAGCGCCTCGTCTACACCTCCTCGCAGGTGGCGGCATTTTTCCCCGTCTCAGACAAAGTCTTCACTGTCACGCAAGAGAGCTGGTTCGATGAGGCTGTGGAGCTCGCCTGGGCGCCGCCGCCGTACGAGCCGCAGCGAGCGGTGTACATCTACGCCGCGAGCAAGGTGCAGGCGGAGAAGGGACTCTGGGAGTTTGCGAGGAGCGAGCGGCCTGGGTTTGTGCTAAACACAGGTATGTGTGGGTTGTGTGTTGGCGAAGACAGACCCGCCCTTGCGGCCCCTTTTTTTTAACACGTCTACCTGGTTGTTGCGAGAGATAAGGGGCAGACGCTGAACGCTGTTTTGTTTTGGTCAATAGTTCTTCCCAACTTCACTGTCGGTCTGCCCCTGAGTGTCGAGGACACGGGCTACGTCTCGAGTGTGAGCACCCTGCCGCCCATCTTCCTCGGCAACGAGGCGGCGTTTAATATGATTAGCTCTCTGTTCCCACCACGTGAGTGCAACACAACAAAAGTTGCTTTCGATGCACCCGCTCATCGCCCGATGTCTACGTTCGTTACTAACCCGTAGCTGCGTTGAAAGAACATTACACCGCCGTCGATGACGTCGCCCGCCTCCACGTCATCGCCATGCTCCGGCCTGACGTGCAAAACGAGCGGCTGTTCGGGTTTGCAGAGTCGATGGGATGGAACGACATCCTTGATATATTTCGTAGAAACGTTCTGGATAAGCAGTTCTTACCGAACATCACGGGCGAAGGGAAAGTTAAGTATATTATCGAGCCCCGCCAGCGCGCAAATCAGCTTCTAAAGGAGTATAAGGGTAGCGAGAGGGGTTTTAGGTCGGTTGAGGATGCGGTTATGGAATCCGTGCAAAGGTTTATAGAAGATCCGAAGGCGGAGTTAAAGGGGAGGCTGTGGAGTTAAGACGAGTGTTACAGATGCACTTCCTAAGGTAGGAGAGTCTCTGCAAAGGTGATCAGTCTTTGGGGAGTTTGTGTTCCAAAGAACAACGAGGCGTGTATCAATAGAATTACTGAGTGCTTATTGTAGGCAATGAAGGCCACAGGAATACAAGTTTATGTAGGTATGTATTTCAGACAAGCGGTAACGACTGCTTGTCTTCTATTTATCTGGGAGGAAGCCTAGTCTTATATACTAAGTGTGCCTTAGTGAACCTTAGTGAGGTTCACTGAGGTTGACTGAGGTTACTTGTCGTGCCTTAGTGAACCTTAGTGAGGTTTATTAAGGTTGACTAAGGTTAGTTACGTGGTAGGTCCCGTGCCGTACCGCTAAGGCCTACTTATTTATAGTTATTTAATTCTTTATAAGATGGCCGCCACCTAGGCCGGCCTTCCCACGTTCTGTTCACCTTATTATGCTAACCACAACTGTGTCCTAGCCACAACTGTACTAAGACACCCCGGTACACTGTCCACTCTTTCTACCGGTGTTGACCACCCTAATCGGGAATGGTTTCTTTTCCTCTTGTTCTTCTTGTTTGAAAGATGTACATCGAAAAACGGGACCAACAGTGTCGTGGGCCACAGTTCGTCGTTAGGTCCTCTATTTCTACAAGCCTCTTCGCCTGGCGTAGGTCGCTTTCGTGGCACTCTTCCGTTTGTGCCTCAGCTTCTTCCAAACTCGACTGCGATCTCCCCCTATTTTTATTGTCATAGTTCTTACAGGTACAGAGGAGCCAGAGAGTGCAAGGCGAAGAGGACCCGAACGCAGACGCTCCCCCTTTGCCCCCTTCTACCCAAGCCCTGAACGGTGAAGATGGCTGCCCCTGATATTGAAGCGCTCCTTGCCGAGCTCACCCTTGACGAGAAGCTGTCCCTGCTTGCGGGAGAATCTAACTGGCGTACGGCCTCCGTCGATCGACTGGGTATTCCTAAGCTTAAGGTACGGCTGAGACACCTTGCAGCATAGTCGATAAATAGTTGGCTTGTAAATCCGCCGCATCGCTAATACAGGATCACAGGTGTCAGACGGCCCTTCAGGTGCACGAGGAGAGATCTTTGGGGAGAGCAGACCAGCAGCCTTTCTCCCATCTGGCGTAAGCCTCGGAGCTACTTGGGATACGGAGCTGTTGTTCAGGATTGGAAAGCTCCTGGCCGACGAGGTGAGCATGTACTACCGTTAATGAAGCGAATGGGACCTTTTTCCCTTTGGCATGAGGCTGTGTCACTTACTCGACTCGCGGGCAGACCAAATCTAAATCGGCATCGGTTCTTCTGGCGCCCACTATATGCATTCATCGGCACCCTCTTGGCGGCCGCAACTTTGAGTCTTTCAGCGAAGACCCCTTTCTGACGGGGAAGCTGGCCGTGGAACATGTCTCTGGCTTACAGTCTGAAGGGATTGGAGCGTGTGTGAAGCACTTTGTTGGTAGGCTCCTTCCTCCTCTTCGTTTTCGAGCTTCATCGCGTCACTCAGCGAGATTTGACAAGCGACTTGTCACTTGACTCATCATTGGCTTTGCTCTGTTTCGTTTCCCTATCTGCCATTTGTTTCTCATTTGATATACTGACTATTGGTATTGCAATAAAGCCAATGACCAAGAGAACGAGCGCTTTCACTATGATGCGATTATCGACAGCCGAGCGCTCCACGAAGTGTACTTACTGCCATTCCAGATGGCTGTGAGGGATGCAAAGCCATGGTGTATCATGACATCGTACAACAAGATCAACGGTTTCCATGCCGATATGTCCCGCGAATTGATGACGACCATCGCACGTGGTAGCTGGGGGTTTGATGGTCTCTTCATGAGCGATTGGGGCGGCACCAACTCTTCGGTGGAGTCCATCAATGCAGGGCTCGATCTGGAGATGCCGGGCCCGCCGAATCGGCGCCAGAGGAGCAAGCTCGAGGCTGCGATCAAGGACGGCCGTCTTGACCTGAAATGTGTAGACGACTCGGCTCGGCGAATCCTGCAGCTTCTCGTGAAGGCGAACAAGTTTAATAACCCAGGAGAAGAGCCGGAGATGACTCTAGACGACCCGGAAGGCCGTAAACTGCTCCTCGGAGCTGCGTCTTCGGGACTTGTCCTGCTGAAGAACGAAAAGAAGGCGCTTCCACTAGGTCCTTTCGAGAATATCCAGAAGGTCGCCATCGTCGGGCCCAACGCGAAGCGCATTGTCGCCGGCGGCGGAGGCAGCTCTTATATTAACGCTCCGTACTGGACGTCTGTGCACGATTCCCTGGCAGCTCGACTAGCTGACCGTGGAACTCAAGTCGTAACCTCTGTCGGTGCTACTGTCAACCGCTACCTGCCCACCATGCCTATTCAGGTCGCGCGGAACTTAATTCTCCACAGCGGAGTTAGGGTAGTCCCACTCATCTTCATCAGCTAAGATGCCGTGCAACAACATGGTGGCTCTGGCAGAGTCTGGTCTTGCAAATTCTGAGCACCGCAGCCGATAGAAGCTCACACAGCAAACTGGCCAGCCAAGAATTGCTATATAAGCTCCCGTCGAAAAGTCTGATTCAGTTGATTGCTGTACGACATTTGTCAAGTGTAGAAGCCTGCCCAACAATGCGAAAAATAACTAGGAACGTCGGACAACTGTCCACTGGTTACGAGATCAAATACAACCCCGTCTCCCGTCCCCCGTCTATTCCCATGGCTACTGCTGCTGGCCAGTCTTTCTGAAAACTCCGTACGTACACATAGTTCTCCGTATCCTGCACTTGTCTTCATTTCATAAACTCGTCTCGTACACACCCTACCCCGGCTGAGACACAAATCATCTGTTTCGGAACACGGCCGAAGCCTGTCGACCCTAGCCGGGCGAACGAGACCGGCTGACCATATTTCCTGTTGTGGGGGAGATCTGGAGACACAATACGCCCCCGTATGGAGGACCCCATAAGAAGATGGGCACATGGGAGCGAGGCGGGGAAGAGGGCAACTGGAAAAGGAGGTTGGAATGCCTGAGTCTGGTACAAATAGGAGTCGTATTATGCTGATCGGCCGCACTTTTTTTGGCCCCCTTTGTCACGTATTTTGACTTTACGTCTTCGGGTTTCTCTAGCATATTGTCCTCTGTTAGTCTCTTTTGCACTCCAGATAGCCACCATAGACCGGGACACCGAGAAGGAAGAATACTACGCGGTGCCGATCGAGACGACCGCCTCGTGCACGCCCGAGGAGGCAAACTTTCTCCGTGACTTTGAGAGTACCCACGGCAAGAAAGTGAACCGCAAGGTAGGGGCTGTTATTTTATTTTTATTTTTATTTTTATTTTTATTTTTCGAATCTTCTCACCCATTGTCTCTCAGATCGACTTCCATATCATCCCAGTCTTCGCATTCCTGTACCTCTGCTCCCATATCGACAGAAACGATCTGGGCAATGCAAAGATCGAAGGCATGACTACGGACCTGAGCCTGGTCGGTAATTAGTGCAACATCACCGGCACGCTTTTTTTTGTGCCGTACATCATTTTTGGTCCGCCGTGCCTCTCTTGGTAGATGCATTCATAATATATCTAACCAAACTAACACAACCTCTCTCTCCTTTTTGCGCGTCGTTCGCTACCCTGCTTTCGCAGTGGGGCTATTTTTTGGTTTGCTTAACAGAATGCGGTTATACTACTTCTAAAAAGTGAAGCTGTTGAGCTCCTTGTAAAGAGATACCAGCAGTAAGATTCCCTCCAACGTGGTCCTGAAAAAGATGCCTCCTCAGTTCTGGCTGGCCATACAGGTCGTCCTCTGGGGCGTCGTGATGTCCCTCATGAGAGTCGTCAATAACTTCCAGGGCATCACTGTGTGCCGTGTCTTCTTGGGTCTCTGCGAGGTGTGTATTGCATCTAAGATACAGTCACAACCAATAAACACGGCAGGCTAAATCTCCTAGGCTGGTTTCTTCCCGGGCGCCGTGTACCTGGTCACTCAGTGGTACCCTCGCCACCAGGTCCAGCAACGCTTGGCCCTCCTCTACACGGCCTCTGCCTATTCCAGCGCCCTCGGCGGCCTGCTGGCCTATGCCATCTCCAACATGAATGGCCTCCAAAACATTGCCGGCTGGCGCTGGATTTTCATCCTGGAGGGCGTGGTGCCCATCATATTCGGCCTGCTGCTGCCCGTTCTGCTGACAGACGGCCCCGAGCAGGCTCGCTGGTTGGCGGATGACGAGAAGAAGTTCATAGACCTGCGCCTAAGCGTCTCGGGACTGCGTTCCACCACCGGCGAGGGAGACAAGTGTAAGTTACTGGCATATGCTCTTTGCCACCATGGGCGACTGGAAAATTCTGCTCGGTGTCATCATGCCCATGGGAGCCTGAACTCGTTAGCATACACCCCCCAAAGCTGAGATTGGCGACGGACAGCCCACATTCATCGGCGCGCTCGACAGGAAAAAGGTGTATCGCTCCTGCTTGGCGCGCGCTTCGCTCAGTGCCTCGAGGTTGAACAGCTCGCCGATGGGCATGCCGCAGCCAGCCAGCAGCCATTCGTGCAGGTGCCACTCGGTCGCCAGGCACGGCCACACTTCAAATGAGCGCGTGTCGCCGGCAACGGCGGTGACCTTGCGTTCTCAGATGAACTCAAGCAGCTCAGCAGACGGTGCAATGCCGATATTGTCGGGTTTCTAGGTCTTGTAGCGCTCGTCGAGGATATGGCGCGTGACATCGTCCATGGCCTCGTACTGCGCAATGTAGCCAAAACGGATGACGAGAATGTCGCCAGGGCGGAACTGGAAGAAGTTCGGGGACATGCCCTGATCATCGAGGACCTGCAGCAGCTCGGAAAAGGGAACGGCATAGGCCGTGGTGGCGTCTACGGCGCGGTTGCACTTCAGGACCCAGGCGTACCAATCGATAAAGACGGCGCGGCCGGCAATGCTTCTGGCGGAGAAGTCTGGAGGTGTAGTCTGGAGGTGTAAGTTATGTTTGAGATTGTATTAACGACTAAAGGAGGGACACACGTTGGATGCCGCTTGGCTCAGGCGATGCCGTAAACTGCTCAGCCGTGCGGCCCATGTAATAGAGCTTGGTTGGCCATTAGAGGGAAGGTCAAATGGTGCACACCTGGGAGGACGACATACTGCTTCTTCCTGATAGGCATAGTGCCGGAAGCCATCCCACTGCGAGCTGCACTGGGAGTTAAAGGACCACTGAGCTGTCAACACGGGTCAAAGACGTCGAGGAAGTAGAGGACGTCGATGATATCGTGGAGGATACAGAGCATACAGACCTCCTCGTCGTGGGCGATCTTAAGGGGAGCCTTGTTGATCGACTTAATTTCGAGTGTTTTCCTTTTCAGCGAGGGATACGATGCACCATCGAGGGCGGCCCCAGAGACCTCACGCATTGCCGTGCGGGGCATTCCTGTCGAGGGGGAGGTCTGCAAACTTGGGATACGAAGAGCGAGCTATGTTGTCTGATTGGTCCGATGCGTGTAGATGTCCGGACAGACGATGGCCTGGGCAGGATGGTCGGCCAAAGGGTTTTATTTTAGCTACAATACGTACATGTTTAAGGAAAGACGGAGCACTACGAACAAGAGTATCGCCGTGTGGGGGTAATGCTCTGCGATCGGCATGTTCGGCATAAGGCCGAGTATGCTGCGAAAGGCGCATCACGGGTCATCGGACGACGTCCGGTAGGCGTCTTCATATAATTGTGTCACCAGCAATTACGGTGGAGATTGTATGTTTTCCTTGGCTCGTTTATTACTCCATACTCTATGCTCCACTTCAGCGCCTGCAGGTACTGGTACAGGTTGTCCACGGGCATCGTGGCCGACACCAGCTGGGCGTCACTGATTGGGGTGCATGACACCGCGGCACAGGTCGCTGGTGTCGTTAAAACTTGTCCGGAACCTCGTAGTTTATGGCTAACGCATTTTCTGTCTGGGCAGAGGTGGGCGGAGAATTGCCAGAGTGGATGGTTTCCCGTTGGAGGACCTCCGCGTGTAATGTAACAGAGTACTCCATCACATTATTGGCCTCTCTTCAAGTGGAGCTTTCTCACTGTTGCCTACGCCTGACCACGGTTCGCGGACGTACCCATCTTGTGTTACTTCCGCAGTTCTAGGGCAGCGATGTTGAGGGTACATTGTAGACACGTGAGATACAGATGTCATGAGACACAACTCCCTAGGGGCGTAATATCACGACAGCTAGTTTGAAATACATGTAAAAACTATCGGGCACGGACCGTCGACTAGGACCAAGCCCCCTTTCCCCCAATTTCAACTCTTTTCCCAAAAGCCTCGCTCCTTTCATAGTTTTCATAAGAATTAATCAATTATTATATCACATCACGTCTATTTAGCTCACAACACTCAAAAGAGGTGCCTCCAGCCCAGGACCGTCGCCTTGTTGACTACTTCCGTAAACTTTTTACATGACCTACTAATTACGCTGCCTCAAGAAAAACGGCACGTAACATGTTCTTTAAAACACAACTCCCTAAAGACTGATCACCTTTATTGAGACTTTCCTACCCTATGAAGTGTATTTGTAACACCAAGTGCTACTTTGTATATATAGTTACATCACCGGTTTTAGACATGCTCGACCTCACCAACTTCTAGCTTGTCGGCACGGATCAGCTCAGTAAGTCCGATGGAAGCAGCGATGTTAAACAGCCGAGTCTTCTCCTCATGCGCGGCGGTATCGCCAAACACCACATCCATCTCCTCTAGGCTCTTACCGCGGGTTTCGGGGATGAAGAAGTAGGTGAAGAAGAAGGCGAGAATGCAGAACACGGCGAAGAAGATGTAGGTGCCCCAGCTAATCGAAGTTAGCATGTCGGGCGTGACGAGCCCGATGATGAAGTTGCACATCCAAGTCGTGCTGGTGGTGATGGCCATGGCCTTTGACCGGTTGCCAAGGTTGAAGATCTCCGAGGGGAGCACCCAGCCGATCGGCGCAAAGGAGTACGAGAAGTTAATGTCGTAAATGTAGATGAAGGCGATTCCAGTCCATCCAGCAGCGGGGTGCGAGGGGAGCGATGCGCCGTATGCGCCGAGGATAGCGCCGACGACGACGAGGGAGATGCAGGCTCCGATGGCGCCACTCATGAGCAGCGGGCGACGGCCCACCTTGTCGATGAGGAACAAGGCAGGGAGGGTCGAGAGCGTGTTGACGATGCCGTACACGCCGGTGGCTAGGAGAGAGCTGCTGTTGCCAGACAGGCCAAGCTGGGCGAAAATCGTGGGTGCATAGTAGATCATTGCGTTGCAGCCCATAAACTGCTGGAAGAACCTGTCGTAGCTAATCAGTATTTTGGTTCTTTGAACAAATGTCTGTTGGGGGTTGGGTTTTCAAAACCTACATGACGCAGCATCCGATAGCCAGGCGCTTGAAGGATGGCCAGGTATTGACCAACGAAACGAACTCGGCGAGATAGAGTGATACACCGCTCTTTCCGGGGAACTTATCGTGGGCAACAGACTGGTCGAAGAGAACCTCGGCCTTGATAGCCAGGTACTCCATACGCAGCGAGTCAGAGTCGGGGTGAACTCGGCGCAGAGTCGCGAGGGCCTTAAGAGCCTTGTCCTCCTGTTGGCGCATCAAGAAGAAACGCGGCGACTCGGGGTAAAACATCATGCCAACGCCAAGGATAAGACCCGGCAAGATCTGTAGGGAAAAAGGAAATCTCCATGACGCCTCGCTCTGTCCGGTGCAGCCATTAGGGCCAACATCAGTGATGGGGTTAAAGGTTGGTGACGCAGCCGTGCCTCCGGTGTACGGGATGTCTGGGGCGCATCGAGTTCCTCCGATGTACTGGGTGCCGTATTCCAGCCAGTAGCTGATCAGAATTCCCATTGTGATGCTGACTGAATAGGGCCTATTATTAGGAATTGCTCTCAAGATTTTAGGATAATATGACCGACTTACGTTGTTGAAGTACAACAAGAGTTCCACGTATCTCGGGGGTCGACACCTCACTCATGTACATGGGCACGATCATGGTGAGCATACCAATGGCAAGACCCGCGATGCTCCGGCCTAGATGATGGCAATGGTTAGCTTCAATCAAAGACGAGTGGGTGTGATTCAGCGGACTGACCTGCGAATAGCATGCCGATGTCCATAGCACTAGCTTGGATGGCGGAGCCAATGATAAATACGACGACGGCCATGAGCATTGACCCCTTTCTTCCAAATCGGTCCGCGATGCCGCTGTTTAGAAGAGAGCCCAGCCAGGCAAGGAGCAACAGGCTCGACACGAACCAGCCCTTGAAACCGCTGTCTAGGTAGATTCTAGGAAAGCGCGCGGCGAACGACTCCATAGTCAGAACGCCGGATACCACTCCTTGGTCGTAGCCAAAGAGGAAACCACCGAGCGATGCGAACTATTATTGTCGGTTAGCTGAAAGTCACCCAAAAAGGTTCGTCGTCCACCACCTACCGAGCAAAGGCCAAAGAGGTACGGGTTCTCGCGCAGAACGCGCATCGCTCCCTGGGACGGCGGGGGGTTGAGCCCCTGCTCCGCAGGCTGTGCTTCGGTACTCATTTTCGAGGTATTTCAGACAGAGTGAAGAGAAGAGGGTTCGGGTAGGCTGATGACCAGACCGAGGACTGTGTTGCTGTGAAGCGATGATATTAAAACATCAAAAACTGGAGAAGCACATAAAACAGCGACCACGTGTATATTTATACACAGAATTCTCACTCCATCCCATTCAACGTTTGGGACCCCATGGGGATCGTGATCGAGGGGGACAGTTCCGGGAGTTGTGTTTTTCGGGGGTCCCACCCGGACAACAGTCGTCCGGACCCACATATGGCCACATACTGTACCACATGCGCGAGTCCCGTAGGCTAGGGCTAGGTTCATATCCCCATCAATCATGTCACGCGATTCGTCTCCGCTCCCTTTGTCATGAATTTGGCCGAGAAAATATTTTGCCCTGCGCTTAGCCGTCCTGTTGGCCGCCGGCGCACGGTTGTTGTTTGGTCGGGGGGCTGCATTCCCCCTTCTCGGGGTCGAATGAGTTTTTGCCTGTGGGTCCTTGCCGGAGCAGTGTAGTCCGGCGATGGGTGGGTGAGCGCCGCGTCGCAGCCGTTGGGCCGAGTTCCGGCAGTGAAAAACGTGAGAGCAAAGCCGAGGGAGGAACAAAGTCAGCCGGCATTCGAGTTAAAGAGGGGGTACATTTCTCCAATTGAACGGAATTCTTCGGTTAATGCATGCGTGGCTATCTCCCTACCCATGGCATTGGCAGTGATCGACGAGACCGCCTCGCACTTGTGTGACCGCATCAAGCACCTCCTGTCGCGGCAGGCATCATGTCCAGAACAGCGGATTCTCATTGCCCTGGCCGGCGTGCCTGGCTCAGGGAAGACAACGATATCGTCGGCTGTCCTTGAGCGGCTTCGCTCCCAAGGGATAAACGATGTCGTCGTGGTGCCAATGGTACCGTACATCCCCTCGACCCAAATACACTGTTGACGATGCCATAAGATTACTAATTTATTGAGTTGCTGAAACAGGACGGATTTCACTACTCGAAAGCAGCGTTGGCCGCGTTCCCTGACCCAGATCTTGCCTTGCGAAGGCGTGGCGCGCCGTTCACATTTGATGCAGCTGGCGTCGTCCAGCTTGTTCGGCTCCTTAAATCGATGCCGGTGACGACAGCCACCGAACCCGAAATCGTCGTCCGCGCGCCGAGCTTTGATCATGCGATAAAGGACCCGATAGTCGACGACATGACTGTGTCATCAAGAACCAGGGTTGTTATCGTAGAAGGGAACTACACATTGCTCGACGTGGCACCATGGAGCGAGATAGCCGCCGTCGTCGACGAAAGGTAAAACTGGCCCAGGAGGTGGGAGTTTCCCGTTTTGACCGCCGAACGCTGACCATCTATCTACCGTGACAGGTGGTTCGTCGATGTGGATCCTGAAGTCGCCATGGATCGGCTCGTGAAGAGGCATATTCTTGCCGGAATTGAGACTTGTATCGAGTCGGCAACTGCTCGTGTCAAGATTAATGATCTTCCTAATGGCGAACTGATCAGGGACAAGCTCATAGAACCCGACGAAAGGATCATCAATTAAAGCTGCCATAAGCAAACCCCCAACAGTAAAATACAATTACCCATGCCCTCCCATGTGGTTTGTTTCCACGATGACCTAGCCCATTATTTGTCTTGTAGTCATGCGTAGTCACAAAGCATACTGCAAAGCTTGTTTCAAGAAATCCAATGGCGTTAAGCAGATGAGTCTGTCCACCTTATGTCTGATCACCCCAGTCCTCCTCCACCTTGTCCTGTATCCGGCCATCCAAAAGAGCCAAACATGTTCGCCAGGTCGGCCGGCCAGAGCGAGAGATCGGCAGTGTTGATGTCGAACTGGCTTAATGGGATCTCCCGTGGTGCATCCGACTGACCGAGAGGTAGGATATGCTCCAGAATCTCCAGACAGCGAGAGGCCAGTGGATTTTCCATCAAGACGCCGCGGAAGATACCGCAGGCCATATCGACGTCGACCTGCCACTTCTCGCGCTCTGGAGACTCCGCGTCACCAAGAATCGCGAGTGCAACAATCAAAGAGGCATGGAACAGGAAAAACCTAGGTCGTAAAACGTCATTAGTGTCGGAGCTAGAGCCATTGCGCCTGCCAAAGAGCAGCGCGAGGAGTTCGGTCTATATCTTACATGGCGTACCACCCAACCAGCCTCGTCAGCTCGTTCCCTCCTAGGTAGGTCTGGATCGACAGAACCGTGCAGTGGGCTGCATCAACGCAGATATCTCTGCATCGGTCGTCGCCCGCGTTGAGAGGAGGTGCCGGAGCCCGAGACGTACGGCTCATGGCTCGCTTGAGCAGGATCTGCCGAAACAAGATGATTTTCAGGTTCCAGAATCGCCACCACAGTCGATTTCTCGCAAAGAGGTACCACTGCTCGCCTGCGCAAGGCTCGCTGTCTAATTGAAAATATCGCGGTAGTGTCTGAGACCAGGAGTCCAGGACTTGGTTCATGGACAATACCTCGTCGAGTGAGATGCCCGCAGTGGAGAGGAGGCGGTTAGCTATCTGGTTAGAGTGGACGTGGAAGTCGCTCTGGGCTTTCATGCTCGAGTATATCGTGGGGTGGGAGAATTCAGCGGGCATCGATTTTGTTTTTGGTGTGAGAGACTTTGGTGGTCGAGGAGGTCAGTCAAGCAAACTTCATACGGCTCTGTTGGGGACTCGCGAAGTTCTCACCTCATCAGATATGTTGAGGACGTACTTGACGTCCATTGCTTCGCGGCCGGGAAGGAGTATCGGCCGGCCGAAGGTTGTGGCAGCGCCGCTGTCCATGAGATAGAGGCCCCACCAAACACGACAACGCATCTGTCTGTGCAGAAGACTGATGTCCCATTCGGGAAGCTCGCGATGAAGGCCCAGGCTGATTGCCATTCGAATAGCAAGGCCGAGGAAGTTCCACCCTGTGTTCGGCCTGTTCCGCTTCTGGCTCAGATTACTAAGAAGTACTAGCGCTTGGACAAAGGTCAGGTTGGCGCTCTCAAACATGGACTCATCCTCGTCGAACGAAACTGCGCAATGATACAAGTGATCATCCAAGTCCGCCTCTCTGTTGTTCAGGCACCAAGCTCCGAGGGCGAGGACGGTGTTGAACATCATCTGCCACGCTCGCTGGCCCGGGCGGGGGATGATCTCATGATACTGAGCCCGAAAGGTCGCCTCGTGAACGAAGGGGTACGTCACATGGTAGTTGTTGAAGTATCCGTCAATCAGTTTAGAGACGACCTGATGTGACAGGACTGACTGTGACAGACGCGAGGACCCAAGAGTCTGGTCGAAATCCCAAGGAGATGGCGGAGGCCGAGCCTGACCGGGAGACTTGGGATTTCCAAGCCAGACGAGGAGGGATCGCACGAAGAAAACCCCTGCCGTCGATCCGAGGTAGCCAGCGCCTGTGGGATCGATGGTCAAGGCCGCCATCCCATCGACCAAGTCATTGACCGACACAGCCTCTTCCTGCCAATCGTAGCCATCGGCCTCACTTGGGACCGCTTCGGACACAGCCCCGCTTTGGTCGGAAGCAGCAGGTGGCAGAGGGCTTGAAACGGTCGCCGGCGTCTGGGCAAAAGGACTGCCGAGTGAGTCGCTGCCACTCAGTCCCAGTGTCTCGTCGACATTCAGGTCGGGGAGGCGTTCCGAGACAAGCCTTTCGAGCAGATGAAGACGTCGCTCAACGCTCGTCAGATATCTGATCTACCGTCAGCAGGTGTTAAAGCCCGGCCGTTGCAGCCATGAATGATCCCATGGCGTGATGCGCCGAACGTACGCTCGGGTCAGGGGGGACCGAATGGTTCTGCCGCTGTAGTGGCAGGGCAGGCGATTCTGAACACATGCGACGCAGCTTGGTCGTTCTTTGGAACACTGCAAGTCCCCCGCATCGTTAATAAATTCCCTGTGCCATCCTACATAGGTAGCTTAGGCAGGCAACATGGGCAAGAGCTGCTCTCTTTACCTTTAGCTTCCGAAGACGACAGTTGTCACACTATCAGAAGCAAGTCCATCCTATCAGCAAACATCTCGGGCCGCCAATCGATGGATCGGCATCTATCCCAGCGATCCAAGAGGGACATACTGCTAGAAGTCTATTGGACTGCGAGGGGCCGAGATGGTCCATAGGCGTATGGGTGTGTGGGGTTGGAGAAACGGCAGCTCCTCGAAATTCTGGATATCAGACCGCAGCTCAGTATAAACTAGGCCGCGACTATGGCGTCGAAAATTAAAGTCATCAATCATGTAGGGCATTCCGGCCTACTAGGAACCGTGTGCGGCGGTATCTGTCCGACGGAGAGGGTATTTGGCACGTAGTCTGTCTATGGGGGGAACAAAAGCCTGGAGGTGACGAAAAGTAAAAACTTGACCCCATTAGGTGCACACTAGTGTACAAATAAGGCGCCCCATTGGTGATCGGATCCGTGCAAATAAAAAGTGATTATGTGAGATGACATAGTCCCAATTTTTCCAGCCCCTGAGCCTTTTCGACGTGAGTTGTCGGAAAGAGGTGCCCGCTTACCCCCCCACCCTTTCTTGTGCTAAACCGCCATGCCTCGCCCTATCGTTCACGCCTAGATGCCGGATAGACATTCGGAATCGTTTCTCGCTCCTCGTCACCTTGCTCAGACTGGTCACATTGTCTTGTCAGCGTGCTTGGGCCCATTGGTACGGTATGCATTTGCTACAGCTTTGTTCGATTAAACACGCTGGATGTTCCATATATTGCTGAGGCGAAGGAAGGAAATCTGAGAGGGCACGACGAGTAATGAGGGGTTCTTATATATGCAAAAAATGGAGAAATAAAGGGATAAAAGGGTTAGCGTCGTTAGCGTCCGTCTGTGACAACAATGAAATAAACATCAAAATTCATGTACTAACCCACAACAGACGCAAACGATCCTAATAGCCGCAGTACACTTTCTCTAGCAACTTCTCGTGGTATGGGAAGACCCGATAAAAGTCACTTCCGGAGACCGCATTCCCCCAGGCATATCGAACGCAGTGCAGCTCAACAGTACTATAGCCCCTCGCCACCCAAAAACACCGTTTTATGCGGACGTAGCCGATTACGTTACTCTACGGTTTTACACGAGCACCACAAAGTCGTACATCTTTACTAGCGCAAGGTTAAAACATTCAAAATGTTAATATTGCCCAATCCTGTCCATCTGCTATTCCTGCATTCACGTAACGAGCGTTACTTAGATACAATTGATGTCCAGGAGCGCAGTGTCCACATTCGTGCAAGTCCACTCAGCCGTCTTTCCATCCGGAGTCGATACGTTGATGTTCTGGGCCACGATATTGCGGCACACCTGTTTCGAGTTAGAATTCTATCCTTACCCAACGAACGAAACGGCATGGGTGGAACTTACAGCCTCGGATGAACAGACAATCGTGCCGACAATCGGATCATAGTGAGTGGACGAGGTGCCAGTGAAGCCGTCAAACAGAACATCCTCAATAATCATGCTCGACTTTCGCGTTTTCAATCGTTAGTTTTGCGCCCACTTTGAGTTTGCATAAAGATTCTGCGTTTTTTCTTACAGGATACTCTGCGCAAGCGGTCAGGTTGCTAGTCCCGTAGCACTGCGTGATCTGAATGACGTCTGAAGAAAGAACATTGGTCAGGATTTTGAGAGCGGGCATTATCGTCGGAAGAGATGTACCCACAATCATCGTTTGTGTTCCTGATCTGGCTGTACGTGACGTTCCTCACGAACCCGCTACCGCCACCCCCACCGTATGGAATGGAACCGTCGGAGTTGGGGATAGCGCCTTGAAAGACCTTAATACGAGCGCTGCTGCCACAGTTGATCATGCTGGCGTTATGGATCATGATGTTCTCGGCTAAATCTACCTCCCCGATGTATTGGCCCAGAGAGCCAACGCTGATTCCGTGGCTACCGTTACACTGGAGTTTGGTTTCTGCATTAGCAGGGCACTGGTTTGTTAGGACGGCAGGCGAGAGCGAGGAATGCAATGCTCACCACCATGTTCTGAACGACGATGTTAGTGCTGTTTGGCTTGAATGAGACGCAGTCATCGGTGTTCTGTACGACGCTGTTCTGGATTACGACCGAGTCGGATCGGTACGTGTCCCACCCGTCTGGAGAAGATGCATGTCAGCGCGCAGTACCAAACGAAACACACTGAGACCACTAAGCTTTCTCCGCATACCAGTATTCTTTGCCGCGGTCGCGCCGGTCTGAACCACTGTGAAGGCCATATCGCTTATGAGGAGGTCTTTTCCGCCAGAGATGAAGTTGAACCAATTGGGCGGGTTTCTCTCGTTGATGTGGCTAATCGTCGAGCTCGTCAGGTTAATGAGGCCAGTCATGACCGGCCGTTGTAGTGTGCTATTGACAACCGTTTCGTCCCACCACAGCTGGCCGTTGCCTTTGCTCCCCCGTCCGACATTAGCCCAGAGTTTCTATGATGTAAGGAGAAGTCGGGATGGGAAAATAATACCGTCAATGGTGCCGCCTCCATACATGTTAACATCATAACCACCCCACTGCCAGTAAACAGAGGTGCCTTGGAACTGGTACTGGAAGGTGGCGCCTGTCCAGTAGGCAATATCACTGGAGAATGTGATAGTGCCGGCAATGATGACGTCGATCGCATTCAAGAATGTAAGATCGAGGGCCTTTCCGATCGTGTATAGCGTATCCGGCAGGTAAACGGTGCCGCCATTATTGCACGCTTTCAGCGCCGAGAAGAGCGTTGAGCTGTCGTCTTTGCCATCCCCCTGGGCACGGACATAGCAGACTTGTCCAGAACGCGCAGGCGACTTATAGTGAGGAATTGCGGGGGCATACGGCGCAGCGACAGGAGAAGGCCGAGGAGGCAGTGATGCCTGGCATGTTAGGCTTGCCGCCGAATGCCCAGCAAGGGCAAGGCAGGAGAGCAGCAACGTCGCTGCCGTCAACTTCATGGTTATGGACGACTCGTAGGCAGTTCAGCAAAGCTAACAAATTAAAAGGCCTTTCACGAAGAAAGCATGGCGAGACAAGACCGTCCATCTTGCTAAGGCCAGTATTTAACAAATAATGAGATGATGCATCGGAATCGAAAGATGCTGATTGACACATGCAGCCTCGTCCTCTCTCCCGGCAGAAACAGTATCAAACACAGCGCAATCCATGCCAATGGGAAAAGCGCCTGGATATTTCCACCTATGCGAACAATTCAACTACAAGCACCATCTACTAGAGGTCCGTCACCTTTCTGCATCAAGACATTTCCTTGGCCGGTCTACGCTTTAGACAGAAGCGATGCACATCTCACCATACCTAGTTCAGGATAGTATGCATGGGCCAGGGGAAGCGGCGTGCGGGGGACTCTATTCAGCCTGAATTGATCCGCAGATCAGCGTGGAGAAGTTGGGGGAACATTAGGAGCTGACCTGGAGCTAACCTGGATTCTGGGGATGTTTATGCTGTGGAGTCTTCGCAATCGGAACATCGCCACGTATTGGCCAGCAGGGGAGCTTTTCAATTCCGACATCTACATTCAACATTTTTCCAGACAACATTTAGCTCCATGACAGGCTCCTTGGGCGGCATCTCGAATTCCCACGAACCGATATCTACATTCAATGTTGTTTTAGACCACACTTAGCTCGGCGACGGACGCTTTGGACGGCATCTCCAATTCCCACGAATCTCCATATTTTTTCCTGACAACATTTAGCTCGGTGACAGTATGCTTGTGCGGCATCTCGAATTCCCACAAATCAACACCTCGTCTACACATCGTCACGACGGTTTCGCCCGAGTGGGAATCAATCATGGGCTTCAATATTCAGCTGATTGTTCTGTCGGTGCTAGCTTTTAACCAAGACGAAATCCTCCTAGAAAGCAGCCAGGCACAGAGCTTCACCTCTTTCCCAACTGTTTATTTCATCTTTGTCTTCAGATCTAAAGCGCATTGAGTAAAATAGCCACAATGTGGACTACAACTGCGCGTCTCACGGGGCTTTGGCTCATTGCGATTGCGTCTGCTGTTCTTGCGGCGCCGTCCCAGTATGTCGCCTGTCGGACGACCACGGCAGATCCGCTCCAAGGCTGCCCTGCGGGTACGATTCTCGTGTCGGCCTCGGGATGCAATGGCGCGCAGTTCAACACTATCCAGTCGGCAATCCTGTCTCTTCCGAATGACAACTCCTCTCAGGTAATTTTGATACTGCCAGGAAACTACATCGAGCAGCTCAACATTACCCGTCCGGGGCCCGTTACGCTACTCGGGCAGACTGCGCACCCAACCGTACAGTCCCAGAACCAAGTCCAAGTCTACTGGGCATCTGCCAATGTTAATGGCCTGTTTACCGACAACGCATACACATCTGTTTTGACCGTTGCGCCGACGTTGGAAGCAAGTCTTACTGGTTCTGGACCTACCGGCTACCCTGTTCCCGCAGACACTCCATTTGGAAATGTCCAGTTCAGTGCTTACAACATCGACTTCCGGAACGTCTACGCCGACCGTACGGCTGGCCAGTCTCTCGCCGTGAGCATTAGTTATGCCAACGCGGGTTTCTATTGGTGCGGTATCTACAGTTACCAAGACACTGTGAGTGAACTTAGCCGTCGTCTTCTCTACATCGGCAAAAGGACAGAAAGCTCTAACGCTCGCTCCTGACAGGTATATGTTGGAAAACTTGGAAATGCGTACTTCTACTATAATGAGATTGCGGGGCAAACTGATTTCTTCTATGGTAAGCCAAAGCATCCTCTCGGAAGCATATCTGAGGTATAGAGCTGACCTGTGTCGAAGGATTCGGAACCGCGTGGGTCCAACATAGCAATGTCACCCTGAGAGGCTGTGGCGGTGGTATTACAGCCTGGAAGGGAACCAATACAACTTTTGTGAACAAGTACGGTGTCTATATCTCGGACTCATTTCTCAACGCTGCCAACTCCTCTATTGCCCCCTCGATCAAAGGAAAATGCTCACTGGGTCGGCCATGGAATGATATGCACCGCAGTGTCTACCTCAACACGTGGATGGACGCTACCGTTCTCCCTGCGGGCTACACAACTTGGTCCGGTCTCCCGTACACGGCCGGTTCCAACTACGATAGCAACACGATTATGGCCGAGTACAATTCAGACGGCCCAGGTTTTGACTTGGCCGCTCGTCTTGCAGGCAATGTCACGATTGAGTTCACGTCTAACCAGGCACGCGTGTACCGTACACCAAAGGATGTCTTTATGACCCCGACTGGTGTGCAGCCCAATATTGCCTGGATTGACCCTGGGACTTACACCTGGTAAGGAGATATTATCTACATATATACATAGGTGTAATGCACAACTTAGAATGTGTCGAAAAATACGCGTACTCGTATGGTAGGTGAAACTGGTTTATTGTAATGTGACATGTTTTGCTATGGGCATTCGGACATATTTATTTTCACATGGATGGACTTTGGAGGCTCACTTAATTGAGAGCCATGGGGGGGATCTGCTATACAGGTTACATAAGTTCGGAGCGTTCCATTCCCTCAAACGACCATGCGAACTATATAGATGACAATGGTGGCAAGGGAAAGTGTTAGGAGTCAGACTGGAGAGTATCAGCTAGGACGCATGACCTACAAGCTGGCAACTGGGTGCTCGCAAATCGATGAAGACTCAGTTCATATGCGCTCGGTTGTATACAGTCCATGGAACAGTCATATAAAGAGGTATCACCCACTTCTAGAATTCTGAGCCTATACGATTCAGTCTTAAATAAGGAGAGTCTACTCCGTAGACGATAGGGAATACTACTCACTACCCATAAGAATCTACTTCACTTTTATGGTTTTCCTACCGGCCCTACTAAGACATGTCTTATCGGGAAAATTGGGCCGAGTCTTTATGAAAAAATATATATATATGCCTATGTCCAAGAGATGCCCATGACCAAAAAATGATCTGTGCCTCCTAAAAATACAAAAGCAGAGGCCGAAGAAAAAATGGAGAGAAATACTTTTGAGGAAGAAGGGGCACAGTTTTTGAGGCACTAGCAACACCTGTTTTTTAGATTAGACTGCCATGCCAGGTTTTGATCTAAACGTATCATAAATTGTGAAAAATATATCCAGACACCGAAGCCGAGCTGAATACACTATGTTATTCACATATTCAAAGCAATTATTGGCTTCAATAGGTATTATCAATCCAGCCGTATCCATTCGGCCACACTTGGATTTTTGTTACCGCAGCTGTCGCAGTTGTTTCAGTGACACGAGATGAGGTATTAGCCCCATCACCAGTGTTCTCGTATTCCTCGAAGATACTATAAGGTCTTTTCAGTACAAGGCTACGCCAGGTCTAGAATTGGGAGCGGAGAGCGTACGGTGTGGCAGTAGCATCCAAAGTAGTCCAACCTGCCGGGTTTACCACGTTGGTAAGTGTGCAGAACTGGTAGATAACTCGAGCGTAGTCTCGCCAGGGCCTGCCAAGGTATACTTGCCCTGGTAAACTAGCTCCTGAAACGGCGGTCACCTATTTCTCTCCTGTCAAACAGCTGTGGATTTTTTTATTTTTTTTGCCATACGTAAGACATGTAGGTCCTTACCGTTGAGTGGTCAATAACATACCAAGTCTCCTCTGTCGTAGTCGATCGCGAGTTTGCAGCGATAGCCCCACCGGATGATGAGGCGATTATGCACTCGCCAAACCACGCAGCGGCGTCTCCAAAGATATAATCTTCGACGCCTTGAATATAGCAGTTGCTGTAATATTGATAGCCTGCTTTGGCATAGAGTCTGGAAGGAAGTCAGGTTGCACGGACTACAGGTACAACTCCAGTGTGGATGGGACTCGTAGTCGACTCACGTATCTTGGTACCCGTAAAATCCACAGCCGTAGTAGCCTTGCTGGTTGCCGTTGGCAGTCAACGCCACGGCCTGAGCACCTGCGCCGTAGCTATTCACTACATTGATGTTGTACATGTTGAAGTTCGCACTAATGGCGTTGACTGTGCTGCTAGCATCTAATGATCCGGCCTCAGGTGAGGAGATAGTATGTGTAATGGTCACGGTGTTGTCCTTATAAGTGCCAACACTATTATCGCAAGTAAAACCACATTAGCAGTGTCGGGTCATGAAATGGGGTATGAGTTGTTAACCGACTCACTCTGAAGTATAACCGTAGAGCGTCAAAGCTCCTCCGTATTCGATTGTGACTTGCTCAGAGTAGGTACCGCTGTACATGAAAATACACGCGGAGGATGTACCGGAGAGCGAGGCTAGAGCCGCAGTCAAAGTTGGGAAGTATCCACTGCCCGTCTGACCGGCCTGCACATTGATGCAGCCGCTGGGCGCGCTGGTGCGAGGACCGGATGCCCGCTTCTGCTTGTCCATCGCTGGCATGGCGACGGCGAGCGCCGCCAGAGTCGCGATCGTGAAAATTTGGAACACACACATCGGAGCAATTGGGTTGATTGAATATTTAATATGACATCTGAGAAGGGCTCTAGTGCGTGCTCATGGAAGTTGATTAATGTTCAACGAAGCCATAATATAAGTGCTGTGAAATATGAAAGCAGAAATTAATGACCATGTTCGGCCAACCCCATTACTGGTGGGAAAATGATCAAAATAACTAAACTAAAGAAAGCAACCTCGTCACACTGGATCGTGGTGATCGGCAACCAGGTGCCACTAGATGCGGGGGATGGTTAAACTCAACGGACAGTCCCGTACTCCGCATATTACGGGGTACTTTCGGTTACTCTCTGTTATTGAGCTCTGCACCCTCAGCTTCTTTATACCGCAAGTTTGTAGTATGCTGCGACTAGCGAGTAAGGGGTTACACTATGTTTCTACCGCCAAATGTATCTCAAAGGCTCCTGTCGTTATATCAATCACCCCTTTTTGGGAGTTTCTTTATTGTTGCTAAAGCGGAGAAATCCAGTCCGTCTAATCATGGTTCTACGCGGGGAGTTTTCGGCGATGATACTTAGCATAGACGAGTCTCTTATATATGGCCAACACACAGCATTTGTCATGCGAGACTGGATGACTCGGCAGACATTAGGCGTGAGACCTCGCATACCCCATAAGCACAACTTTTACTATCCGCCTCCTGACGACGTCGTTCGTCTATCCACAACAAACCAGCATGCGCTTCTACATTCCTCTTCTCCTTTGCTTTGGCCTCGGGAACGCCGTGTCTCTTCGGTCCAGTGAGCCGCCCACCCGTATCGTCGATAAGAGGGCTGCAACATGTACGCCCGATGCCGGTGGCACGAGTTCCATCGACGATGTTCCTGCTATTGAGTCGGCCATTGCCGCCTGCCCCTCGGGAACCATCATGATCCCGGCGGCGACAACGTACTATGTCAATTCAGCTTTTAGCTTTTCCGGCTGCTCGGACTGCACGCTCCAGGTCGAGGGCACGCTCAAGGTTGCGAGTGACACGGCATACTGGGAGGGCCGCCAGGCTATCTTTTTAATGAGTGGCATTGCAGGCGCCAAGGTCTACTCGGCCACAGGCACAGGATTGATTGACGGAAACGGCCAAGACGCCTACGATCTCTTTGCCAGCAACTCCTCCTATGCTCGGCCCACGCTCTTTTACATTACCGGTTCCAACAATGTCATAATCCAGAATTTGCACTTCAAGAATGCGCCAAATGTATTCCACTCTGTCACTGGCAGCTCATCCAACATCCAGTACATTGATATCAATCTGTCGGCGGTCAGCAAGAGCGCCAACCCTGCTGCGAACACCGACGGCTGGGACATTGGCACAGCCACTTATGTAACTATCCGCGGTGCTACGGTCACGAACGACGACGATTGCGTTGCTTTCAAACCGGGGTGCAATTTTGTTACCGTGACCGACATCTCCTGCACCGGAAGCCATGGACTCTCCGTCGGCAGTGTTGGCAGCAAGTATGGTTCTACCGATATTGTCCAGAATGTGTACGTCTCGGGTGCAACAATGATAAACTCTGCCAAAGCAGCCGGCATCAAGCTGTACCCTGCCGGCCCAGATCACGGATCGGCCACGGTCAAAAATATAACATGGGACGGCGTGGTGGTCAACAATTGCGATTACGCCTTCCAGATCCAAAGTTGCTACGGCGAAGATACGGCATACTGCGAGGAATATCCATCCACGGCTCAGTTGCTGGATATTGTGGTCAGGAACTTCTCGGGCACGACCAGCACACATTATGAGCCGACGGTCATGAACCTCGACTGTCCAGCCGCTGGAAGCTGCGATGTTGTCATGAGTGGCATCTCGCTTGCTCCCCCGAGCGGAACTGCACAATACTTGTGCGCCAATACGCCGAGCACACTTGGTGTTGCGTGCATCAGCGGCGCAACTGGCTAAATGCTGATGAAGAGTCCAAGGTTTCTTAGTGACTTCATGGCGAATTTGGCGAATGCAGGGGTGGCAACAGAAGCCGGAATGCCTATGAAAAGAAATTTCTTCCCATACGTACGATAGGAAACATGGGTATCTAATACCAGCAAATACTTTGTTTCTCTTTCGAACTTCTTGACTAATGTTTAAAATGGTACGGAAATCCTCTAGCTGTATTTTCGTCTATGGTCTATGTGTCTATAATCTCGTCTGTTCACCTCGTTGTGCCGGGCCCTATTCTTTATGACAATCGTGAGCGGATACGGGCATGCCTCTTCTGCTGAGCCGAGAGCTCCTAACCACGACGATCAGTCAATGTACTTGGGAAGTGTCTTCATGATGCCATCCCGGGCAATATCCTCCATAGCTGTGGTCATCTCCTGGAGGAACCTTTTGTCGTTGCGCAGGTCGTCACCGAACAAGTTTTTGATGCTAAGCAGCTCGACCGGGTTGGTGCCTCCTGCACTAGCTTTGGCCTGGAGCTCCTCGCGTAACGGGTCGTCGACCTCAAAGGTCTTGCCGTTATCGTCGATGCCGTTGATATAATGGAACCAAGCCGCTGCGACGAAGCACAAGCGGCGGAAAGGACCAGTAATCCATATCGCCTCGGCTATCGACGGCATGATGAACTGAGGAATCTTGCCAGAGGCGTTGAGACAGATGCGAGGCAACTGGTCCATGATTGTTGGGTTCGAGAAACGCTCGATGAGCGTGTTGCAATACTCATCAATGTTCACGCCCGGAATCTCGGGTAAGAGTGGCTTCACCTCCTCATGCATCATCTGCCACACGAACTTGTGGAACAGTGGGTTCCCTATGACCTCGTGAACATATTTGAAGCCTGCGAGCTGACCTGGGTAGCCAATGGCCGAGTGGCTGCCGTTGAGCAGGCGCAGCTTGTGTTTCTCGAACTGCTCGACGTCGTGGACATCCTTGACGACCTGGACACCGGCCTTCTCGAATGGTGGGCGGCCGTCGGAGAAATGGTCCTCGATAACCCACTGCATGAAGGGCTCCGTGACGACTGGCCAAGCGTCCTCGATGCCAAAGTCTTTTGCCAGTGCCAATTTGTCAGCTGCTGTCGTCTGAGGCGTGATACGATCGACCATGGCGTTGGGGAAGGAGCCTTGTTCAATAATCCACTTGGCGACCTCGGGGTTGCGGAGGCGCGCAAACGACGAGAGCATGGAGCGCGTAATGGAGCCATTCTTCTGCATGTTGTCGCACGACATGACGGTGAAGGGCTTCAACCCTTGCTGGTGGCGCCGTGATAGGGCGGCGTAGAGGAAGCCGAAGGTGGTGCGCGGTGCCGCCTCGTTGGCCGGGTCGAGGTCGAACTGTATGTCGGGGTGCTTACTCAAAAGCTCATGCGTGTGCTCGTCGTAGTAGTAACCGCTCTCGGTAATGGTCAGCGACACAATGTGCGTATCGGGGTGCGCCATCTTGGCAATGACGGCCTCACGGTCATCAGGCGCGAAGAGGTACGAGTTGATGCTGCCGATAATGTGGGCAGTGCTCCCCTTCGCAGAACGCTCAATGACGGTGTAGAGGTGGTCCTGCGACCCCAAGGCGTCGCGCATTGCGGCGTCGAAGGGCTGCAAGCCGACACCACAGATTGCATAGTCAGTCACACCATGCTCCTGCATCAACCGGTCGATATAGACAGCCAGGTGAGCTCGGTGGAAGCCGCCGACGCCGACGTGAACGATTCCTTCCTTGACGGCGCCATCTCGCTGGTAGGTTGGGACCGTGATCTGTGCCTTACTTGCCGCCGAGATTTGCGACAAGTTCTTGCTGTTGACTTTGAGAGATGCCATTGCGATGAGAAGTTCGATGAATGGCGAGGGTTGGTTTGATAGCGGTGAAGGGTTTGCTCCGTCTAAATCTACGAGCACAATTTACAATTATCGGAGTCTCCGCTAGTTTTTAGAGGCTAAGACAAAATTGCCCCCCTCTGGTATCCACCGCTGGACTAACCACTCACGCCGGTTTTCCTCTTTTCCCACCCTGTATTCCCTCACGTCTAGACTCTCCACGCCGCTACCTCCGCTACAGAGTTAACTCCCACATACTATATGTACCTTCTCACTCCACCTACTCCACATCCGGCCAGTAGCACTGAACCATGCCCTGCTCGACAATGAGCGCCACGCTGGCCCGACCTCGAGTGGATCACGTTCACAACAAACTCCGCGATCTGCGGCATGCTCGACGTCACCAGAGCTACGGCAGTGGGGCGTGCGGCGTCCAGGCCGGCTTTGTCGCCCGTCCGCGCAACAGCCACGCCGCCTCCCACAGCGCATTTGATTAGTTGGAAGTTAGCAGTCAAGATCCTTCGGCTGTGCTAATCAATACTTACGACGACTTCGATGCTTTCGTGAGGCATTTCCTGTTTTTGGAGAAGCCCGCAGAGCCTATTTTTAGAGGTAGGTCTACGCTACTGTCGACAGCTTTACTCATGAAATGTCTACCGCTAGCCGTGGGTTAGCTTATGAGGTACATGGTAATAGGACGATGGATAACAGATTAGGCCGAACGTTCAACGATTATTCAGGCGGTTCAGAACCAAATTCCATGCAGCTTGATAATATATCTTATTTAATGTACAAGATCAGGTGATTGCACATCATAAAGCTTAGCTGTTTAACAAAGAGAGAGAGAGAGAGAGAGAGAGAGAGAGAGAGAGAGCACTACGTCTTCTTGACGTCTCTAACGTCTCTAACTTGAGCAACCGCTTGGGTGGCATCTTCGTTTTGGACTTGATAGAAACTTGGTGGCACCGAGTCGTCTTCTGGCGGTTTTATCCATGACTCTGTTGGGATATCTGCTAGTGCTGTAGGTTCTTGCGAATGCATAGAGGTCGATCCAGTACTTGTTTGGTTGCTTCGCCGAACCAAGGTTACCGCGTGTTGTCCGTCGGCTTTGAACTCCTCGCCAGCTATTTCTGCACAAAAAGACCACTTCAACTGGTGAGAGTGTCCAATGTTATAGGTCGTGAAGCTTGGTTGCAACATCCCCTGAGAATATCTTGCGTCCACGCGACCGCGATAGCCAATTCTCAAGTTAAGGATTTTGCCAACATTAATGGGAGTCATGTCATCGACAATAGGAATATAAATAGACTCTTCGAGTACATCAATCATTCTTTGGACTTGGAGATCCAAACTTTCGCTCGTGGCCGTGTCGTGAGAGCTGAATGTGCCGGCGCATTTGATTATTGTCGTCGCCGCAATCTTTAGGGAGATCGACTTAAGCTTCGCCTTTTGTTCAGTCCCGCGTATGATCTCTGTGGTGCGAGTCCAGTCTGGCGCCGCCTTGAAGATGATTGGGACGGGTGTTGGATTATCCAGCTGAATTATCATCGGCGTTATGATTTCGTACTTGAATTGAAGGGTTGGTACTTTAGACGAGTTGAAGAGCTGTCTTGTCTTTTGAGAGAAGGTGAGTTCACCATCTTCCATGCCAGGCACCAGGCGGTAAGTCAGAAGGGAGTGAAAACGTTTCGTAGCTCTTGGATGAAAGTCCACAATTGGTGGCTCGGAGCTTGATGCCTTTACCGTAAGCGGTAGAACCGCTTCATGGGAGTCGTATGAGCCTTGTCCAGTCATTCTGATTTGTGCCTGAAGAAAGTATTCGATAAAGGCGTCCATATTCGTACTGAATCCATGGTGGTCGATATGAAATGTGTCTGGTAGTTTGTGTGTCGCAACCTGTTCAGGACTGAGAGGAAGGTAACTTTGACTATTCGGGATACCTGCGCCGACGTTCATATTTTCAACACGGGTCGGTATCGTGAGCGCAAATGGCCAAACCCGTTCTTCCCCTCCGGGTGGAATATGGAGAGGCCCATCAAAGACCTGAAGCGTGTTGCTCGGCCCGTTGAGCAGGTTGAACCGTCCCCGATATGTACTGGAACTGTTCCCCCGGCTGACGACCATTTTCGATTTAGTTCGCCCATGGAGGCAAATAAGAACTGTCGCTTTAGGGCTAACTATATGCCGCTTGCGATAGACACATCCAACTATGGTGTCGCCTGGCGCATAATGTGTCTTGTTGCCATCCAGGCGAATGCCCAGAACCGGGCTAGATGAGGGAATTGTGAGCGGCATGTGAACGAAGCCCGAAAGTGCAATTTATTTCTTGGGTGTTTTTGCGACTGTCGCAGAAGGAGAAGGTTGTTCATTCTCATCTGGGAGCAAAATAAAATAAAAGCCAAAGATGAGGGGCGCGTCGGCTTAATCTCCTCAATCTCCCCTCTCGATCACCCCTTATGAGGAGGCTGAGTTGAGGATTCAAGTTTGCACAGCCACAGAATTCACACATCAAGGTTTATTAGTGGTGGGTGGGGCGCATCAGGGATGAATTGGCTAGGAGGAGAGTTGAGAAAAAAACAAGCCAGAAAAGACGACCCGGAAACGAATTTGCGCCGACTGCCCACTGACTTCTGCGTGCCGCCAAGTCTGTGGCCTTGACGGACAACCATCAATCTCTGGCGTTTGGGTGGGCGGTTGGGTTCATATCGTTGGTACACTTCTTACTATGGGTGTACCAGGTCTAGGAACTAATGCACCCCAAAGATGTGTGTCAAAGGTTCACCTAGAAGTTGCATAGCACAATAATCTACGTGCTAATCAGGCACATTTAAAAGGCTGCCTTTACCGACTTAAATCAACATGCTATTAGTGCCTTAGATTTAGGTCGGCAGTCATTAGACTGCGAAGCGACAGAGCATTTATGATAATCCGTATTGGTACTTTTATCCCTATGGCCCTAATGACTAAAATCTGTGATGAAGATCTGAAGTCTCCCGAAGAGCCTTGTTTCTCTCAATTACCACACACCCCTTCTGTACTTAACGAGATGTTTTTTTGAAGTGCTTGCTCTTTACCTCGCCGCCACATAAATGCCGCATGGTGATATTCGATCCCCAATCAATGATCTCTTACCAGTGCTACTCAGAAACGAGAGCGACATTCGCATTCATTGGCTCTACCCTAGTTCACCATGCCATTCATACTAGAACCCATCTGCACCGAAAATTGGCATCATCCCGGTATTTTCAATATGTTGCCTGAGGTTCGCTAACAGCGGACTATCTCGTCGTCGTTATATGTAGATGCCTATTTGCGCAGCCCATACCCGTCCTCCTCCTGTTTGATCGAAACTTTTACATGGGGTTACAGCCCGGAATATATTGGCCGTGGTATCGTCAGATGGAATCAAACATACATACCATCATAATTGCGTTGGTTTCTTGCGACAGATTAAGGCGCGTCCTGCTGTCGATTTCGGAAAGCTTGAACCCGTCTCCTATTTAATAAAACAACGTGTCTCTGTCTAGAAAATCTGCTACCACGAATCAAACATAAGTTTTCCCGTCCTTTCGGCATCTAAAAGCCAGTGTTGCGTAAGATGCTAGCCTTCCAATCGCGAATCAATTCTTGGGCCCATTGGGGGAAGCCTCGAATCCCTGCCAGCGCCACCCCATAACCTGGCAAAAAAAGAGTTCCTCTTTCACCAGCGATGACTCGCTTAACTACAGCTTCTGCCACCTCTTCGGGCTCTAGGAGACCGTCTTTGAACGTGGGATGGGCCGCAAGATTCTTGATCAGAGGCGTCCGAACCCAGAAGGGGTAGACGATACTGTCTGAATTAGCGATACAGCAAATACCGCATCGAAAGGGGATAAGTTACCTGGTAAGCACGCCTCGAGCGTTATATCTATTCCTCAGCTCTTGAGTGAGACCTTCGTGAAAGGAACTCAAGCCAGCTTTCACACAACTGTAGTCGACGTTGTTCGAAATAGTGAGAAAACTAGCAACACTAGCCATTGTGACGACATGGCCGTGGTTGGTCTTGACCATTGAAGGCAAAAATTCCTTCACCAACCAATAATGCGCCAGGATGTTCACGTCGAACATGCGCCTGAGCTGGGCATTGGAGATTTCGAGTATCGTCTTGCCAGATACAATCCCTGCGTTGTTGATGAGCACTGTTGGGTCGCCAATTTCGAGCCGGATTTTCTCCGCAACTTCGTGAACAGCATCTGGGGACGTGACATCGACTTGATAGAATCGGGATTCTGGTGAAAGGGTATCTTTTGGCGGGTTGGTATCCAGGGAGATGACCCGCACGCCGGCCTGCGCAAACTTCTGGACCATGTGAGCGCCGATGCCGCTGCTGCCACCAGTGATCAGAACTATTTCTCTATCGGATTGCCAAGCTTTCAACGATCTGAATCCGAGGATTCGACTGTTAAGTATTTTGTTGGCTCCGTAGCAAGTGCCTAGGATGGCCAAGACCCCAGATACCGTCCACAGGCTAGGAAAAACCGGCGAACGCAGAATTGAACGAATTATTGAGTTGAAAGCTCGCTCGGTACAGCCAATGAAGGCTTCGAGAGCATGGCTTAGTGCCTGTGAGCCCTGAGAAACGGCCATTCCGATATAAATATAGACAGAAGTATTAAAGGTTATGAGGCGAAGAAAGAAGAAGGGAAAATATGTTACTGAATGCCACAGAAAAGTTGTCGCATATATACGAGAATAGCTGCTGTTATATTGTCCATTCTCAGCTTCCAAGCGTACACCCAGCTATTCCTTTTCTAGCCTCGCGGTTGGCACCTCCAGTCCCTGAACGGTCTAGAGCGCGTTAGACAACAGCTGCAGTCTATTGACAATATTGTCTCCGCCACGTCTCATCCCGTTGCGCCACGTATGCAGTCGAGGAAGAAGAGTGAAATACGACGTCGGATGTCGATGCGGCAGTGTAGTTATCCATGATGCAAGCCCCATCACCTCCATTGCTTCACGAATGACTGGACGCAGGTTCAGCGCCTTATCAGGCTTATCAATAAACTTCTCTAGTTCCCGGGGCGCTCCTTATCAGCGTAGTTTGGCCCGAGAATAGTAGTGACGTTTGACGGCATGTCGGAGGATTATCTCAATTGCTAACCAAGTGCAAAATGCGTCTTTATTAAGGAAGGCGAATCTAGACATGACCTTTAATGCGGAGCTCTTACGAAAGGATTGGTCGCTGTATTGTTTTAATATAAATAAGATTAACTAACCGTGAGGCTGTACAAATATAACATAAGTAAATCCTAAGAGCAAGGATTTTAGAAATAATAACCTCAATAACAAAAAGTCCACTTACTAACCACTTCGCAAGGCGTCATTTTGTGTGGTTACAAACCAAAAACGGCAACCTCAATTATTGAAAGTGACTTGCTTCCTACACACATGAAAATAAAAAACACTTAGGCAAACATCATCTTGCCCGTGGACCGCCCGTTTTTGCCAGTGGCCACGACGATAACCATAGCCTTGTCTAGGCTCGGGACAGATTTTTCCTCTAGCCGGCTACCCCAGACGCCGAGGACAGCCGACTCCGCGGCCCAACCACCGTCGGCGGCTGGTTTCACATCTAGCTCCTCGCCGTCAACAAACACGCACAACGACGACACTTCTTGTGCGCTCACCTCGCCCGAGATGCGCACCCTTTTCCCGCCTGTGCCATCCACAACGGTAGCCTTCACTGTTAGTTCTGGTGCTGTCGCTCCAATCATCTCTTTTCCGGCAGCCACCGGCAGACTGTCCGTCGCCAGCGCCGGCGTCCGCTTCGGCACCTGCCGTAGCCGGCTTGCCTTCTCAAACGCATAGGCGTACCGGAACAGGCTGCTATCGTCGTACGCCTTGCCCGCAAACGTCAGGTTCACCGGCATCCCCGTGTCCGCCATAACTCCCATCGGCACATTCACCGTTGGGATGCCCAGCTGTCGGATCGCACAGTTGCCGTTCGAATACAGCACACCGTTACGCCAGGCTCCCTCGGCGGCGGCCTCGTCAACGTCGGCATCTGCCCGGCCCACATCGGCATTGCACGGCCACACGACCGCGTCTAGATTCTGCACATCGAGCCAGTCTTCGAAGTCGGCCTTGCGCGTGTCCTCTAGACCGTGTAAAGCTTTACCGAGGCCAGGCATCTCGAATGTCGGTATGCGCCCGCCCGTGATGTGGGCGACAACGTCCGTATGGCGCACGAGCGGGTCGCTGGGGCCGTACTTGTCTGGGAGGGACCCGGGAGGTTGGGGAAAGATGGTCGTCGAGTCGATCTGCGCGAGGGTGGTGGCGACGCGGGTGTCGTTATTAGCCACCAAAAAATCATCCCAGGCATAGGCCATGAGCTGGCACATGTCCACGTCGTTGCGGTAGGGCGGCGCGAAGGACTCTGGTTCGACGACAGAGTCGCCGACTGGCTTCTCGTAGTTGGTAACGACGGGAAAATCAACCTCAGTGACTGTCGCTCCCAACTTTTCGAGGACCGCCCGCGCGTGCTTCCAGAGGTCAATGACAGAAGGCCGCGTGTACACTTTGCGAGCAGCTGGGTCCGCGTCGACGCCGCCAATATACATTTTTGGGACACCGATTGTCTTGCCGGCGAGGGCTTGTGCATCACATAGGTCAAAGTACGATTTGGGCCGCACAGCGTTGACTGCAGGCAGCGCCACAAACGGCTGCCCACGCCAAAAGTCGCCCGCCGTCTCATCGTCTGTGGCCACGATCACGTCGAGCAGAGCAAACATGTCCTCTACCGTGCGTGTGTGCGGCACCACGGTGTCGCACGTCGGGAAAAGCGGCCAGTTGCCGCGGATGGACACGAGACCCCGTGACGGCGTGTATGCCACGAGGCCGTTGTTGGACGCCGGTGACCGGCCTGATGAGATAGTCTCCTCCCCCATGCCAAAGACAGCCATGCTGGCGGCAGTCGCGGTCGCGGAGCCATTCGATGAACCCGACGCAAACGCAGCTGTCAGATACGCCGGATTGTAGGGCGACTCGGCACGGCCATACACGCCGCGCTGCATGCCACCAGCGGCCATGGGGGGCATGTTTGTGCGGCCGAGTATGACGGCGCCGGCTTCTTTGATTTTCTGCACGGTGAAAGCATCCTCATTGGCGATCAAATCCTGAAAGGCCGGCGACCCTGCAGCGACGGTCATGCCCTGGATCTTGTAGGAGTCCTTGATGGTGCAGGGGATGCCGTCCAGGGGTCCTAGGCATTTTTCAGACGCACGGCGATCATCCGAGGCCTGGGCGGCCTCAAATGCGTTCTCGTTAAGAATCGGGACGGCGTTGAGAAAGAGCAAGCGGCGGTCGTACTTAGCCACCCGGAGAAGATGTTTGGCAGTCAGCTCGACGCTGTTGATGCGGCCCTGGGACAGTGCAGTGGCCAGTTCGGCCACCGTGGCGTCCACAATGGACAGGGTCTGTTACGGTGGTCAGCATAGTAGCACAATATGGGGAGTAACTAAGTAGATGCTTACCTGAGGTGATTCGACGGAGCCCATGCTTGCGTAGATCTTGAATTATATTTGTGCCTGTAGATTGGAGTAATGCTAACTGACATGGGGAGACCAGTATTTCCTTGATGGAGCAAGAATATGCTTCTTATAAGGCCGGGTGCCAATTTTAGGTAGCCTACCTTCCAATACCTAATGCATTCACTCTATATTAGAAGTTGCCACTAAATCAACCATGGCTAGGCTCTATGTCATATTTGCCTTTTACTAGTTGCAACTGCTAATTCGAGCTTGGCAGCTGCTAATTGATTGCAGCCCAACCCCTGTTAACTCTAAGAGCTGTTAATTGATTGCAATTTAGTAGTTGATAAAAGTTGCAATTCACTAGTTGATAAAAGAGGCAAAGTCACGCACTGCCATCGGAAGCAGTGGCCTTGCCGACCAGTATCGCTCGACAATCAAGAGCCAGCCTTACGAATAGTGCACATACGAAAGAAAATGAAGTTTATATAAACTTGTCTCTCCTGTGCATCTGTACTGTGTGGACCTCTCCCAAGCATGCACTCTTCACATTAATTGACAAAGTGACAGAGAAATACCTTTCCGCCAGATGGCTCCCCAGATGGCGCCACAGCACTTCGACCACAATCATGTCCCCGGCACCGTCCGCCTCGTCGACACGGCTGGGGAAACTCCGTCTCATTCTCTGCACGATGCCATTCGCGGCAACATTTTCCTTGTCCCCCGCCCCAGCAGTGACCCCAACGACCCTCTCAACTGGCCCTACCGTCGCAAACTCCTCGCCATCAGCATGGCCTACCTCTACGTCTTTGGCACCGGCATTGCCACGTCTCTCCAGTATTCTGTCCTCGCCGACGTCACCGCTGACACCGGCATCTCCACGGCCAACCTGGTCCAGGGCACCGGCATTATGTTTTTGTTCTTTGGCTGGGCGTGTCTCGTATGGCAGCCCCTTGCCCTGACCTACGGCCGGCGTGGCGTATATCTGATCACCATGCTGCTCACGGTGCCTATGATGGTGTGGACGGCATACTCGACGTCAGCAAATGAGTGGTTTGCTCACCGCGCCCTGATCGGCATCGTGGTCTCGCCGATCGAGTCGCTGTGCGAGGTCACCGTGTACGACCTGTTCTTTGCGCACAACCGCGGCACGTACATGAGCCTGTATGTATTTGTGCTGTTTGGGTCCAATTTCCTGGCGCCGCTCGTCGCCGGGTGGTTCAACGACGCGTACGGGTGGCGCTGGACGATGCACTTTGGCGCTATCCTGTGTGCGGTATGCTTCGTTATCATATTTCTGTTTATGGAAGAGACGATCTACTTCCGTGACCATGTGGTCGAAGGCGAGGAGGACGGAAGTTCTTCTGAAAGAACCCCCAAGTCGGTGGTGGTGAAGACGGCCGAAAAAGACAGTAACACTCTCTCGACCACACCACCGTCCCCGGCCCTCTCTACGCACACGCCAACATTTACTGACATCAACGCTGGATGGCGCCGGTACACCTTGTTCAAGTTTCTCCCAGGCCGGCCAAGCAAAGCTGACATGCTGCACATGGCCTACCGCCCCGTCGTTATGATCTTTCGCTTCCCCACCGTGGCCTGGGCCGGCTTCCTCTACGGGATTAACCTAGCCTGGTACAACGTCCTGAACGGCACCGCCAGCCCCATCCTCACGGGTAGCCCTTACCACTGGTCAGCCGCGCTCGTCGGCTGTGTCTATGCGGGCCCGATCATTGGCGCTGCCTTAGCCTCGCTCTGGTCTGGGTACACTGCCGACTGGCTCGCCCTGCGGCTGGCCCGCCGCAACGGGGGCATCCGCGAGCCGGAGCACCGCCTGTGGGTCTTGGCTGTGTCCGGAGTAATTTCGGCCGCGGGTCTCGTCACCTGGGGCGTCGGCGCCTACCATGGCGTGCACTGGGTGGGGTTGGTCTTTGGGCTCGGCATGCTGACATTTGGCGTCGTCACGGGCGGGTCCATTGCTGTCAGCTACAACGTGGACTGCTTCAAGGAGATTGCGGGCGAGACGACGGTGTCGATCATGCTGATCCGGAACACGATCGGGTTTGGCTTCAGCTACGCCATTACGCCGTGGTGGACGACGCAGGGGCTGCAAAATTGTTTTATCACTGCGGCCATGGTTTCGATTGCGTGCACGTTTACGTTTGGGGTGATGATTGTGTGCGGCAAGCGGATTAGGCGCTGGTCAATTCCAGCGTATGAAAAGTATATGCCTACGACGGTGGTGCTCCAGGGTTGAGAGGACAGACTTTGATTAAGAATGAAAGAAAGACCCGTTAGGCGCAGGAGATGGCCAGTCTCTCATAGGAATAGGGGTAAAGAAAGTGCGATATGCATATATCCTGTCGTTCCTGATGAACGAGGCAGGTGCAGCAAACAATAAACTGCCAGAAGTGAACATATTTCAGCCACCAAGGCTTGATAGACAGCTTCTTAGTGTTTCAGACAAAATCATCACCATTTTGCTCTCATCATAAATCAATACTTCTCTACATAGCATTGCTGACATTATTTTAGCATCTTGCATACCAGTATCCATATTACGATGTAGCTTCTGCGAGTCGCATCAGGCGGTCCCCGGCCTCCGCTGCTGATGGAATATCCAGCTCTAGATTCTTCACCACGTCCGCTAAGAAGGCAATCAGTCGCCTTGCTTCCGACCGATACTGGTCGCTGTCGTTCCGCGACGCATTGTACAGCACGTGGCCAATGCCCAGCAGATGGTGCACAATCTGGCTGCTCGCCACCTTGAACATGATCAGCGGCGCCTTGGTCACGTCCTCCAGAAACCGCTCCGCAATGTGCATTACTTCGCGCGCCGGCGCCTGGCAGTACAGCAGCGCCATAATCTTGACGAGCGTCTCCACACAGGTGATCTGCACCGCCATGTACTTGCACCGGTTGCTCTGCAGCCGGCTGTCGGATTCGTCAGCAAGCCCCAACAGGATCCGCGGCTTGTTGGCCTGCAGCAGGGCTAGACAGTCGAGAAGGGTAGCCGGTGAGGGGCGGTCGCAAAGCATGGCCAACACCGGCCGGCAGTGCTTGCCACCCCGCAGACCTAACATGGCGTACTCGAGCAACCGAAACAGGTCTGTAATATAGTCCCAGCCGGCCGTCCACGCCTGGGTCTCAGGCTCCATGGCCGGCGTGATGCGAGGGTACAGGACCAACACCTGCGACTCCGGCATGCGCACCATGTGGCCCAGGACACAGGCAGAGTGGATCTCGAGCCGGTAGACGCACCAAAAGAATCGCCGGCGGTCGTCGATGTCGGCCAGGGAAATGTCGTCGGGCCACCGGCTCTCGTCGTGAAAACCGTTCTTTGCCACGAAGCCGTGACATATTCCGAGGTAGTGGTGGAAGTTGCTGTGGTCGCCGTGTCGCAGACAGTACAGGGCCATTAAGCCAAAAGAGCGTAGATAATCGAGATCCTGGGACCGAGCAATGTGGGTGGGGATCTTGGACACGGCCTCGGAAAAGTACATGTTGCTGTCATGGATGGGACAGCCCTCGAGCAGCGCGCTGTCGAAGACGGCGTCGGCAGCGACGCTCTGGGCACTGACGGCGCAGAGAGCCATCAGCAGCATGTATGACGGCTCGTGTGGCTCGGGGAGGGCGGCTTCCCAGCGCACCAGAAGGTCGCTCTCGGAGAGGAAAGGAAAGCTGGACATGTCAGTGCCCGACACAAGATCGCAAAGTTACAAGGATCACCAGGACAGCTGCGGGTAAGAAACATACTAGCATTGATACATGGTATCGCGGTATACTTGCACCAACCGCCGAGTGGACTCGAATGACCGGATGCCTGCATGTGCGTCCTGCACGGGTATGTACGTTGGATCTACGACTTCGTCTGACACGGCCGCTGCTACGAGCAGCTTCCTGCCTCGTTTTCGCACAGCACGAGTCATCGTGCATTCAACTCCATAGCCTGCACAGGTGAGACAGCCAGCCCTCTGGTCAATAGCGCAGGGCGCCCGGCGACATCGGAGCCCCCTGGTGTGACAAAAATCACAAGCCTGCCGAGCCCGCTGCCTCTTCGGTCCGAGATGGGCAGCCATGGATAAGGATATATTTTCCACGTTGCAATCGAAGGATGTTATAGATGAAGCTTAAGGAAAACTTATTAGCAGTTGGAAGAAAATGGAGAAGGACGAGCAAGAGGATATACGAAAGCTATTAATTTAGCAGCTGGTAAATGCAGATAAGACCGGTGTGGGTGCAACGAGTCAGGTTGTGAAGCGATAACACATATTTAGTATCGCTTTGTAAGAAACGCTATCATTAAAGAGTAGTAACGAGTATGTTTTCTTAAAAAACGATAAGAATTATTTCCGAAGCCCGTTAAAGCTGTGCACAGCGCTACTGCGGCGCAGGGGGCCAGGTAGCGCACGTTCGTGCACGAGGTGTGTATTCTCCCATACTAATGCCCTCTAAACACGCCCCAGACGATGCCTGTGACGCCGTGGTTTTGAAATGTAATTACACCCCCCAAAGACATGAAGCATGTACTTTTAATAAATTTCAAAAATGATACTACACCTGGTCTTTCTTCCTTTTTGTCCAGTTTTATTATCACGAAATGCTCCAATACGCCCCTCTCCGAAGAATAGGCAATTCCTGTCAAAGTCTATCTTGGCGTATCCGGTCACCATAAATTAGATCAAGCTACCGTATTTTATCCCATCCGCGCCGCACCAAATCCCCGTAGGCTGGAAACCTATCGTGACACGGCCAGGGCCTAACAACACTTGCTACCCAGAGTGCATATACATATCGAATAGCACCTTGTCAAGTTTTAAGGGTGGCGTGAGCGTCATGCTCAGACGCAGTAAAGAAATATTTGTTCGAGAAAGCTGAACCAATTCCTTATGTTCTCTAAGCGAGTCTATCTAAAAGACCGTAGTGTATATTACCATCCAGGTAGTCCGTAAGCTCGGCATTAAACAGATCATCCGGGAAAGCAGCAATCAAGGGCCGTGTGTCGCCTTCTAAACTAAAGTTGGTGTTTGCAAAGTCTGCTGCCTTTGTGCCGTTTCCGATGCCGTTGCCGTTGCTGTTACTGCGTCTCACAGATCCCTCTCTGCTGTCATCATTGGCAAGTGACGTATAAAACGAACAAGGCGCAGGAGAACTTATCGAAATACGGCGCCCCCAACTCGTCGAGTCTGTATTTATCGTGGCAAATGCCTCGTCGCCAAGGGCGCAGGTTGTCAGCGATGCGGACATATTATTCTGCTCCTGCTGCTGCTGTCCTCGTGACAAGAGAATCTGCTGCAGGTCATCTGCGCCGGCAATACGTCGGAGTACCTCCTGCCAGCGAGCACTCGCCGGCCAAGCAGTGTAGAGCTCGCCGAGGATCCGCAGCGTGCCGAGCACCATCTCTTCGGCCTCGACGGACGAAATATGGGGGCAGAGGTGGGGGTTGTGCCAGAGATAGGACGCGAGGGAGCCGCACATGTAGATGCAGAAGACAAGAATGGCGGGGAAACCCTCGCCCGGGGTGCGAATACTGAAGTAGGCAACAACCTGCTCGTGAAGCTCGACGACATTGTCGAAGAGCTCGTGGGACATACGCTGCCAACGTTCGCTGTCGTTCTTACGACCAGGCCGGGCTTGACTGCGGTCGCTGCCGGTATGATTGCTGTCGGTGTCGTCCGGGTCGTCCTGGTCGCTAGGTTGCTCATGTTGCTGCTGCTGTTGTTGTTGTTGTTGCTGTTGTTGTTGTTGATTGCGGAAGATCGGCGTGCCAAGAGCATCTCTTGGAGATAAGGCCTTGATGAGCTTGTTCAAGTACACACGCCGGATGACAATGTTGCTCAGACGGAGCACCATCACGACAGAGAGGTAGGCCAAGTGCAGGCCTTCGGAACGCCAACCGCGAAGATTCCAGAGACTCCACCGGTGCCGCGGCGGCAAGGTCGCTTCCCATCGCTGAAGGGTGTCCGTGATCGACGCAAATGCGCTCTCTCGTGACCAGGGGGGACGGTCGCCGAGTGACTCTCGTGTTGCATGTCGTGCCACGCGGCCCCAGAGGCTATGGGCCTGGATCAAGGTCGCAAAAAGACATCGACTCGGCAGGACGGCCAGCCGAGGGTGTTCTCTTGCGGGCGGCGTACCGGCAAGGGCCGCTCGTACGCCGGGCACCACGCCAAAAGCAAAGTCGGATTCGTCACAAGGAAGCAGCGCGGTCGTGTCTTCAAGAGCCAGTGGAGCAGGCGTCGATGTGCCGGAGTGCAGATTTTCCTGGCTGTAGATCATCCAGAGCGTGCGTCGCGCAGACTCTAGGCGAACCACGTGGTCCGCTGACACGCCGCTAAAACTACTGCACGGACTTTGCGCCCAGTCGGGTCCTCCAGCAGACGCTGCCGCCACGGGAGACGACGTACTCGGCAGGTGGTAGGTCTCTTCTCGGTGTAACTGCAGCAATATCGCCATGCGCGCCGCCACCGCCATGTCAATGGCGCTGCGTTCGCGGTCGGAGTTACCCCATTCGGCTATGGAGAGTAGGAAGAAGGCCTGCGTCCGCTCCAGCGACGGGGAATACATCTCCGTCGAAGCTTGGGCCTGCGCCAATCCAAGAAAATAATCTGTTGCTGCCGTCCGGGAGCCATACCGAAGCACCAGTGCAGGCGTAAACCGCGACGATATGGCTAAGATGCAGCTTAGCATAAAGCGGCTCGTCTCCCCAGGAGATTGCGCTAATAATTCAAGAAAGAGCGTCTTGTGCAAGAAACCCAGCTGGAAATAACAGGTGACAAAGGTCTGGCATCCGTCTACAACTTCACGATGAGGGGGCCACTCGGCCGGCGCGTTGGCTGACGGCGGCGGCAGCCGTCTCGGCGACTGGATGATAATTGGAGGTGGAGAAGCAGCAGATGAGGAGGACGATCGCGTTGCATGCCGTGGGGAATTAGACGTAGCATTGTCACCTGAAAACAAGGAGCCGTCTCGTGCCGACCTGCTCTGCGGCTGCAGTTGTGGCTCCGGCGGTGGTTCCAGCTGTGGCTCCGGCTGTGGCTGTGGCTCCGGCTGTGGCTGCGGCTGTGGCTGTGGCTGTGGCTGTCCGTCTTCTTCAGACAGCCGGGACTGGTACGGCCGGCGTCGGAACTCGCGATCCACATCGCGCTGTCCACGCACAGGAAATGAACAGCTGGCCGCAGTGTCTGGCCCGGCAGCGGCGCAGCCACTGCATGGCGGACGGGCGCCGTTGTTTAAACACTTGTTGCGAAGACGGCGGCAACGCCGGCAGGCCACAGCACCACGGTGCCGGGGAGGTTTTAGCGTTAATGTGGTGGTCTGCAACAGTGGAGCAGGCTCCATGGAGGCATAAGGCACTGGTGGGGTGACGAATTCGGGCGCAGAATAGGCGGGAGAGGGCGCGGTTTTTGTTACGCGAGCATTTGCTGTCATGGCAAAGCGGAATGAGCAACAGTGACGGTGCTGGGGGGGGGGGGATGGAAAAAAAAGCGGCAGTGAATGTCCTTCTTATAAGTTGCCGGTTAGCGTAGCCGGAATAGCGTGGTGAGGATGCCAGTGCTAGACTAAAGTGGGCTTAAGGAGTAGGGAACACTACGGAGCAGGACGGAGACTCCGTTAGTCAAGGTCTTCACTGATTTCTTTCTTCTTTTATCTGCCTAAAAGGCTACGCTACAATATCTGAAATGCTATTCCCCTTCCACTCATGAACAAAACAAAAGTGGCAAAAACAGTGACACCTGCTCGCTGGTATCGAGAACCTACAGTGTCTCCGTCTTCTCTGTGCTATCGTTGATGTCGTTTGTTACTTTGTATTCAATGCCGGGCACTCCCACTTTCTGCAGCTCTGCATTCACATCGCCAAGACGGTCAAGGAAGTGAGGTTTGTATGAGGCACGTTGCGTCTCGGGCGCTGGGTGGGCAATGGAGACGGCATCGCGTGTGAGACGCAGAGGCACTGTGATGTGGAACATGAAAGCTACCGTGCCCTCGCAGACACGTTCGGGGACGAGGTCGCGCGTCGTTGCGTCTACCCAGGTCTCGTATGTCTCACCATGGGGCATATAGCTGGCCTCGTAGCTCAAACCGCCGGGTTCCAAAATGTGGGCACTGCCACCGTAGCGGCCGTACAGCAGGCCCATCATTTCGGACGACATGTTTCTGTGGTAGTAAGGCGGGCGGAAGGTGTTGGAGGTCGGGTTCCACTTGGGAGTGAAGACGAGGAAGTCCGTGAGCGGCACGCCGGGGACGGTGGAGCGCACGGTGAGCACGCTGTAGACGGTGGGGTCGGCCTGATCCTTCTCCACGTTGGCCACGTTGATGAACTTTTCCGTGGCGTATTTAAAAGGAACGAGGTTCCCGCGCCAGGCGACGACGTCAAAGGGCGAATGGTCCTGCGCCGCGGAGAAGAGCTTTCCCAGAATCTTGTAGACGACGGTCCAGGGCTGCTCGTCGATCTCAAAGGCGGCCACGGGGCTCTCAAAATCGTTCGGCAGTGCCATGCCGTTGGAGCCCATAGGTCCAAGTTCAGGAAGCTCAAAGTGTGCACCGAACACTTCCTTGATGTAGCCGCGGCTGGGCCCGTCGGGCAAGAGGACGCGGAATCGGAGACCAGCCTGTAGAACCGCGAGCTCGCCAGGACGCACCATGAGCCATCCAAGCTCGGTCTGGATCTGGATGCGGCCAGTCTGGGGAAGGATCAGCATGTCGCCGTCTGTGTTGCAGAAGGCCCGGCGCCCCATGTCGACGTTGGCCGTGTACATGTGGACAGCGAGGCCCTGACGGAGACTGGGGTCACCCTGGCCGGCCACCGTACGGATGCCCTCGACAAAGTCCACACTTCCGGCTGCGGGGATCGGGAACGGGTCCCAGGCAAGCTGGTCGGGTACTAGCTCGATGGCCTCATTACTTGGTAGGAAGCTGGTCTCAATGGATGTGTTGATGTCGTCAGCCGGGATGAGGGGGCCGTGGGCGACCGAGGGACGGATTCTGTACATCCACACATTCTGGATGGATGAGCGCGGAAGTACCACAAATGAAGAGCCGTTGAGTTGCTCGGAATACAGATCGAACGGACACTTTTGCGGGGCGTTTTGACCACGGGGAAGTGCCCCCGGAACAGCTTCGGAGGCAAGGCGATTGTTGAAGCCTGTCTGGTAGACGAATGGGTCTTCGGCGGTAGGACCCGTGACAAAGCCTCGATGAGCAGTTACTGAGACCGAAGCCATGTCTACCCGATATTCTCGTGGAACAAAGCAAACAGGACGGATGCCGACGTCTTTTGTCCGTCGTTTGGTGTGCGCGAAGACGGGCGGGCAGGCGGAGGCAGGCCTTTGTCGCTGTACTCTAGCTAGGCGGCGATTGGAAATTTTCAAATTAAAGAACCTTTTGGAAAAGAACTTTTTGGAACAGAGAAAGAGATGCTATTGAGGAGGCGGCGTGATAAAAAAGCAACCACGCCTGGATTTGGTTTAACAGTTAGGTTTTGTGCTCTGCCTCTCAGCTTCCTGGGTTGCATCCGCTAACTCGTAGAACAAATAAAATGGAGTCGACACTAAGGCGCTACGATGTCCGGCAAAGTCGACTGTTCAACTTCTCAACTTTCCGGCAGTTGCCGGATGCTACCATTGGACTCTGATAAGGCGCACTAGCTTGCCGGAAAGTCTGTACGCAGTAGTGAGCTTCGCCTCACTCGCCGAATCATAAGCCAATATATCCCATTCGTCAGCTTTCGATTTCAGATCACTTTCCCTAATAGGTGTCAGGCCCAAAGTCGCAAAAAATATCACGAGGAGACACAGCATCCTTTTACCTCGCCTTTGTACTCTATGGTAGCAGTCATGGCTCTTCTCGATTTCGCAGCGGGTTTGCGGCCAAGTGCCTACGCTGCGCTCCTGCTTCTTGGCCTGATCAGCCTCGCTGCACGCCACTTCATCAGACATCATCGGCGACGCCGCGGTCTCCCGTTCCCCCCGGGTCCCCCAGGCGAGCCCATCCTAGGTCACCTTCGCATCATCCCCTCGGATAACCCAGAATACACATACATGCGCTGGGGCCGGGAGTACAATAGCGATGTGCTCGGCTTTCACATACTAGGCCAGCCCATTATCGTTCTAAACAGCGCCCGCGCTGCCATTGATCTGCTCGACAAGCGTGGGGCCAACTACTCCGACCGGCCACGCTTTGTCCTGTTTGAAGCGATGGGCTGGAATCGCACCCTCACATTTCTACGCGCAGGCCCGGCCTTTCGCATGCACCGCCGCATTCTACAGAAGCGCTTCCAGAAGAGCGCCATCACAGTCGACCAGCCCCTGCAGACCAGCGAGACGCGCCAGATGCTGTGGGGCATCGCTCAGGCTCCCGAGAAATGGGAGTTAGTCATGCGGCGGTTTGCGACGGCTATCGTCCTCGGCATTGGCTTCGGCATCAACATCACACACGATGCGGACCCGTTCATTCAGATGGCCGAGGATGCTTCCTATGCTCTCGGCCACGGCGGCGCACCGGCCGGCACGCCCGTCGATTACTTCCCCTTCCTAAAATTCCTTCCCAGCGCGATGGTTGATCGTTCACTCCGATTTGCGCGGACGTGGCGCTGGGCTATACGGCAGATCCACGACGCCCCCTACAAGGCCACGCTTCTGGCCGCTGACAGCGAGCAGCGGAGTCTTATTCACTCCCTCCTATCACAGCGTCAGGCTCAGATGACAAAGGGTGCCGAGCCCGAGCTCGACGAAGACGACATCAAGGGCGCCGCTGCGGCTGTGTATGCGGCGGGCCAGGACACGACGTGGGCAACGCTCATTGTCTTCACCCTCAACATGGTCCTCAATCCCGAAGTTCAGGACAAGGCTCAGCGTCTCTTAGACGAGGTCCTTGGCGACCGTCTGCCCATATTTTCCGACCGCGCCATACCCAAACTGCGGTATATCGAGTACATCATCTACGAGACCCTCCGCTGGTGCCCGGTCTCGCCCGTTGGGGTGCCACACCGAACGTCCCAGGACGATGTCTACAATGGCATGTTCATTCCCGCAGGCGCTTACGTCTATGCCAACGCCCGGGCCATCACACATGACCCTAGCACCTACTCTGACCCAGATGATTTCATTCCGGACCGATATGCCCCTGTCGAGGACGGCGGCCGTGGCGAGCCCCTGCCGGTAGGCCAGTTTGGCTTCGGTCGTCGCATATGCGTCGGCCAGCACCTCGCGCAAGCGAGTGTCTGGATTTCTGCCGCGAGCATTCTCAAAGTTTTTAACATCAAGAAGGCCATCGATCAGGATGGCAAGGAGATTGTGCCCGGGGTAACGTTGACCAACGGCCTGACGAGCCATCCTCAGCACTTCCCATGCCGGTTCGAGCTGCGCACCCCCGAGTGCAAACATCTGCTTAGCGATAATCTGGACATGGCATGCTAAAATTTCAAACCCACGGTGTATATTCACTTTTTAAATGTAACTCAAGTTTAGATTAGTAGGCGTTCATAGGTTTGGAGACTGTCTTGGGGGTTTGGTATTTTCTTGCAAGGGGAGGATTGAATTTAGAGCCGTGCATGTATCAAGAATATCATGTCTCTTTGCGATTTGAACCTAAAAGAAACGTGAAACAAAACGAGACGAGAGAGTTTTACTACATTCAGCAAAGGATATATGAACAAAGGTGGCTTATTGCAGTATGAAGCTGTATGCTGAGAATTCGCGCTCTACGTCCACCCTGCCTTGAGGTGCGACACCGCCTCGTCCTCCGTCACAACATCCGCGTACTTGGAGTCCAAATCGAAGAGGTTAGCGTCTTGTATTGTTTTGCTACGATCCCCGCATGCCGTCGGAACGACCTGTTCACAATCGTCAGCAAACTGTCGGGGACTTGACGGAAGAAGGGGAGGGGCAGAAGACGGTGCACCTACCATCGGACGGAATCCGCTTTGCATCGCATCCAGTGTTGTCGCACGCACGCAGCCACTCGTGCTCACGCCGCAGACCACTACTGTGTCGATCCCTTTAACCGCCAGCTCTGTGGCCAGCGTCGTACCGAAGAACCCGCTGGCATACCGCTTCTTCACCACGATGTCACCGTCCTTGGGCGTCAAATCGCTGCTCACAAAGTCTGCCAGCCCCTGTTGGTGCAGCGCGCTGCCAACTTGCCACACCTCCAGCGTCTTGGCCTTTCGCCAGAAAAGCCCCGCGTCCGACATGTCCGGCTGGACATATTCCACGATCGTCCAGGCGACGGGGACGCCGCCTTCGCGGGCTGCGCGTACAAGGCGTTCGGCGCTGGCCGGCACGCCTACGGCCTCGGGATTGGCGGAGAGATCAAGTGGTGAACCGGGCGTCCAGTACGCTTTGCAGATGTCGATGAGCAGAAGAGCTGGTCGTGAACCCCAGCCCATGCGTTGCCCGTAGCCGGAAGCGGAATAGGAAGCAGATTCGGGATGTGCCTGCATTATCGGGCGGTCTCTTTTGTCCCTTTCTTCTTTTCTCCTTTTCGGTTCGCCTGGACTTGTATCTACAGGCTTTCAGAAATGCGCGGAGACAAAAGAAGGGTTGGCATACATACATGTACATTCGTAAGCAACAGCAGCATGGTGTTCGTGTTTGAGGCAGTCCTAGTTTCTATTTGTCGTGGAGACAGAACCCGGCAATCGGTCTTTGCCGGTTCAAGACTGCCGGCAACATATTTCCGGCAAACAAATACGACCCTAGAATCAATTGATGTGCTAGTGGATGCTTTCTAGTACGAGTATTGGCGTATTTTGTTTTTCCTGCAGTTTTTGTCATCTTTTGTCTCTATTAATATTTGTTTTAACATTAATTTTTTGTCTTAACCTTTCTTAGAAAATTTACGTTTTGTTCTGTTATTACATTTTTTGCCTCTGAGATTGCCCCCACAGTAGTGTCACAATGGCCCCTCGCCACGTCTACCAAGCACTGCATCCGAAAGTCCGCCCTCTCCTAGATACCCAATATGTCTCTTTCCACGATGCCTACATGCAATACATCCAGCCAGACGACTCCAAGGCCTGGAATGGCAGCGCCCGGACCCAGCCTTCGCTCCCCCCTGGAACTCTTGATGTTGTTCCAGTAGGCAAGACTGAAGATATTGTAGTGTCTACATTGGACGGCGCCTCCAAGTTCCCAGTCCGCGTTTTCTCGCCATCGGGTTCACCACCCACCAATTCCGGGTGGCCCCTTTTTTTGTGGTTCCACGGAGGGGGCTGGGCCATCGGCAGCCACGAGAGCGAGAATGATTTCTGTACACGCGTATGCGAAGGTAGGCCTTCTGATCAGTTGCCACGCACCTAGCACGTGCATTCTTTTCATCCTGTCATGTTCCTACATAGAGGGGCGGCGACTGACAATATCACAATAGGTGCCAGGGTGGTTGTCTGCTCGGTTGGTTACCGGCTCGCCCCCGAGTGTCCGTTTCCTGCGGCAGCAGATGATGCATACGCTGCTCTAAAGTATTTCTCGTCTAAGGAGGGTGCTGCCCGTCTGGGCACAGATCCCCAGAGGATGGCCATCGGGGGCACATCTGCTGGGGCAAACCTCAGTTGTGTTGCTGCCCTCAGACATATAGAGGCAGCGACAGCGTGGCCTCTTAAACTCCAGGTCCTTATTGTACCTGTGGTTGACAACACAGCCGTCCCCGAGACAGTCTGGAAGCCCAATGCCGAAACAGCACCTTGGCTAACCCCCAGCCGCATGATTTGGTATCGCCGGATGTATATCCGTGATGAGAAAGACTGGAGCCATTGGCATGCATCGCCAAATCTTGCACCTGGCTACCTACTTGGCAAAATGCCGCGGACGTGGATGGCTGTTGCAGAAAGAGATCTTCTGGCTCCAGAAGGCATGCTGTTTGCGCAACAACTGAAGAGTCTCTGTGTTCCCGTTGATGTTCACGTTCTAGAAGGCTGCACACATTCCATTCTTGCCTTAAATGGGTAAGAGTCCCTCTCTGCCTTATACTATCTGCACTATTAAGTTTCTATGGCGTTGGACTAACACTAGGCGCTATGATTCAGCATCATGGACAAAGGAAGAAAACTCGTCGACGATGCTATTGACGCGATTAAGACAGCGATATAGAATGAGTTGAAATGCAATTGGTAGCGTGCTTCATATACTGTAACGGGAAAAGTCTGGCGAAAATTAACGGGAAATACTATTGTAGTGCATCTGTCCATCATATACAAGATCTATTTGCTTGGGTTTGTTGGCCATATTTACAACGTATACCATCCGGCGGTTGAGACGGTAATATCCGTAGCGAGCTTCCTATTGTTCCTGCATCTCTTTTTTCTGGAGGGCTTTGTCCCGTGTCCGGCGCCAACGGGAGCCAATGGTCATCTCCACGTACATGAAAATGAGCATGCTGGCGCTGACACAGCCCCAGAAGACGTAGGCCCACGTATAGTGCATTGTTGCTGTCATACGGTCGATGATAGAAACAAGAAGTGTCGCCAATAGGCAACGGACGAGATTCGTCTGAACGCACATGTCCTGTCAGCAATGAAGGGTGCCCATTACAGCATACTGATAGCGTAAATCTGGACTGTGAATAGGAAATCTTACACATGCTGTAGCCGATGAGCTACGCGATTGGAGGACGTCAATCATGAGTGTCATTGTAGTGTTGAGGATGGAGATCGATGTCCATCCCACTGTTTGCGAGTCAGCATGCACTGTCCGGCCGCCCGGTAAACAATATGTCCAGAAAAATTAAACTCTTTGGCCACTTACGGATGAACTGAAGTACCAGAGGCACGGCAATGTTCACTGCATATTCAATGCAAAAGCCCCAGCCAAACACACAGACCGTGAACACCGTCAGGTAAATCGGCATCGTTCGGAGACGGGCCAACTCCTTCGGAAAGTCGGCCTCGTTTTCGAGAAGCTCGACGGGCCATCTTTTTTTGCTCCGAGCATAATCCCAGTCAAGGAATTTCCCAGTCAGTGTACTACCTACTATCATGCCACCACCTGTGGCGAGGTAGCAAAGGCCGATGGTCGTTTCGGTGAGGAATGGGTAGATGTCTGCAAAGGATGACGATATCGTGGCCGTGATGGTGTAGTTGATGCTGTAAACCACGCCTGTGAAAAAAAGTGTGATTGAGATATCCGGGTAGAGAAATATGGCAAAAGAGTTCGCCGAAGCTTTTTTTAGCCCTTTCATGTGGACAGGGGCCTTCGTCGTCGCAGCGTGGCGGCCAATGACCGGGAGCCATGGCCGGTAGATACCGTCGAGTTCGATACTACCGTTGCCGGCGAGTGCCCGCATTGTCTCGGGCATAAATCTACCACCCATTAGCTTTACTCTCCTCTTTAGATGAGGGTTATTATAAGCTCGAACCCACAATAGAATGAGGAGGAGACAAACTACGGCCATGATGACCAGAAACCAGAAGATGGAACGCCACCCCAAATTCTGGCTCATGACACCACCGATGGCGGGACCGATGCAAGGCGCGAGCTATGTTTGAGCTTAGAATGAGAGAACGCGTAGCTGACCATGACCAGGACAGTCTGTTACAGGGGCAGATAGCTTACCATGGGTCCAAGGTTGAAGTAACCAAAATAACCAGCGCGCTCGTCGGGAGTGGAAATGTCACCGATAACGCCAGCACCTGATAGACCATCAGTAGAAAATAAAGACAAGAAATTAAATAGCAAGAAGCATTAAAGAAACATACCTAGCGCAATAGTGCTTGCACAGCCAGATGCTTGCAAGCATCTCAGGACGAGTAGCAACCAAAAGGCAGATGTCGGACATAGCGCCAGACCAATGCATGCGCCAATCAAGATGACAAAACAGATAATAAAGACTGGTCGACGGCCATATCGATCAGAAAGGGTTCCCCAGAGCATGGGAGCTGAAGATCGGATGATTAGCCACGACGCATCTCTAACATAGCAGGGAAGACGGACTTACAGATGCCCTGCATGAGAAGATATGCCGTCACCGTCTGGTTCATCAGTTCAGTAGACTTGTGAAAGACAAGAGAGAGTGTTGGAATGGCAGGAAAATAAATGTTCGCAGGCAGAGGGCTGTGGCATCCATTGCGTTAATACGAGGACGAGCACACGTGAGCGTAAGGAACGCTCAGGGAGTGCAGTAAGGAACTGCAGAGAGGAGAGGACGTCGTCGTTCGCACACGGACCTGTAAAGTCCCGCTACTGCAACCATGCCAACAATAAACCACTTTTCATGTGTTGAATAGACATGGTATGGCGGAGCAGGCTCTGGAGGACCGGCGCTTCCAGTGGTCGGAAGAAGAACGCCGCCCGGTTCCGGTCTTCCGGCGTCTGGATTCGCTAGGCCCGTTTCCGGTGCGGCGGACAGTACAGCACAAGGTGTCACCATGGTGATTATTGACCAAAGAGAGCATCAGCCTTGCCTCGATCAATGTTAAGTGAAATTGCAGAAATACGCTCTATATTACGGATTGGGTAACAGAAAAAGTCCTCCTTGAAAAAAAAGGAAAAAAAAAGAAGGAAGACCCATCAAGTCGAACTCCTACAATTACTCCGTTTGGACAGGCAGTTGCCGGTTCTTAGTTGCATTTCGGTAGTCGTCGACTCACTATTTGTTATCTCTGGCAGCTAACGAGCTCCACCTAGTGGACCCCCTAGTGGAGTTTTGGTTATCCGTTGCCGGGCGGCAATTGATAGATCGTTTTATTAAAAAGAGAAGGGGCAAGATACCTTATCAGTACGGAGTACTCCCTTAGACTCTTTGACGCCGGCTAGTTGCAATTGATGCATAAATCATTCCTTACCAAACAACGCAGTGTGCCAATGAGCAGTCAGTTATATAGAAAGACAATAAGGGGTGATCAGGATCCTGGAAGCCCAACTTTTTTTTGTTCTGTTGTTTTTTCTTCTTCACATAGGTTGTGTTGTTGTGTCCAAGTTCCCATCGTACCTCACCGTGCGACGAAAGAGAGCAAGGACCAAAAGCAACTCCCCGGGTTGTCACACGCCCTGCACACCATGACAGCCACCGATATCGAAGCCAGGCAACAGCCTCCAAATGATGGCGAGCATACGGAAAAGGGGTCTATTGTGCCTTCTTCGCCGGCCTCCCTCGACATTGCTGCAGCCGACTCCACCCCGACCCGGCAGCCGTGGCACAGGCGCGCCATCGCTCTTCTGACCTTCAGCAACATCGAAAATGGCGGTGCTGCCCCTACACCTCTGGAGAAGCGCACCGACCGCCGCGCCTACACAGCCTTCACTTTATGGTTCACGATGAACTGCAATATCCTGCCGTACGTCTTGGTTCACGCGACAGAAAAAAATAATAATAATAATAGAACAGGCCTTTGCGGCTGGATGGTCTACTGTGGTTCGGAATGCTGACAATTTTTTTATTTTTTTTCCGCCAAACAGTATCACCTTTGGCATGCTGGGTCCGCAGCTTGGCTGCTCGCTTCGCGACAGTGCTCTTGTCATTCTCTTCTTCACTCTTTTGACTGCCATCATCCCTGCGTACCTTAGTACCTTGGGTCCAAAGACTGGCATGCGACAAATGATTCAAGCACGCTTTAGCTTTGGGTAGGGATCCCCCATGTTAATGACCCTTCCATGGCGCAATTGTGCATAGAAAAAAAGAAGAAAAAGTAAAAAAGGAAAAGGCTATTTATCCCATGCTAACACTACTATATTGTGTAGCCGGTATATTGTCGGCGTCCCTGTTCTCTTGAACCTGGCAACGCTGACCGGCTTCTGTATCATCATGGTGGTCATTGGTGGCCAATGTCTCTCTGCCGTGAGTAGCGGCAATCTAAGTCCGTATGTCGGGATTGTCATTGTCTCCATTCTCTCGCTGGTTATCTCCTTCAGCGGGTACAAGGTCCTGCACATCTACGAAGCATATTCGTGGATCCCTGCCTTGATTGCTATCGTCGTGGCCGTTGGCTGTGGCGGGTCGCATCTCCGTGAACAGACGGTGGTCGAACAATCTCCGGCAAGCTCTGTTGTCTCCTTTGCCATGGTGGTTGCTTCATACATGTTGCCGTGGGCTTGCATCGCCTCTGATTTCTTTACCTATTTGGACCCAAAGATTAAGCCGTACGTTTTGGGGGGGGGGGGGGGGGGGGGGGGGGGGGGGGGGGGGGGGGGGGGGGGGGGGGCGCGGCGCGGGGGGGGGGGGGGGGGGCCGGGGGGGGGGGGCCGGGCGGGG
>WNYD01000016.1:84583-240992 GCA_021396205.1 Sporothrix brunneoviolacea | reverse complement strand
TTTTGCGGGGGGGGGGTGGGCCTCTTTTTCTTTTCCTTTTTTGGACCCAAACATAAACCCTTCCTTTGCCCCCCCCCCCCCCCCCCCCCCCCCCGGGTAGGCCCCGGAGCCCCGGCCGGCCTGCCACAACAACCACTGCTTACTCTTGCTAATCGCTTCTCCCGGTGGCAGTTCGACTATTTTCTGTTATTCGTATCTTGGCCTCTGCCTGCCAACAATCCTCCTCCTGACGCTCGGTGCCGCAATTGCTGGTGTTGTCGGCAATATTCCGTCATGGACGGATGGCTACGACACTAATATGGTCGGCGGTGTTATGGCTGTCATGCTGTCGCCTGCCAAGGGTTTCGGAAAGTTTATGACGGTGGTGTTGGCCTTTTCGCTGCTCGGCAACATCAGCGCCACGAGCTACGCCGTCACGCTGAACTTCCAGCTGCTGATCCCCATACTCGTGCGCGTCCCTCGCTACCTGTTTGCCGTCCTACTGACAGCTATCATTATTCCCGTCGGCATTTTCGCCTCTAAAAACTTCTTCAGCAGCCTCAACAATTTCATCACGCTGATCGGCTACTGGTCGTCTGCCTTCTTGGCTGTCGTCTTGATCGAGCACCTGTGGTTCCGTAAGCGCGACTCCGCAAAATATCCGGCCGAGGACTGGGACACGGCCGCGCGTCTTCCCCCTGGCATTGCCGCCATCTCCGCGTCGCTCTGCAGCGTCGCGCTCATTGTCCCTAGCATGGACCAGGTGTGGTGGGTTGGGCCTATTGCGAAGACAACGGGAGACTTGGGATTTGAGTTTGCCTTCATAGTTACCGGTATTCTTTATTTCCCATTCCGAGCATTGGAAAGGAGATATTTTAACCGGTAAGTATAAGCGTAAAGTAGGTATTACAAGATTTTAAAGGTTTATTAATAAAAGAGGACAAATAATAAACATAATATATTGCATTACTTTAATTAAAGCCCACTTAAGTAATAAAGGCAAAGTAAACTCGACTTTATTTCTGATTCAAACATAAACGGCTGTACAACCCTTAACGGTTTTATTTTTTAAAATAAAAAAAACCATGCTTATTTTATTTAAAAAACGGAATAGTATAAACTCTACGGAGTATCTCTATTCCAATACTTTTTAATTTCTTTTAAACCTCCGCCATATTTATACCAACTCACTCGACGACCGCTATGTTCAGGTCCTCCGCACTAAGCACCTGCTGCTGCCCGACCGAGAAAACCCCTACCTGACGTAACCACTCGCGCCGGCTCTCCTCTTTTCTCGCCCTGGTCCACCTGTCCCATTCCCTCTCGGCTCTCCTCGCCACTACCCACGCCACTACCCGCTCTACTACCCTCTCACTCCACCTACTCCACATCTGGCCAACAACGCTGAACCACGCCCTGCTCGACAATGAGCGCCACGCTGGCCCCGTACTCGAGTGGATCGCCTTCGTAGACGACAAACTCCGCGGCGTCGCGTACGGGCAGCCCGAAAATCTGCCGCATGTTAGACGTCGTCATGGAGACGGCAGTGCGGCGTGCGGCGTCCAGGCCGGCTTTGTCGCTCGCCCGTCCGCGCAGCAGCCACGCCGCCTCCCAGAGCGCATTCGGCACCCACCGGTCGCGGTGGTCCCAGTTGCCGAGGCCCACGGTCACGCCCGCGTCCAGCAAAATGTCCGCGCCGCGATCGTCTGTGAGCGGTGGCCCCGGCCGGCAGTGGCGCACCTCCCACGTCAGCTGGCTGCATTGGAATGGGGCTAGGACGACGGGAACACCGGCCGCAGCCAGCTCATCAGCCAGGAGGTAGGCTTCGCCGCCACCGAAGATGATGGGCCGCAGCAGCGGTAGCTCCTGCTGCAGCGCGAGCGTCTTGGCAATGATATCCTTGTTGTCGGCCCGGACAACAAGGGGCAGGCTGCCATTCCCCACAAGGGTGTACACTTCGTGTGGCGGCTCGGCCGCGGTGAGGAGGATCCGCAGCTGGTCGATCTGAGAGGATATCGTGGGGAAGGATGCGGCTAGTGGCAGCGTTAGACGGGGTACCCGGAACGTCTCTGACTTTTTTTTGGGCCCGGGGAGGGAGGGGGTACGCACTCTTTCCGTCGTCACCGATGCCAACGTGGAGGCCAGCGGCCCTCTTGATGACGGCGCCTGCATCCAAAGCTTGGGCAGCGTTAGTAGAGAGCGTCTTCTTCCAAGGCATGGAAGACGAGAAGAAAGTAAAAAGAACGATCTGTGTGTGCGTACCATGCGCCGCGCCCGAACGAAATGCGGAGCTGATTCCGTGCAGGAAGCCCTTGCTAGAAGGTGCTGTAATGACGGTGGTGATGCCTCGTCTGTGATCGGATGCGAGGTGCTGGTCTCCAAACTGCAGGCCATCTGCTGCGGTCACGACGTGGCTCACATCATCACCCGACAGAAAACCGTCTTGCGTGGAGGGCTCTTCGACCATCTCTGACAAACCGTGCGAGCGTGTTGCGATGGCAATGCCCTTGTTTTTCAGACGGAAACAAGGTGTTAGGTTGGACTCTTACAGGGGTCAAAAAAGACAAAATCGAAACGGGTAAAACAAACCGGTAGAAGGTGGCCCTTTTCGAGATGCATCTCTGGGACGCCTTGGCTGATGGCCTCGGCGGCTTGGGCCGCGCAGGAAGCATCTCCTACGCACCGGACCACACCGTCTCGGATGACGACAATAGTACCGTTGCTGGTGCCCGTGGCGATAAGCTCGCGGTCGAGGACCGCGGTGGGTGGCGGCCAGGCTAGGTCCTGGAGAAAGCTGGCCTGAATCCCACGCAGCACCATGTCCTTTTGGCCTTTGACGCACGTCTTGCCGTCTCTGCTGCCGTCATCGCTCTCGGGCTTCTGGACGCGACTGGCGGGTGCCGGCGCAAAGGCCTGGGGTAGCTTAAGGCTGCGCGCCCAGAGCGCGTCGGATGCTCGCACGATGATCTCGCCGTCAATCAGCACTTCCAACGGGGTCGCGCCCAGAGCCAGCGGGTGGGAGTCCCAAACGACCACATCCGCGTCGTAGCCGGGCCGCAGCCAGCCAATGCGGTTGTCAAGGCCGATGGTCGCCGCCGGAACCGAGAGCAGCGACGCCAGGGACAGCGCCTCTGAGAGCTCAAAGTGGTGTGCGACTTGGGCCTCGTACGCTAGGAACTGCCCGTGCTTGGCCGGGTGGTCAGTGGTCAGGGCGATGGGGATGCCCGCCGCGGCCGCCTTCTTGAGCATGTACCAGCTGTAGTGGTAGTTCTCATTCTTGAAGCCGCCCTCGTCGGAGAAGGTCGCCAACACTGTGCCACGCTTCTTAATCTCGTCCAGCATCTCGTGGGCCTGCGTGATGTGATGTAGGGCAGTGATGTTGAAGCCGAACTCGTCCGCGTGGTCGTACTGGGCGAACACATCCTGCGGCTGGTAGCAGTGCACATGCACGTAGAGGTCGCCGCGCAGCACGTCCACCAGAGTCTGCGAATGGATGGATGTGGGATACGGCGCCGCCATAGTCCTCTGGGCCGCACTAGCAACCACGTCAGCTGCGGCAGCCGCGGCTTGCTCACACCACGCGTCTTGCTGCTGCATCAGGCGGCGTGCTTCCTCAAAGGCAAACCGCACATAGCCCGACTCCCCCTGCCGCGATACTGGACCAGTGGGGCGGTTCTTGAAAACGCCCTTGATATTCTCGCCGCACGCCATCTTCAAGTGCCGGTGGCGCTTCGGGCTGCGCCCACCGCTAGTTGAGTCAATCTGCTGCTCCCTGACCGATGTTGTGTGCCTGTGCTTGATGACCATGCCTTCGCCCGAGATGAGATTCATCGCGCCCGTCAGCACCAGCGACGTCGTCGTTCCGCCGCTGGCCACAATGCGGATGCCCTCGTCGCCGGGCTTGAAGCCGTCAACAGCGCGTGCCCACGGTGACACTGGCAACGAGCTCTCCGTTACGTCCTCGTTAGCCCACAGCTGGGGCTCCTGGCGCAGGCCGACGTGGGAGTGCAGGTCGATCAAGCCCGGAGAGACGTAGCGTCCGCGCAGATCAACGACCACGCTCGTCTCCGGACAGGATGCCTGTGTCCACACATCGCCGGCACCGACATACGCGATAATTCCATCTTGGATAGCAATGCTAAGGCCACGAGTGATGTGCCCGTCGCCCTGAATCACGGTGGCATTCCGGAAGATGGTGCAGTCGGTCGCGTGATTCGTTTCCGCAAGCCGCCGGTGGGCATAGGAATAGTCTGTTAGGGGCCGCTGCTGGTCTGCGGCACACAGTTTGAGGCCGTGGGCAAACTCAGCCTGTGTGATCCCGTCCGCATGTGCTAGATTGGGTGGTGGTGGGCTATGCACCAGAGGCCAGTGGAACGACACCAGACCACCTAGGGCCACCGCACACAACACAGTCTTCCAGACGCTGGCCTTCTTCCCCTTTTTTAGGAAGGCAAGCGCCTCGGTATCAGAGCCCAAAAAGTGCTGGTATTCGCTGTGTCTGCCCATTGTTGCTTGACGTGTCCTTGCTCACTGAAATGCGGGCGCAGAAGATCGAAACGTGTGAGCACTTCCCGGGCTCGTCTTATCCCTTGAAGCTCCATATCTGGGCTGTTCTATCTGCTCATTTGGCTGCCACGCCGCCTTGATATGCAAGACTTAGTCTGAATAGCCGGTTTGTTGATGCTAGGACGTGCTATTGCAGATCCACGTGAGTGTTAGATAACCTATTCGTTTAAGACTTACTAAAATAGGCAAGTTTGCTAAGCGACAAGAAGGTTCGGCTATGGAACACATTTCCTGTCCAACGCCGACGCGATCTCACCTTGACTGTGGACTGGCATTAGCTATCTGTGAACTATCCGGAAGACACGGCCATGCGTGTTATCTGCTTGTATCTCCAAGTCCAATAACTTCAATAACGAAAGATCATACAGCCAGACACTGCATTCGTAAAGATAGAGGAAAACATGGTTTAGGTCGTTTTGCGAGGTTGATTGTGTACTTGAAAGTCAAAATTTACAAGTGGAATGGTGTAAATTCTATTCTATTCTAATACTTTTTGCTTCCCCGTAAGTCTCCGCTGTATTTGTACCAACGCACGCGACGACGCCGCTGTCAGGCCCCTGATTGGAGTTGCTGGAGGTTCTCCGGGCTCCACTCACTTCCCGTTCCGTGCTCAATGCTCTGCTCGACCATCTTGCGGAACAATGTCCCGCACTGCTGGAACAGCTGAGCTGGTTGTCCCATCTCGCGGATCTGGCCGGCGTCCATGACAATCACCCTGTCGTAGTCCATTATGGTGGAGAGTCGGTGGACAATGGCAATGACGGTTCTGCCCTGGAACGCGGACCGTAGCACTTTCTGGATCGCCACATCGGACCGGTAGTCGATGGACGCGGTAGCCTCATCTAGGATGACCACCTGCGACTGGCGCACAGTAGCACGAGCAACACTGAGCACCTGCCGCTGCCCAACCGAGAAATTCAACCCCTGCGGCGCGACGGCCGTGTCGAGATTCAATGTCCTTACGGCTGTATCCTCGGCGTCGCCCGTGACGACAGCGCGTGAAACAGGTGTGCCAGCAAGAGACTCCATGGCACTGCACGCATGAATGGCCTCGGCGAGTTGTGCGCCAGTCGAATCCTGGGATGGATCTAGGTTGAAACGAATGTCACCGCCAAAGAGAACCGGTTCTTGCGGGATGATGGTCAATCGGCGGCGGAGGAGACGCAGCGGGACGGTTGCCAGATCCACGCCGTCTATGAGAATGCAGCCTTTTGTCACGTTTGTGAATCCGAGCAGAGAGAGTGCCAGCGTGGACTTGCCGCTCCCCGTGCGGCCCACAATCGCGACGCGCTCTCCAGGCTCGACAGCCAGTGATACATCGTGAAGGATGTCTGGTCCGTCCGGCGCGTATTTGACTGACACGTTTTGGAAATGGACACGACCCTCGGATGGCCAGTGTCCGGGCACGGCTGATGCCGACACCGTGGGCACAGGTAGTTCTTTGTCATCCACATCCTCGTGGTCCTCATGTGGCAGTGCGGCATACTCGCGCACGCGATAGAAACAGTTCAGCTCAGCCTCCAGCTCGTTCATGCTACGCACCATTGTCAATATGGTCTGCCCCAGACCGATGGCGCTCGTCAGCGAGAACCCGAGGCGCCCGGCGGACACGTCGGCGCGGGAGGCAACAGCAAGGATCCCCGTTGCCAGTGCAATCACGGCCGCGCAACCGTCGGCGCGCACCGAGATCCACCGATTGAGGTTGTACTGGGTTTCGGCCGCACGAGAAAAGATCCTCATCCGCCGCGCCAGGTCATCGGCAAAGGCTTGCTGGAAACCAGGCCCGGTTCGAATCACTGCACGCCCGCTCATGCTCTCCATGAAAAATGTGAAAATGGGCGACTGCGCAGCGGATTGCAGAGCTTTGACAGAAAGCTGTGCTCGCGTGTACATCTCGGCGCAGACGAGCCCGACAGCACAGATCAGCACCGCCGGAATGCCGAAGACAGGCATGATCGCCCCAATGGCGGTAAGTCTCAGAATGAACCGGAACACGTTGTCAATGGACACGCGCAAAAAGTCCACCATGACGAAATCCATGGAGAACATGTCGCGCGAGAAACGGTTGATGAAAAGGCCAGGCGGGTTCCTGTCATACCAATGAATTGACACCCACATGGCCGCAGCGACAAGCTTTTGGTGCATGGCATGCGCGGCTTTCCATGCACCCCATTGCAGATAAGTCTGCGTCGCCGCGGCAGCCACGAGGAAAGCGAACAGACACGCCGCATATACAGCGACATAGTAGCCTACAGGCGCGGTCCCATCTGGTGTGCTAACCCATATCGAAAGCCACATCGGCAGCGAGAAAAAGGCCAATTGCAACAGGAGACAGAGACCGATGGCGGCCAACGCTCGACCGTGTCCGCCAAATTGAAGCATGTACTGGTAAAACAGGCTCCTTGGATTGCGCCCCTGGCCCGCCACTTCTTGGTTGATCTTTGTCTCGATGACCTTGGCACGTCTGAGAGACGGGTCTTCGGGCATACTTTCTCTTTGCATTTCGGAGACTAACTTACAATAGAAAGCATCTAACAGTGGCAGATCTTGTTGTTTATGGACATTCATGCTTCGTTTTTGCCCATGTCTGCTTTGGCTTCCACTGCTCAATGGCGTAACATGGCCATTGGACAGCTCCACCAGGAAATCACAGTCGTCTTTGGCCGCCTGAAACTGCGTGGCCACAATGATGGTCCGGCCCTGGAGCACATCGTTGTCACAGAAGCCGTATTCCCAGATGTGTTTCTGCGTAGACGAATCGAGCGCCGAGAAGACATCGTCCAATACTAAGACTTTTGACTTGGCGTAGAGAGCTCGAGCGAGGCAGACGCGCTGGCGCTGCCCACCGGACAAATTGGAGCCATTGACGCCTGCTTCTGTCAAGTCCCCCTGCTCCAGCTTTTCGATGTCTGGTAGAAGACCACAGGCAAAAACAACACGGCTGTAGCGCGCAACGTCAAAATCCTGGCACATCAGGATGTTGGCTCGCATGGTGTCATTCATCAGCCAAGGAATCTGCGAGGCAAACGACACCGACTTGGGGCAGGCCACGCTACCGGATTCGAGCACGGTCTCGCCAACCAGAGACAAGAGAAGCGTTGACTTGCCACTGCCGGACGTACCCGCAATGACATTCAGGCCGCTCTCGACAAAATCGCAACTGGCATGGAGACGGAACGAATCGGGTGCCATAGCCCGGCGGAAGACCGCCTTGTGGAAAGCCGGCGGTCCCACAAGGGGCGGCTGAATCTCGGGCTCGCCATTCATGAACGCGTCGATGCGGTTAAAGGCGACGCGGCCCTGGGAGTAGAAACGCGTCACATTCGCAATCCAGACGAACTGCATCCGGAGCGTCTCAATAATGGATACGGACGTAAATGCCTTGGCAGCGGTCAGTTGGTGGTGAAAGACGAGCGTGTACATGGCAAACATGAGAAACAGGCCGAGCAAGGGAACGAAGTCGCCCAGGACAGTCACAGCGACTGATGCAAGGTTCCGGTGCCAGATCTGGTGCTCTTCTTGGCGGCGTTCGTTGTTGATACGGTCGGCCATGACTGGTTCCCAGCCAAGATACTTGATGGTCCGAATGGCGGAAAGGTACTCGGAGATGGCCGCCACCCTGCGATCCGTTCTTTTCATAAGCTTCCGCTGGAAGTGTGACATGGCCCGGGACAGGACAGCAGCCAGAGGGAAGGACAGCAACAACACAGCTAGGGCTACCAGGGAAAAGGCGCCGAAGAGGTCATAGAGGAACACTAGGCCGATGGTGATTTCGATGGGGCTCGACGTGCAGACGAGTATGAAGTCGCGGGAAGTACAGATGGCATCCACGTCGAATGCCATGAGCGTCGTCACATTCTCCGGCTCGTTACGTTTGTCCGAGGATGCGATTTCCACACTGTTGCCGAGCAGCCCCTCTGCTCCCGTCCCCTTGGAGGTGTATGTGGAGTCTGTCTTCTCATAGCAGCGGCTCGCCTTGGAATAGAGCTCTTGGGTAAGACACATCTTCACGCGGACCATAAGCCGTGTGCTCGAGTAGAGATACTGCTGGTAGGCCCCTGAACGCAGCACAGGGCCAACAAAAAGCAGGGCCACCCAAGACCACGGCCGTATTGTGGACGACAGAGGATCTTGGAGATGGTGTAATAGCCGATAAAGCGCCAAGGGTGCAATAAACTCCACGACTGCGGTAAGAGCAGCAAAGAAGATCATAGTGGCAATGTTTTTGCGCAGGGTGTAGGCGAGTGTCATCGCCGTTGTTTTAAACTGTGCCCGTGCGGCCATTGTGCGCTCTTTCCAGAGAAGTGGCTCGTCGTATTCCGGTAGCGGGAGAAGGTCGTCGAGAACAAGACGCCTGCGAGCGCCACGAAGAACTATGTCGGTCATCCATCCGTACGAAAAAAAGTACGAGAAGTACGAGCACGTCTGCTCAGGGCTTGGCTCCGGACGCTCTCGTTGTAGAAAGCTAAATGACACAGGCGGCGGTGTCCATTGCCGCGGGGACACGAATGCCACGATAAGAGAAAGCCAATCGGCGGCAAATTTGAGGGCGAGCCAGATGCTCACGGTCGTCTGCTGCGGCTGTTGCCGGTGGTGCCCTTGACTGTCGAAGAATATGATGGTCGGGGCCAGTTGGGCAAAAGTCACGACGGTGTCGAGAAAAACAAGCACGTTGATGTGGTGGAGCAGTGCAGAGCGCAAGTGAGTGTGGCGGCCGGCCAGCAGAACCCGCGCCATGTCCAAAACGAAGACGTAGACGAGTGCGGCCACCTCATAGCCGCCAGAAGAGCCATCGTGAAGGCACCACAAGACGGCAACCGTAGCCAGAAGCGTTCTCGAAAATAGCTGGAGCAAACTGTAGATGACGGGCGGACGCGTGAACGCCTCTTCAACTTCTGCTTCGTCACGGCCGCCGTCGCCGTCGCTGGACTGGGTCTTCCCGCGGCGTAAACATAGCAAAGCGGCAGAAAGAACCACAACGGCCGGCCAGCCCAGCGCCGGAAGATCGAGAGCTAGCAGGGTTGCAAAGAAAAACATTCCCGAGTTGTAGGCGCAGACAAGTTGACCTAGGCAGGTGAGGCAGGATGTGCGAAGATTCAACCCGCAGCGTCTTTCCAGAGATGCATCTCTCAAAGGACGCCAAAGTCGAGATCAAGAACCAGATCCACGTGAAGAACGCATGGCTCATAAACATTCTTGCACAAGGAGCGCCGCCGCTGGACGGCTGAAGCATCGCCCACGGCAATCCCTCCGTGCCGGTTCCGCTCTCTGCAAGCAATCCCCATGACTGCTAGTGCGCCGGCCGCGCTTTGGCAGCGATGGTCTTTCAACGTGCCGACTTCTTCGTGTGCTCGGTGTTCGTGAACACATCCTTAGTCCACTGGCTGCGACGTCGTCGGTTGATGGGTTTCCGAATGCAGCAAGCGCCTCGCCGAGCTGTGGAACCAGATAGCGCTAGCCGGCAATCAAGATACGTTATCAAAGAGGGGAACGGACAATACGGAGTACGGGGAGCCTTGTCGGGTGACTCGTGGCGTAGCGTCCTTATTTCCCTTGATGGAAAGAGCAAGACGTGCCCTGCACAGGCAACGGCTATGCTGCATCGTCACTGCCCGTTATGGAAAGAAGTAAGCGGACGCGATCGAGGACAGGTCAGTGGAAGGAACGAACGAGCCGCGCCCAATTCCGGCCGTCGCTAACGGAGGCAATCGCACCACAGGATGCCTAACCTGCCGTCGTCGGAAGGTGCGATGCGATGAGCGGCACCCGGCCTGTGGCGCCTGCCTCCGCTTGCACCTTCCCTGCTCCTTCCTGGCGCCAGACCCGATGCCAGAGACCCGGGACACTGGGCGGGTGCGCCGGACGCGGTATCACGTACGCTTTGTGACGTCGCGCAACCCGCAAGCACGGAGTCCATGTCCGGCACCAGGTGGCAACAGCACACAGCGGTTGCTAGACTCCTCGCCGCCTCTAACTCCCCCGAACCCTTCGCCTGACGAGACATCGTGTCTGTCGCCCTCTGCCACTCCACCTCAGGCCCCCGCTGTTGTTCCAAACGTTGTCCCGGCCGTGGCTCATCTGGGATGGTCGGCGGACGACACAATGCTGGGAACGGCTGTGAACAACCCGTCCCAATACTTTCTTGGCCAAAAGAGTGCCATTCTTCCGGGTTCGGATGCTAGCATGTTCGGCGCAATCGGGCTTCAAGCAGACTTGCCCGACACAGGCAGCTTTGACGCCCTCTGGGACACCTTGCCGGCGTTTGATGACTTCTTAGCCGGCTTCGGTTGTCCTCTAGACCTATCCGAAGACCACCAAGGTGTCTCCGACACCCCTGGGGCTGCCATGGTTAGGCCGGAACCTCGTGCTCCATCTCTCTTGCCACCAGCACCCTCGCTTTTATCTGCTCCCCCGGCACCGGCCCCGGCTCCAGTTCCGACTACCAAGACCATGGTGTCCATACAGCCCGAAGACCGTGAACCGCTGCAGCATTTCTTGAGCACCATGGTGCAGTTCGTCAAGCTACGCAGCTCCAACTCCGACAACATCTACTGTTACATCTTCACCAACATGGCTCTAACCCACGCACCTCTCTACGAGGCCATCCTCGCCTGGGCCGCGTTGCACATGGCCCATGTGAAATCCTCTTCAACGGTGGACGCAGAGCTGCGCTACCAACACGCATCACGGCTCTTGTACGAAGATGCGCACGCCGCTGCGCACGTCGACTTAACCGTCGTCACGATATGGTTTCTGCTGCAGTATGAGCTGTTCTTGGCCAAGGGCGTCGCTCGGTTTCTGGCTTTGCTTGACTACGCGGCAAGCGTCATCCGGCCGCTTTTTATGAGCCACAGTCCTTCTGTCATTCACGACCGGCTGGGGCCCGTCGCCGTACGCGTGGTGATCTGGCTCAGCGCCTACGATGCCCGCGCCGCGCCGTTTGGCGGCGGCTGCCACCTCCTGCAGTGCCTCAAAACACACCTATCGGAGCAGGATGACTTTTTGTTCGCGGCCACAGCTCCGGGCGGCGGCAGCGGCGGCCCACCGCAGGAGGAAGAGGATCACATGCATGGAGTCTTCGGCGCGCAGTCAGATGTTACCACAACGACAGAAATGCAGGCCTGCCTGCGCCTAGCTCTGCGCCTGAACGTCGCCCGCGGCTACTGTAGTCTTCTGGGTCGCTACCGGGACAGTGCGTGCGAAGGAGACGAATGCGTGGCTGCCTGGGCGGTCGTCCATACAAGCATTGTACTAATCCAAAGGCGCCTTAATACGAATGACGTTCCGGCCGTGAAGGCAGCCCTGCGTGTGGCGGCCGGCGACATCGATGTCGCCCCGTCTGCGCTGGACGCGCTCGAGTTCAACTGGATGCAGCTCGTTGCCATCTATTACGGATGCATCCTCTGCTACCACACCAATCGGCCCGCCTCCATGCCTGCCGACCACCCGCGGTGCGAAGCACGCCTTCCCACCGCCGCAGACAGCGCCGCCTGCATCATCCGCCTCACACGGCACGTAACCCTATCGCGGCCTAATTCCCCCCAGTGCATCTGGTCGCAGCTGCTCTTCCAAGCCAGCATCGAAACAACTGACCCCATCTACCAGTCCTGGGCCGTCGGTGCGCTGGCCCATGCGGAGAAGTGGAGTCCGAATCTGCGGAAGACCAGACACCTTTTAGAGCGCATCGTCAAACTACGAAGGGACGTGAAAGGCCCCTACGATGTTGCCGCCGTAATGGAAACAGCAGGAGAAGTTTTCGTTTTATGATGAATCGTATGGGCGTATCTTACTATGTAATGGAACCACGAATACAAGTCCAGAGCGATTGCATCTGCCCGTCCACCTCTACTCTCAGTTGCTCTCCAGGCGAAACTTTTCAAACACGCCTTGACAAGGCGGGCCCTTGCACACGGTGATGACCTTACGGGAGAGATCGTACACCACACAGGCCACGGTCATGCTTTTCTTGAAAGGATACCCGGGGATGCCATCACCTCCCGACGTGTCAGGATGCCCGCAAAGGCTCTGCGGGTAACCAAGGTGGTCTGAGAAGGCCTGTGTGAGGACATTCACGTTAACGTGGCCGTCCAGGAACGGCTGCACGCCCTTACCGAGCTGCAGATGCCGGAACCAACTACTACCGCCCGGGTAGGAATCGGACATGTCTGTGCGCGCATGGATGGCTGGGGACAAGAAGTGGTTGGAGTGGATAACGTGGGCGGCGGTGGCGGATGCCGGCGGCAGCACAAAGGCCTCATGCGGTGTCAGCTCCAGACAAAGCCCGAATCCCTCGGCTGTGCTGAGGGTCAGATTGTTTGACACATGGCGCGGGGCATTGTACACAGCCTGCAGGCCCTTAGGGAATGAGGTTTCCTGCAGGTACAGGCGCCGTAACAGGGACACGGGCAGCATCGGCGGCGGTGCCTTGTCGTCAGCCTCCGGGAAGTAGTCAGCCGTTGAGTTGAGGGAGTTCGAAGTCAGACCAAGGCCAGCTGAGTTCATTCCGGAGCGGCCCATCTGTCCCGCCTCGGTGATCAGAAACATGTTGGGGATACCCTCTGAGGGGTCTGGGTGGACTTCCAGGAGGATGACAAGGTCGTTTAGATACAGGTGCGACGATATGTCCCAGTTTTGGCCAGTCAAAGCCAGGCCGCCCTCCGTGGTCCCAGACCAGAACGCGCAGCTGGTGCATTCGTTATCCATGTCGTCCCAGTCGTCCATTGTTCTGGGGGAAGACGGCGCTGCCAGTTTCGTTTGCTGCTCCTTCTGTGGCCGCGGTCGGAAGCGGGACCCGCCCGGAGCACGTGACAGGTCATACCGCGCATTCAGCATGATGATCTCCTCGCGAGTGACGCCAGCCCCCTCTGCGATGCCCTCCATTTCTTCGAGGGCCGACGGAAAGTACTGCTGCAGTCCTGGTACATAGATGTTTTGGATGTACTGAACGGTCTGGCTCCATGGCGGGAGCTGCCCCGGCTGGAGGTAGTGCTCGATATTCAGGCGAATCTTGTCCGTAGCCTGGACGCCGTACTGGCGACCACGCTCGCGGGGCAGGCCGCTAACACGGATGTGCTCATAGTAAGGCGTGGCCCGGGTTGGCGGCGATGAACAGGTGGGCGATGAGGTGGATGCCGGAGGCATGCTGCGCCGTTCCGGAACCGTTCCCACCATTGTTGTGGCTTATAGAAGATGGAAATGAAAGATAACGCGTTGCTCGCGGCGGATCCAGACAGCGTCCCAGCTTCGTTATCTCTTCTATTTCTTTTCTATCTTTACACGTCATCCGGTAGAACATACTGTAGAACGGGGCCACGCAGGGCCAAGTCGTATATCTACTCACAGCTTTCTACGAAGCTGGCCGAAGACGGCCAAAGACGGCCAAAGACGTGGTGTGCCGCGACCATCAGTCTTGCCGACTGTCGTTCCGATGACAGCCTGGTTTACAATGATCCACACTCTAGTGTGGGTGGATCCACGTAGCTCCCGACCGCCAGTTATCCGCGTGGTTTTACATCGTGTCCATCGCTTACCCATTGCGGTAAGAGTTGATAGCCGACGGGCTAGTAGATAGTGAGATAGCAGGGCTGTTGCGTTTGTGAGGGTCCGAGAGGGGGGTCATTTTGTAACTTTCAGCCAAAGCATGGTTTTTAGAGATACGCTCACATCGACCGTGGAGGTGTGTCTTCTCCGCACGATTCTCTCGGAAGCAAGCTCGTTGTATTGTATCTCTCTGCTATGCGTGCTCTTGGCCGGTGGCCGTGGAGATCTGTTGTCCTGAGATAAGGGGTTGGGAAGTCGATGCAATGCTGGAAAGCCTTCTTATAGCCGTGGCCTCGTTCTTAACCTGGGCCCAAGATCTCGCGGACCGGCACAGCCCCACGCATCTCCATCTTTTTGTTTCCCCCCATTCGCATCATAGCAACAATGGGCGTCGTCGAAAAGGACACGCCTGCGGCCGATGCCCTGAGCATAGCCGTGTCCCAGCAACATGGGACCATCTTGGTAGACGAGCAGCAGGTCGAGAAGACATACCACCGCAAACTAGACGCCGACGATGCGTTGGCATTCCTGCAGGCGCATGGTGTTACTGAGATCACGCCTGCGGAGGACAAGCGCATCCTGCGCAAGATCGACATGTGGTTGATGCCTCTCGTATGTTGCCACCTCAAGATTTTATCTTTTACCACAAAGCTAACTCTGTCAGATGCTCATCACCAATACTCTGAATTTCATGGACAAGAACGCAATGTCCAACTCCGTCAACTTCGGCTTGGAAACAGACATGGTAAGCCCCCCACCTATGACGACTAACATAACTGCCATGGCATCTAACACTGACGTCTGCAGCACCTCACGTCCAACCAATACAGCTGGGCGAGCGGCTCTGTTTTCTACCTCAGTGAGTGTCTTGCTGTATCATTCCCACAACAGACAACGAGGACTACACTAATGCAAGGCGCAGCCTACCTCGTGGCCCAGCCATTCGTATCGCGCTCGTTGCAGTACTTCCCCATTGGGCCGTTCATGTCGATCAGTGTCATCCTCTGGGGTGCCACGCTGATGACCATTGCTGCATGCCGCTCGTTTGCCGCCGTCATGACGGTGCGCGCGATTCTGGGCGTCTTCGAGTCCGTCATCAACCCGACATTCATGCTCATGACTTCACAGTGGTATAAGCGCTCGGAGCAGCCGGAGCGCATGGGCTGGTGGTTCATGGGCAACGCGCTGGGCCAAGTCCTAGGCGGCATCATCGGCTACGGCGTCGGCCATATCAACTCCGACCTCGCCGTGGGCAACTGGATCTGGTACTTTATCATCTTTGGTGCCGTGACCATCGTGTACGGCATGGCCCTGTACTTTGTCATCCCCAGCAGCCCCATGTCCGCACGCTGGCTGTCGGACCGGGACCGTGCACTGGCCGTCGAGCGCGTGCGCCTGAACCGGACCGGCATCATCAACCACCACTGGAAGTGGTACCAGTTCCGGGAGTGCCTGATGGATGTGCAGGTGTGGGCGCTGGTGGCTGTGCAGTTCCTCACCAATGTGCCCTCGGGCGGCGTCGCCAGCTTTGGCAACATTGTCATCAAGGGTTTCGGCTTCAGCGCCCTCAACACCACGCTGCTGCAGATGCCGCTCGGCGCCATCCAGGGCGCCACCATCTTGGTGACTGGTGCCTTCTGCTCGCGCTTCCCAAACGGCCGCGCCATCGTCATGGTCGCCACGCAGATTCCCGCGCTCGTCGGCGCGGTACTTTTGTACAAGCTGCCGTCCTCCGCCAAGGGCGGTCGCTTGGTATCGTACTACATCATTCAAACGCACAGCATCATTAGCATCATGTCGTGGTCCATTTTCACGGCCAACATCGGCGGCACGACTAAGAAGGCCACAGCGTCCGCCCTCATCTTTGTTGCGTTCTGTGCCGGCCAAGTGGTGGCTCCGCAGCTCTTTGTTGCCTCCGAGGCCCCTCTGTACCCGACAGTGTTCAAGGCCAACTTTTCATGTTTTGCGCTGCTGATCATGCTTTCTGGTGCCCTGGTCCTGTACCTCTCCTGGATGAACCGCAAGCGCAATGCGGAGCACGGTTTTATTGACCCCAATGCGAAGACTGGCTCGACTGGCAGCTTTTTGGGCGGGCTGCAGACCGGCGGCGTCAATGAGATGGACGAGTTCTACGATCTGACAGATCGTGAGCAGGCCGCACGATTCCGTTATGTGTGGTAAAAAGATGATACGATTTAACGATAAATGGAAAGTCAGTGTAGTGAACGTCACCTGTTGAATACGAGGCTAATCAGACAAATGTGACCTTGCCGATCCAAGTCCAGGACACTTAAAAGGATTGATTGCTCAGTGGTAGAGGGTACCTTTTCATCTCGAGTATTTTCTTTATGCAAAACATAGCGTCCATCGGGGTGTAGCGTTGCGCCAAAGTAGCGAGTATGAGACATCAAACGCTGCCGAGAATGGCGTCAATGAGGCAGAGCTCGTCGTCGTCTTTACCGTGCCTGAGAAGAAAATATTGTCTATGTTCTATGTCTCTAAATCTTATCTACTGAGCCTTCGATTTGTGGAAAGCAAAATTATATAAAGAAGAAATAAAATGCAAAGCATGCAGCGCAAAAGAGTGCGCAAAACAACTACAGAATTGTAACAAGGGACCAATCAAAGCTTCGATCCCCTCTCTTTGACAGCCTCCCCACGAGCCAACCTCATATGGCTGGCTGTAAAAGTGTCGTTGGTGATAGCGGCGCAAGTGCTCAAGTCCAGCGCCAGCGCGAAGCAGGCGATCAGCCCGGCAAGCTCTCCCTTCTGGCTTGCGTCCGTGCAGCCGAGAATCTTGAGAGCTTCTTGCTGGGTCGAGTAGCCAGTACCGCCACCGATGGTCGCCACGGGCAGACCGGGGAAGGAAAGTGAGAAAGTCAACTTCTTTGTCTCGTAATCGTACTCGCCCTTGAGGTGGCTCCACGACGCCTCCGCCACGCTGGCCGCATCCTGCCCTAGGGCGATAAACATGCTGGCAAGCATGTTCGCCGTGTTGATGTTTGCTCCATAGTGCCCGCCCCGAACGGCACCGTGGAGCAGCGAGGTGTATGCGCTGTACAGTTGGTATGTGCTGCATCCGAGAATGCTCTGGCACGCTTCGTCGGTGACGGTACCCCAGGCCAGCACGTCTGTGCCGCGGTGGCGGATGACGTTGCTCCAGGACGGCTTCTTATCCGACGACATGTTTCCCTCGATGCGATGCCCACGGATGGCAAGCTTTTCTACCCAAGGGGATGCCAAGAGCTTCTTACAGGCGACATCGCACGCCTTTGTGACCATGTTCTGGCCTGCAGCGCCGCCGCAATAAAACTCACAGACCACGTGGGCCTCCGAACCCAAGATGTGAACTGTGGCACTCTCGAGGCGCGCGTGCGAACTGGTTGACTCCGCCCAACGCCGGAACTCGGCATCGATTGTCGGCCAAGCTTGGCGAAAGGCCACAGCGAACGCGGGACCGTCAAAGACAAAGACAGGGGCACGAACCATGCACTCGGAGAGCACTTCGAAATGGACGCCACCGGAGGCGTTCAAAACCTTGCAACCTCGAGAACAGCTGGCAACAATCGTGCTTTCGTACGTGGCCATCGGAGCGAAGACCTCCCGGTGCACGTTGCGCCCGGTGACGAGCAGGGGGCCAGCGATTCCTACCGGAACCTTGCTGAATCCGATGCAATTCTCAATACGAGCCTGCTTGATTTCGGCCTCGTCATGATTGGTGATATGGTGGATATTGAGACCACGCAGCAAGGTCGCGATCTTCTCGCTTCGGCTCGGGGAGGAAGCGGACATGCTCAACAAGAGCGTATTAAAAAAAGAAGCAGTATTTTGTGTCGTATATGATACAGAGCAGAGAGAGACGTTACTTGTAAAAAGAGCTAGTTGGCAAAGGCTTGTAACGACGTCCAGTCCTATATATGTGCAGAGACACCACGGGCAGCTGTTTTCCCCTGCCGCTGCTAAGCAGCTGGTCTTTGTTGGCTAAGGCAACCCGGCCTGTCTATCCACCCAGGACGTCTAACCTAAGGTCTGCTGTGGGCCGGAAGAACACGTCTCCTGGTGGCTTGTAAGAGGCGGTAACCAATATCAACCTGGCTACGTACTTTCAGCTTGGAGTCTACTTGCACACTTTCCCTATTCTGAAGCGGTCCATATGTCCTATAGTGGAGAATTCAATTTGTGGCCTGGTGGGCGATAAACCGCGACCAATGAGGAGTGACTTTCTGTAGCTAGTAAAATAGCTGAGTTCCCGGGCAGCCCGGCATCCCTCCTCGTACTAACAACAACACAATAAAATTTTCCTAACAATACGGAGTACCCGCAACAACCTTTTAAGATATCCTACGTTTAGAAAAAGGACTAGTGATTATTGGTTTTAATGAACCGATGGTGCCTAGCAGATAAGCAGAGGCCTCGGGTAGTGCTCGTTCCCCAGACATCTTCATGTAGACGTAAAAACATCGGTTGATTCGAACATGAATTCTACAAATGAGTCGTCCTGTTTTGTTCTCGGTCTGTCATAGCCTTGTGCCATAAAGGTTCATCGAACCTCATAACTTTAAATCTACCACTTAAATGGAAGCCGTCTTGTTCAACCAAAATGTGTCCCTTTCGGATTCATAATAATTCTGATTGCGTAGCAGTGTGAGAACATTCATTTCTGTTTCGAGTACTTGGACGGTATTGCTTTGTGTAATACCAAATAGCAGACTGCATTGCGGCCACGTCGTTCGCTGACATCTAGAGGGCAATTCTAGCTATGCGTGTCCTTCATATCCGGCCCCATTGGCAAGGTGGCCCTCATACCTTGATACCTTCCGGCCCCAGGGTTTTTGAGAACAACTAAGGGGACATAGATATGCTAGCGGTGAACTAACTATGATTTTGCTAGATAAAACAAAACGTTGGATTTGTAACAGCTAGATGATTATCACGACTTTCTACGCTTCGATTGCTCCACTATAAAGCAAAAAAACCATATTTAGTAAAAAATAATAACAATAGAAAAAATTACACGCTGTAGAAATATTAAATTGAAGACGTAAACCTAAACAGATCATATGCAGACAGAATCGGCTCCTAATTCAAGGATGTTGATTTGCGGGAATTCCGCGATAAGCCTCACGACAATGCCATGCACATAAGGAGCTTCTCAACTCGTCAGATTTTGCGAAAGGGAAAGATGTAATGTCACTTCATGGTGTGACTGGTAGCGAGATGAATAACTCGACTCATGCTAAGAGTTTGCGGTTAAACGAAGGAACCTAGATGTAGCACCGCAAGGTCGTATTAGCTGCGGTAAGCGGCAAATGTAATAGCACCGGACATAGAAGCCACTTCGAACAGCTATCTGATTTCTGCTAAAATAATAGAAATAAGTCAAAGACGATTTAATTTCGACAATAGCACAAGATATCAGAAAATTCTAGTGGCTCTAAACAACCATTTTGGAGAAGATGTCCAACGTGTTCTTCGGAGCGCTGAGACATAATAGTTGCCTATTAAAGCTTCTTATTGCTGAACAGGTAACACAAGTTCCGCTAAAGAACAACAAGCGTTTTCAAAGCTACAACATAATTACACATGCTGTTGGCTCACAGAATATGGAACACCGGTTAGCAGCGCAAAATATTTATGCTACAATATGGCCCCCCAAAGCCATGACAATATATGGATCAAAATAGAATTTGAACTGTAAAATATAATAGCGATATAAAGTAACGACGAATGTAGGAGACTGGGCCAAGTCGATTGCAAAAATCTGGTCACGCCTGGCTTGGGTTGTTCGACTTAAACCTGACTCACCGGCTTCCGGCTTTGATGGCGCTCGACACATATTCTTACGGAATTGATTCTAACTGGAAAGGCAACTGGCAATGTGTTTCTATGCATAAGTTTGATGGTATCGTTGTGCTTCCAAGTTCGGCCCCGGTGTTGCATTGTTTTGACAGGTCACAGGGGCCTAGTGGTTTCCGGTGGGGACACGAACCTATCGGGCAGAAACGGAACGAGAAGAAAAGAAGAAAGCAAAAAACAACACAAGAGCAAAAAGAAAAAGGGACTCGACACTTGGCACAAATAAGACGGATGACGTTCCGCCGATCCTTGTATTTTACGGTAGTTTTATGTTTTGTGAGAAGCGCGGCAAGTCCTCTGTGCATCGTATCGACCGGAAGCCGGTCGATGTCGGGACAAAATCAAGTTTACAGAAGCTGGCGTCTTCGGTGCATGTTTCCCTCGTTTTCACCACGAGCGAAAGTCAATTGGGATACTTACATGCCATTGAGTTCTCCATACCTCGATTTGCCTTTTGACTGATACCATGAAATGCCCTTACAGTATTTGGATTGCACACATCAGGGATATCAGATGATACTCCCCTTCAACAGCGACGGCCCTGCATCGTACTCGTACTTGTATTGCTTGTACTCGTACGAGCAGAATCCTCAACTGACAATGTGCTAAATAAGACTAGAGTCTTTGCCAATATGCTACCCATATTCCAATGTTAAGGTTGGCTGTTCGTACAACGCTCTTTCAGCCCTGCCTAGTCTTTGCCGCCGCTCGTAATCCATGCTGTTGTCTCACATATGGAGACCGACTTAGCGGCGTAGGATGCGAGCAAGCGCAGGGTGTTCGTGTACAAGTACTTCATCCACTGTAAGAAGCTTATTTTTTTTTTTTGCGGGGGGCGGCACGTGAGGAAGGATTTGTCGGCACATCGGCTGTTGTGTCCGGCCGCAGCGCCATGCCGCTGATCCTTGAAGGAACTACGACGTACGTGTATGCTGACACTTCGTTTCGTACCGCCTTTGCTATACATTGGCACGGCTGTTCATTACAAAAAGAGGGGGCTTGACGAGAAGGACACAATGGTAGCCCAGAGGCGAGAGCAGTCCTTGCCAAAGCAAAGCGCGATCGGACTCGCCTAGTTAGCTACGCCCACGCTCCTTTCGCAATGCTTCGGTGAGCTACGAGTTGCAGTTTTTGCGATAAGCTTGGGCGCCAAGAGTCGTGAATCACCAGTGGCTCTTGGTGGCGTCAGCAACTGGGGACCATTGGCATTGGTAGAGAGACCTCCGATGCAAGAGAATGGGCCACGGGAACAATCAATCGGTGCAGAACGACCGCGATAGCTAGATAGCTGGGACATTAGTCTACTGCCGGCATGGCAAGCCGGTCTCATGGTCTGGTGCGTCCACGGAACTCCGTAGGAAGACCGGCGTCGTCTGCTAATATTTGCACCGTTGTATTGGACCGGAGCAATGGTGATGAAATAGGAATGGACGAGCAGCAGGAATGCAGTGTTCTGGCATTGGGAGCCCGGCGCCGTTTTCATTTTCGGAGGATTTGCAACTGCTGACGTGGGATAAACGGCAGCACCCTCGCTTCTACCGAATGCCTTTCGAGATTGGTCATCTCGGACATTTCTTCATATTCTTGTTCAGTTTCTTCTCCAGTTTGTTATTTTAGCTTTTCTTCAAATTATCCTTCAGATTTCTCTTCGGATTGTGCTTGTTTCTTCATTTTTTTTTTCATCCCCCCCCTCTTCTCTTCTTTTTTACCTTTTCCGTCTCTGTCTCTATTGATGAGCGCAGGTGACATCCCACTGATCTCATGAGAATGCGTGCGGACGATGTGTCTGCGGTTTCATTTCGTTTTCATCTGCGGAGACTTTCCTCTTCTGTCGTATTGGTGCCGAGGGGCGGCCGCCGCAATGTAGCCCCGACCCCGAAAGCCCGTCTGGGGTACGACCAATACGCTGGCAGCGCACCTTTGCAGGAAATAAGCAATAAGCTTTTATTAACTCCAGGCATTTTGTACGGAGTAGAGGGGCGGGCGCTGTGCCTGTCAATTTAAGCCCGGTGCTTTCCCGGAATGGAAGTCGCCCTCGGAAAAGCCTGCGCTTGGCGTGCTTGTGGTTTTTTTTTTCTTCTACTCGTACGCTTGCTTTTCGGCATTCTCTCGTGCCGCCTGCCTCGCCTCGCTCTGGCCCGGCCCCAAAACGAAAGAAAAGTGGGGATGCGGGCTCGAGCGTTTAGGAGTGCAAAAAATAAGTCGCCGGGAAGACGATGGGAAGTCACCATCCAGCAGCCATGCGGCATGCACTCGTTCTTGCCGAACCAAAAGGCAGCTACGCAACTACGCAATTTGCATGGAGTTGGGCAGGTAGGGCCAAAACGGTCTTTCCCCTTTGCCTGCTCATCTCGTGTGTCTCGGGCCGCCGACAAGCCCGGTTTCCCGACTGACAGGTCCCGACTGGCAGGACCCGACTGACAGGTGCAGGCAGAAACAAGAGAGGAAGGCAGGCAGGCGACAAGCCTCGTCCACCCAGCTACCGAACAAGGAAGGAGCGTCCACTGGCTGGTCCGTTTCCATGCGGGCAGTCGCGTCACTGAAGCCTACGACGTAAGATGTCTTACCTGCGCTCAGGCAGAGAGTAATTAGTAGACGAAGGCCCACCTTCGTGTTCGCATACAATCATAGCACGCGGGCAGTGAACGAGATCAATCTGCCCTTATTCGTATTCGTGTTTTCAGCCTGCTGGGACCAGATTGCGGGTTGCAGCATTCGCAGGAGCGGGCGAGACTTGTTCTGCCTTTTCAGTGGGCACAGGGTAATTCTTGCGACATTCGCGTCCGTGGACTCTGTGGATTCGGCAAAATTAGAGTTGCAAGATAATTTTAGGGGGTCTCCTAGCGTGGATGCTCCTTGTGCCCTTTGGTGCGCTGGACGCGTGGGCAGTCGATGGATCTGGCTGGCTGGAGAGCGGCGTGGCAGAGAGACTGCGCAACATTGCGAAAGTTAAGGAGAGCCAAGGAGCAGGGTGCACGGCAGAAAAGACGCCGATTGGTCAGGAGACGAGGTTTTGGCAGGGGTGTGTGTGTGGTGGACGAGGCGGGCTAGTTTGCCCGACTTCTTTTTGCCTGTCTTTTTCCTGTTCGTTTTCCTCTTTTGCCATTGCCTCTTTTCGTTTGTCTTGCCACACGCCGAGCACTTTTCGTCGGATCCTTCTCCCGCCCTCCTGCATTCGCCCAGGCGGCACTCTGACACGTCGTCGCCGTGGCTCAACTCGGCCCCTTTTCGTGTTCCTTATCTAAGACTGTGCGAGTCGCCGGCCTCTCTGGCTAAATGGAATGCCGTCGAAAATACCAGAAACCCGTCTCTGCGACAACAACCACGCCGCAGCTGCACGCAAACATGCGCCGATGCCAGTTGATGACCCGGTACGAGCAAGAAATAGAGTGCCCCTTATGTCGTCAGTAGACAAGAAATAAAGTGCGCCGTGAACGACACCACGCTCCAAACGGGCGCCTCATCTGCCCGCACCAGAACGCGGTGCAATATCACTCCCGCATTATGTTTTGGTGCAGTGGCATGTTGTAGAGCCAAGGAAAAATTATTTCTCGCTTGCGTCTGCTGCAAGGGCCTCCTCCTAGTCCCACGGCCTTGCTGTTGGGCGGACTTCCGTCCCCCCCCAACCCCTATAATAACGTATCTTTTATCTTTGTTTCAAGCACCGCTTTGTCCGTTTGCTCCTCTGGCCGTGATGCGATTCGCCCGTCTGTCACGATGATTTTTTAGTATCCTGACTCATTGAGCTAGCGTTGGGTCGTGTCTGTCCCCCGCAACCATCGCCATCCATCCCATCGTAACCCCCCGACCGTCGGCCACTTTTCGCTTCTATTTCGCTGTCCAGTCTCAGAACAACACCGTTCCCTGACGGACTCCTGCAAGTCTCCGACCGCGTTGTGCCATTTCGGGGCAACCCTCTCTCACCAACGCGGACCATGGGGTTTTTTCTGGGCTTCTCCCCCTTTCCACCCCCCGTATCTTTCAAAGGCCTAGCCCTCCCGTTCTTATGTCCCCATTTGGTGCAGACTTGGCCCCCCCTTTTGAAAAATAAGATTCTTGGAGTTCCAGTTGTATTGCTCCGTAATTATGAGCCTATAATGAGTCTGTTCCGTTGAAAAGTCTCCATAGCGGATGTTGCAAAAAGAAAATAAAGGGACCTGGCCCAGCCAAGCTCGGCTTGGTATATCTCATTGTGTTGTTTCCTTTTGTAGGGCTTTTCTTTCGCAAGGTTTTATTTAAACTTCGCCTCACCCACACGTCCCAATCCGGGTTCCTTTCGTTCTTTTTTGTTTTGTTTTTTTTCTCTCTCGCCGTCTGTTTTGTTCGTGCGTGTCATCACCCTCACGCCTGCATACACCCTCTACAAACAGTAGCACGACAACCATAGTCGTGCACCCACTTCCGACGACAATTCTATCATCACCACTGTCACATCGCCAACTCATACTGAATTCTACGTGGAAAACGCCGCCCACCATGTCGGAATCCGCTGTCAAGACGGCGTCGGACTCCCGCGCGCCGTCGCCCACGCTCGCCCCCAGCCACACCAGCGTTGACAAGGAGGTCCGCGACGAGAAGATTCGCACCCCTAGCCGCGACGAAGACGAAGACAGCAGTCCCGACGAGGAGGTCGAGAATGTCAACGTCGAGGCCATCCGCGCCGCCGCCGACGGCCACCACCTGAGCAAGGTGGACACGTCCACGTCGCACAACGGTGCCGATGGCGGCCTCGCCGTCAAAAAGACCACCACGCGCGAGGACGGCAGCGAGTACCCCTCAGGCGCGCGCCTGAGCCTCATCATGCTCGCCCTGTGCCTGGCCGTGTTCCTCATGGCCCTCGACAACTCCATCATCGCCACCGCCATTCCCAAGATAACCGACCAGTTCCACAGTCTCGGTGACGTAGGCTGGTACGGCAGTGGTACGTCTTTTTCTTTGCTCCTCGCTTCTCCAGTGTTTTGTCCTCGCTTTGCTCGATACTTGCCACTTTTTAATTTTATTCGTTTCCCGCTAACTGGACAGCCTACCTATTGACCACCGCCGCCCTGCAGCTCCTCTTTGGCAAGTTCTACACGTACTTCAGTATCAAGTGGATCTTCCTCGGCGCCATCTTTGTGTTTGAAGTCGGCTCGCTCATCTGCGGTGTCGCCCAAAACTCGGTTACCCTCATCATCGGCCGTGCCGTCGCCGGCCTCGGCTCTTCGGGCATGTTTTCCGGCGCGTTGATCATCCTCGCCTACTCCGTGACCCTCGATAAGCGGCCCATGTACTCGGGCCTGATCGGCTCCATGTACGGCATCGCCTCAGTCGCAGGCCCCCTGCTGGGTGGCGTCTTCACCGACAAAGTCACTTGGCGCTGGTGCTTCCTGATCAACCTGCCCATCGGCGCCATCACGCTTGTCGTCATCGGCATCTTCTTTGAGGACCCCCAGCGCAAGAAGAAGTCATTTTCGGGTGCTGTTGAAAGTACGGCAGACGCTGCCGTGCTGGGTGACGACGAAAAGGTAGACAGCCTTGCCGTTGCCGACGCCGGCGCGGCCGATGCCGCCGTCGGCGAGAAGCGCACCTTCTGGGAGAAGATTCGGCCCTTTGACCCCATTGGCACCGTCCTCTTCATGCCCGCCATTATCTGCCTGCTGCTGGCCCTGCAGTGGGGCGGCACCACCTACGCCTGGAAGAGCGGTCGCATCATTGCGCTGTTTGTGATCTTTGGCGTCCTCATCATCGGCTTCCTCTACGTGCAGTACCGCCAGCAGGACGACGCCACCGTGCCGCCCCGTATCGTCAAGAAGCGCTCGGTGTGGTCCGCCGGCTGGTTCAGCTTCGCCACGGGCGCCGCGTTCCTGGCCTCTGTCTACTATCTGCCTATCTGGTTCCAGGCCGTCCACGGCGCGTCGGCCGTCAGCTCGGGCCTGATGAACTTGCCCATGCTAATCTCGCTCGTCCTCATGTCCATCATTGCCGGTACTGTCGTCACCGTTGTTGGCTACTACACGCCCTTTATGATTGCCGGCAGCATCCTGATGCCCATCGGTTACGGCCTCATCTCGACCTTCCACCCGGGCATCGGCCACGGCAAGTGGATTGGCTACCAGATCATTGCCGGTGCGGGTGTCGGCTTATCCATGCAGCAGCCACTCATGGCCGTGCAGACGGTGCTCGACATCAAGGACGTGCCCACGGGCACGTCCGTCATTGTGTTCCTGCAGACGCTGGGCGGAGCGCTGTTCGTGTCTATCTGCCAGAACATCTTCACCAACGAGCTGCAGACGAAAGTCCGCGAGCTGGTGCCCGGCCTGGATCCGGCCGTTGTGCTGGCGACGGGCGCCACCAGCATTCAGCAGACGATTCCTCCGTCAGAGCTGGCCGGTGTCACACTGGCGTACAGCGAGGCGCTGACCAAGACATTTATCGTCAGCACGGCGATGGCGGCTATGACGGTCATCGGCTCGGCAGCGATCGAGTGGAAGAGCGTCAAGGGCAAGAAGGTCGAGGTCGGCATGGCATAGACTCTCTTTCTATTATTTCCCTAATCTCTTCTCTCTCTCATACCTCTTATATCTTTTTAATTTTGTCTGGCGATTTCATAGACGCCGATACATTAGACCATCAGATTTGGTTTAGCACATCCTTTTTTCTTTTTTCTTGTATTTGTTCGGCGTTTCATCCATACAGGACGTGGGAATTGGGAAACCGTGACATGCTCTTTCGAGATAGCTGTCTACCGTATTTTTTATCATATGAGCATGCATTTGCGTCTTCTATTTCTCTTTTTTTTTTTTTGTACAGAGCCAAATCTCCCATGTTGTATTTTCCTAGTATTACCCTTACATGAAGCATAAAATAATAGCATCTTTCCAAAGGAGCGTGTTCATATGTATTTCATTTCCTCCAACCAGGTCATCAAAAATGTCATCCAGTGTCGTAGACGTCCAGTTCAAAACTAAAATCTAAACTGGACCCTTGCGGCCCGTGTGGCCAAAGTCCATAAAGTGTAAATATCCAAGCGTTTTCCTTGACTTTTCCTCCCGCGTCTGTTTGTTTGGTTCCACCCCCCAAAAAGTGTTCGTCCTAGTCGTATCCTCGATTAAGCCCTGTGTTTGTTTGTGTAGAAACGCCGCGAATGCCAAAGCAAAAGGAAAGAATGAAACAGAAAAAAAAAAAAACATGAAAGACGAAAATAAAAGAGAGGGTAAAATAAAGGGGGCCGAAGGGCAGGCCAGACCAGCAGAGATGACCGGCCAGTCGCCAACGAAGGGTAAAAAAAATGAGCGTGTGACCGGAAGAGAAGAGGATGCTTGTCTATCTAGGTCAATCACGAAGAAAGGTAAATGAAAAAAGCGGCGTTCAAAGACAAAAGAAATGAGGCACAGAGAAGAAGTCATAATTCATGATTCGAGTTGAGCTCCCCGTAAAGAGACTCTCGATATCAGACCGACCTCCCCTCTTCAAGCCTTCTGGCCCTGCTCTAGTACGTCCGACGACGTCGTCGTGCCGTTCGCCAGCGTGTAGTCCTGCAGCTTGACGCCCTTGCCCAGCGCCACGCCAGACACTGACACGTCCTGCAGGTCCGCCAGCTCCACCACGGCGCCCTTGCCCAGAGACGCGCCCGAGAACGACGTGTTCGCGTACGAACCGCCGTCTACTACGGTCGCGCTCTGGACGTAGCCCCAGCCGCTCAACGTCACGTTGCTCAACAGCGCCGCCTGCACCACCACACCGGTGCCCGTCACGTTCAGCAGCTCGGCCCCCTGGATCGTCACGTCCACAAGCGCGCTGTCCGACACCGTCACGTTCTGCAGCAGCGCGTCCACGACCCACGAGTCTGTGATCGCGCCGCCCGTGAACCGCACGTCGGTCAGGATCGAGCCGTCCTCCACTGTTGCGTCCACCAGCACGCTGTCTGAGATGTTGGCGTTGATCACCGTCACGGCCACCAGCAGGCAGTCGGCCACGGCCGTGTTCTGCACCGTCTGGCCGACGATGACGCAGGCCGTCGACGTGAAGCAAGCGCAGGCCGTGGTCGTCGTAGCCGTGGCACCACCACCGCCGCCGCCGCCGCCGCCGCCGCCGCCACCACCACCGGCAGCAGTTGTTGTCGTAGCAGCACCGCCGCCGCCACCACCGCCACCACCACCGCCTCCGCCAGAGCCGCCAGTAGCGGTAGCAGTAGTACCACCACCACCGCCGCCGCCGCCGCCGCCGCCGCCACCACCACCGGCAGCAGTTGTTGTTGTAGCAGCACCGCCGCCGCCGCCTCCGCCTCCGCCACCACCACCTCCGGAGCCGCCAGTGACAGTTGTGGTAGTACCTCCGCCGCCGCCGCCGTGGCCGTTGCCGTTTCCATTGCCATTGCCATTGCCGTTACCGTTGCCGCCAGAGCCACCGCCGCCAGCAGTCGTCGTAACGGTTCCACCGCCGCCACCGCCACCGCCGCCGCCGCCGCCGCCGCCGCGAGCAGTCGTTGTCACAGTGCTGCCGCCGCCGCCGCCACCGCCTCCACCGCCGCCTCCACCGTAGGTGATAGTCGTGGTGTAGGTGTGACCGTTGGACGTGTAGGTCGACGTTATGCAGCTCTCCGTGGCGGTGGCCGTGATTATTGTGGTCGTGTAGGTCTTGCCGCCCGACGTGAACGTCTTGGTGACGGTGTGGTACGGCAGCGTGAGCGTCGTCGAGTACGTCTTGGTGTACGTGTGCCCGTTCGACGTGTACGTGACTGTGGAGCAGCTGACCGTGGTCTCCGCGGTCTTGGTGGCCGTCACGGTCGTCACGTAAGTGTGCCCGCCAGAGGTGATGGTCTTGGTCTTGACCTGGCACTCGTGGCACGGGATGGTGATGTCCGTGGTGATCGTCGCGGTGTAGGTCTTTGTGAATGTCGCACCGCCCGACACAAAGGTGGACGTCGAGCAGCTGACGGTTGTCTCGGTGGTGATGGTCTCGGTGGTGACGGTGCTGATGAGGACTGAGCTGCTGCTGCTGGTCGCAGAGCTAGTCGAAATAGGGCTGGAGGTCGCAGAGCTCGAGGAAATGGAGCTGGACGTCGCGGAGCTTGACGAAATGGAACTGGACGTCGCGGAACTGGAGGAAATAGAGGAGCTCGAGGAAATAGAAGAGCTCGAGGAGACGGAGCTCGAAGAGACGGAGCTCGAAGAGACGGAGCTGGACGACACCGAGCTGGACGATACCGAGCTCGACGATACCGAGCTGGACGATACCGAGCTGGACGACACCGAGCTGGACGACACCGAGCTAGACGACACCGAGCTCGAGGAAACAGAGCTTGAGGAAACAGAGCTCGAGGAAACAGAGCTCGAGGAAACAGAGCTCGAGGAAACAGAGGAAGATACCGAACTCGAGACCGAGGAGCTCGAGACCGAGGAGCTTGAGACCGAGGGGCTTGAGACTGAAGAGCTCGATACTGAAGAGCTCGAGACCGAGGAGCTCGAGACCGAGGGACTCGAGACTGAAGAGCTCGATACTGAGGAGCTCGATACTGAGGAGCTTGAGACCGAGGAGCTTGAGACTGATGAGCTCGAGACAGAGGGACTCGAAACCGATGAGCTCGATACTGAAGAGCTCGAGACTGATGAGGAGCTCGAGACAGAGGGACTCGAGACTGAAGAGCTCGAGACCGAGGAGCTTGAGACTGATGAGCTTGAGACCGAGGGGCTTGAGACTGAAGAGCTCGATACTGAAGAGCTCGAGACCGAGGAGCTCGAGACCGAGGAGCTTGAGACCGAGGGGCTTGAGACTGAAGAGCTCGATACTGAAGAGCTCGATACTGAGGAGCTTGAGACTGAAGAGCTTGAGACTGAAGAGCTCGATACTGAAGAGCTCGATACTGAGGAGCTTGAGACTGAAGAGCTTGAGACTGATGAGCTCGAGACAGAGGAACTCGAAACCGATGAGCTCGAGACAGAGGGACTCGAGACAGAAGAGCTTGATACTGAAGAGCTCGAGATCGAGGGACTCGAAACCGATGAGCTCGAGACTGAAGAGCTGGACACAGACGAAGATACTGAGCTAGAAACAGAGGAGCTCGACACAGACGAAGATGCTGAGCTAGATACAGAAGAGCTCGACACAGAGGAGTGTTCTGAGATCGTGGAATATGATGACGAGCTTGAGACAGACGAGCTAGAAACAGAGGAAGATACCGAGCTAGAAACTGAGGAGGATGCTGAACTCGAGACAGAGCTGATGAAAGAAGAGGACGACGACTGCGAGACAGGGCCAACGCCGCCGCCACCAATGCTGCTCGAGCTTGAGACACTGCTGGCCGAAGGCGAGGAAACCGAAACAACCGAAGAGGAAACAACCGAAGACGAGGCAACTGACGATGAGACAGACGACGAAACTACGGAAGACGATGAGACCGAGACCGAGACAGAAGGCGGGATGCTGCTGCTGGACGACACGACGATCGACGACGACGAGACATCAGAGCAGGATGATTCACTCGAAGACGAAGCCGGCGGGAGTCCACGCTTCCGATCGTCGCCGTAGTCGCCGTCGTAGGGGGCGGCGGCCGGGCTGGCGACAACGGCGCTCAGAGCCACCGAGCCCAAGGCGAGGACGGTGGACCAACGCATGTTGGCGGGGGGTGAAGCGAAGGTGAGAACTGCAAGCGAAGGACGAAACGAGGGATGCAATCGAGATAGGAGACACGAAAACCAAACAAAACGAAGGTAGAAGCGGAAAGAAAGCTTCTTCCGTTCACTTCAAGTGGGGAGCGAATGATGATCAGATGAGAGACGAGGAAAAGGGGGATATCAACCAACCCAAGAGGCCAGAAAACCTAAACGAGTGCTACTCTGGGAGCTCTTATAGTTGGGGAGGAGAGGAGGACGGACAACAGAAAGAAAACAGACGAACAGATGAACGAGAGCTGCATCTAAAAAAAGACGGTACAAGAGTACATGGAATCGGCAGAGGGTGTACGGAGCACGATACACCACCTCCAAAGAAAAAGAAAGAAATAAAAAAAAGAGGCGGCGAGACAAGCTCCACGACCTCCTCAGCCTCTGTGGAGGACCCCCCCCCCCCAAATGCCCACTTGGGATTCAGCTCGCCTCGTTTCCTCGCCTGTTGTCGGCCGTTTGAATACGGGCATGCAGTTCCACTAGCGGAGAGAGATAAATCAAGAGGTTGACCAGCCATCCCCGAGGCGAACAGGCCGACATCATGGACGGGGCGCCTCGTCCGAACGAGCATGTAGGAGGCGTAGTGGCCGAGGGACCAGAGGCCAGGAGGGACAGATGCCAGGGCCAGCTGCAGACCGAAGGGCATTTTCTTCTGGGCACTCTGCGTATGGACCACTCGACGGGAAGCTGGGATGGCATTCAAAAAAGAAAGTGCAGGGAGAGTGAGTGAGAGAGGGTTGTCAACTCTGGTCAGACGCCGTCGGAAAACCAGCCACGCAACTCCGAGAGGCACTGCTGACGAGCGGTGCACGACCAGTCACAACACCACATCTGTCGTCGTCTGAGACGACCCGGTGCGAGCCAGGAACTCAAACAGGCAGCGGCCACGGCCGAGCTGACCAGAGGCGGCAGTCGAGTTGTAGTCGAGTTGTAGTCGACCTGGTAGCCGAGTTGTCGGCCAGAGCCTCGCCGAGGGAATGTAGCGGGAGGTACGGAACAGACCTTGTTCCAGCTACCAGCTACCAGCAAGTGGACCCAGTCCACGTCGTAGAAGTGGACACCTCGTATAACGCACAGGAAGCTGCCGAGGAGGTGGAGCCTGCAGCAACCACGACGCGATGGCGTCCATGGCATCCATGGCGTCCCAACGAGCATGCTTAGGCGCTAAATAGCAACAGACACACAGAAGAAAACGAGTCGACGGGACTGCTCAGTAGCCTAGTGGGCTGTGCGGAAGCGAGAAAGATGGTGGCCAGGCGAGAGAGACGGCAAGAGGGAGGTCGGGGGAGGGGCCAAGAGACCAAGAGCAGCCGTAGCTTCCGACGGCCAAACAAACCCCAGAGGCTGAAAGCTCCGAAACGGCTGCGGGGGGTCGTACTCGAGCTCGGACTGTCCAGACGACTTGTAAGATAAGATACTTCGTACTTGCTCCGTAGTTGCCAATGCACCCCCCGCGCAAACGGAGTAGACGATCCTCCCACATCCAGAGCGTCCCAATAAAGCCCAAATAGGTTCTAATAAGGTGCGAACAAGGTCTGGCCAGACTGGCCGGTGTGCGTGGACGCTGTTGGAGACGCTGTTGGACGCCGGCATCTGCTCGAAAGCAGCAGTATTGTTCGTGGTAGTCTGCTATAACTGCTTGCTTATAGGATGCAGGACGCTGTAACTGCAGCCACCTGCGTTTCTATATATTGATTCCCTAAGCCACAAGCTGAGGTGCATGGAATATTGGCTTTCCGGCCAGGTGAGAGGTGCATCGTCGGCTCGTCTGGGTGACACCATAAGGCGACAGACCAATGCCAAGCCTGCCGAGCCAGAGGTAACTCACAAAACTCGCAAAACAGGCGCAAAGACGCACAAGTGCGTGCACTGCTGCACCCGCCACCGCCATCAACGCCCATTACGAGCAGAGCTACTGCACATCCTAGCGCAGGCCCTCGCTTCTTGGGCATCGCAGAGTTGCCCAGTGACAACGCGAGAACGATCAGGAACAAAAGGAACCAACAAAAAATGGCCCGGGGATTTTGAGTTGGGCTGCAGTGTTGGTCGTCAGCCCCTGGTGGCCCGTGGTGTGTCAGTGGCAGCCTCTGATTCGCCCCCGTTTCGCGTCGCCTGCATGTGCGGCTGGCACGCCAGTAGTCCACTGAGGCGTTCTCAGAGCCTGCTCAGTGGCCCGAGACGAACACCATAAGCCGTGGGTTGCCAGAAGGAGGCATGACAGCGAGTGACAACAGAGAGAGCGAGAGCTTGGAAAGGCGGCAATGGCCAGTCAAGAAGGCGAGAGAACGCCATGACCAGGAAACAAAAACACTGCCTCGCAGCAATGCTCAGAAGGGAAGGGAAAAGAGAAAAAAGGACTCACAGAGAAAAGGAGAAAAGAACTTGCGGGGGAAAAAAGCAGAAGAAAAGAGACAACAGCAGAAAAAGAAAGGCCAACCGTCTCGTATTGAGAGTCTGCGTTTTCAGCTCTGGTGCTCTGGGCGCATTAGCGGCTCTTTTTGTCTTTTTTTCTGGGGCCGCCCGCAGGACGCTTCTCTTTCTCCAATCTTGTTTTTTCTTTCTTTCCTTCTACCCCTCAGTCTCGTCTCTCTTTTCCTTTCCACTGATTCCATGCACTGTACTCCCTCCGCAATAGAGACTGTGATAGCGACGAAGGTCGTTGCCAAAGCACGCTACACAGACGAAGGATGGAGGAACAGTCAGTAGCTTCTTCTCCTTGACTGACACTGCCCGATGGTGGTTGGTCCACGACAGTTGCATTTGTTCGGCACATCGGTCGTGCTCCGCACAATACGAGCCTCTTCTCCATTGCAGGCATAATCACCTCATCGCTGGCTCCATTTGTGCATCCACCGGGATCACCAAATCACCTGAGAAAGGATGGGCCCGGACGAGTGAACGAGACATTGAGAATTAAGAAGAAAAAGAAAAAAGAAAGGCATTTTGGGGAGGCTGTCCCGCGCTCGTATTTCGTTCCGGTAGGATTGGACTGCGTCGTTTTTGAAGTACCCGTTTACGTCGGATTGTTTTTTCTTTTGTAGACGATTTTGATTTGCAATTTACAGTGTCTTGTTCGCTATGAGACGACTTGTTTTATTTTGGTTTTCCTTCTTTCTTTTCCTCTTTTCATTTTCATTTTCATAAAGTCTCCGCACTCTCGGTCTCCATCTCAATCCTCCAGCAAGGGGTGGTGATGAAATTGGTGCAGATGCAAGCTTGTTTGCTGTGGCAACAGTCCCTGTCTCGGCTCTCTTGTTTCTTTTTTTCTCCTGCAGGCGCCCACTGCAGGTCCGTCGAAAAAAGAAATAAGAGCGCATGGAAATGGCTCAGGTGAGTTTTTTTTTTTCTTTTCTTTTTCCAGCCGTTCTAGTCTTTTGTTTTCCTTTTTCTGATTCCAGTCCCCTTTTCTATCCCTTCCTGTCTCTCAAGTCAGAACGACATCGTGATATATTTAAAATCCCTCCTCAAGGGATTCGAATCCACCTAACCTCGCCAAGCAAAAGCAATATATAATGGTAATAATAACAATTCCTCTCTTTGGTGCGTGCCATCCAACAGTGCAGAAAATCCCAACTGTTCGCCTCATCGCGGCTGGCTACCGGCTACGCCAGACGCGCACATTGGCGCTCCGCATGCCCGAAGGCAACTTGGCTCTCATCTCGTTGGAAGCACTGTGGTGAACACCGCTCTGCCGTGTCGCACCGTGATGTCCCTTGAGTAGGTAGCTGAGCCCCGTAGAAAAACAGGAAAAGCAAGGCAGGAAAGAATCAAATTGCAGTTTCACTTTCATCTCTTCTGCTTTCAACTTCGTTTTTTTGCGCAAGGTAGGCTTGGTATTCCGTAACTCGGAGTTGTCAACTCTCTTTCAACATGACGTCACGTTACCACTGAGAAGCTTGAATGAAAAGGCCTGGACAGACAAGAGACAGGGTTCAGATATGAGACGGTTTAATATCGGCAGGGCTGGGCCTAGCCTTGTTTGACTCTGGCGAGCCTGTTGTGTCTCCGTCGACTGGTGGTGTCCGCCCTGCCATCTTCATCAGCCACCGCCGCCCAATCTTGATCTTCCCATCCTCCCTTCTTAGTTTTTGGGCGCTGTGCGACCAACCTCCTTTTCGGCGCATGTTCCCTGCCTCCTACCGGCAGTAAATGCAGGAACCTCCGTCTTAATTTTGTTTCCTTCTTTTGTTATTTTTCTTTAGGAAACACAATCCATAGGTTGGGCAATCTTGATTGTCTTTCTTATGGGTTAGGTTCGTTTGCTTTGCATCAACTTTGTAAACTTGAATTTCATGTTCCGATTTTTTGCTATGCCCCTTTTTTCGTTATGAGCCCGAAAACACTTCCACCCCATGTCGAGACCACCCGTAACAATTGTTGTCGATGCTGGCACAACATTAAAAATAAAGCTCCAAAAGTAGAGAGTCGAGTAAAAAAAACACCACTAAGCATATCGAGACAAAAAAAAAAGTGACAAAAATGAATTTTCCGTTACTCCCACAATGACGCCCATCGTACACATGCGTTTCGACCAAAATTGAAACTATACAAAGCCCGAACCGTTACCGTCCCTACCGCTTGCGCGTGTCTTTGCCTTTCTTCTTCTTGCTCTTCTTCTTGTCCTTGGGCAGGTCTAGCGCCGTGCCTTTGAGCTGCTCCGCCATCCACCCCAGCATGTAGTCGTCGATGGTGAGCATCTGCGCGCCCCAGGCGTTGAACTCGGGCTGCGTGTCCTGTGCCGTAGCATCTGCCGTAGCATCAGCCGACATCGACTCGGCGAACAGGCCCAGACCAGAACGGCCAGCCGCGGCCACGCCACCCGCGCCGGCAAGGTCGTCCCGCGGCGTACCCTGGCGCACGCTGGACACGCCCGACGCGGTCCCGGGTGTGGTGGTCGAAGCGGGCCCACTCGTTGCACCGGCAGCACCGGCAGCACCGACAGCCGGCTTCTCTGAAAAGTCGGCGTCGTCCTGCAGGATCTCCTTCTCCGCTAGTCGCGCCGCCGCTACGTCCTCGGTGTCTTCCGCCTGCTCTAGCACCCGTCCGGCCGTGCGCGGGTCGCCTGCCGTCTCGACACCGCCCAGCACGCGGTCCATGGCGGCGTTGGCTGCGGCGTCGCCTTCTCCAAAGAGGCCGGCAATGCCGCCGGCACCGCCATCATCCTCATCTGTTTTCTCGGCCCCGCCTAGAACATCCCGCACGGTCATCTTGTTGAAGTAGTCCGTGGTGAATTCGCCCTCTTGGATGACGACGTCGTCGAGCATCTGCTTCTGGGAGGCCTTGCGCAGGATGTTGGCCTCGATCGTGTGCTCGCTGACCAGTCGGTAGATGTGCACGTCGCGCGTCTGCCCGATCCGGTGGCACCGGTCCTGGCACTGCTTGTCCATGGCCGGGTTCCAGTCCTGGTCGTAGAAGATGACCGTGTCGGCGCCCGTCAGGTTGATGCCGAGCCCGCCGGAGCGCGTCGACAGGATGAAGCAGAGGATGCGGTTGTCGTGGTTGAACCGGTCGGTCAGGATCTGCCGCTGCTCGATCTTTGTCGAGCCGTCCAGCCGCAGGTACTTGTGCCCGTGGATGTTGAGGAATTGCTCGAGGATGTCGAGCACTTTCGTCATCTGCGTAAATATGAGCGCGCGGTGCCCTCCCGCCTGCAGCCGCCGCAGCAGCCGGTCGAGCGCCTGCAGCTTGCCGCAGTCGTATTGGAGCAGGCGTTTATCCGGGAACTGGATCGTCAGGCGCATGCGTGCCTCGTGCCACGGGTCCCGCGGCGCCTGCCGTTCCATAAACGGCATTCGCTTGACGGGCGCCGACAGCGTCATGTCCCAGTCCGTAAACACCTCCGCACCACGCCGGCCCAGCAGCACCGCGTTCATGTCACACGTCACTGCGGCCGGCGTCACGCACGCAAACTTGGTGATGAGCATCTCGAACGAGTCCGCCCGCCGCTCCAGCGGCTGTACCAGGTTGTGCAGCAGGAACGAGTCGTTCTCGAACCAAGCCATGATCTTGGCCGGTACCTTGGGCCGCGGCTTAAACGGCCGGTCCTGCACATGCAGCGTCAGCATGTCCAAGAGGCCCTTGCCGTAGATCGGCCGCTGCTGCCGCCGCAGAGCGTTCACGTACGCGCAGTGCTGCAGCTCCTCGAAGCGCTTCCACCGTGCCGCGTTCTCGAGGTACGCCAGGTTTGACTGCACCGTGCTGGCGTCCAGCGCTGGGTACGGATGCGGCAGCCGCGCGCGCTGTGCCTCCTTCAGGTCGGACAGGACGCGGTTCGTCGCGAGCTGGTTCATGCGCGCCGCCGTGCCGGCGGATACGTGGGTCTCGTACTGCGTCGGGATCAGATTTAGAAACTGCAGGCTGACGCGGCCGCGCTGCGCGTCGACGTCGTCAAGACGAAGCTGCCGGCGCACCACGTGCTCCGTGGAGGCTTCGTAGGCGGCGGCGACGGACCGCTGCATGCGGAACGACGTCATAATCGGCCGGTCCACAAATAGGTCCGGGTGGTTGCACACTTTGCGCAGCTGCATCAGGCAGTTGATGATCGACAGGTAGTTGCCAGAGGAGAGCGTCGCGCGCGTGTCGTTGCGGGCCAAGAACCCGTCGTACAGCTCGCGCTGCCGCTTGGACAGCCGGCACAGCTCGACGTGCTCGTACTTGGCCGGCATCTGCTTCTCGACGTCGGCCTTGAGGCGCCGCAGCAAGTACGGGCGTAGGACCTGGTGCAGCTTGGCGATGATCGCCCGCGCCTCCTCGTCCATCTCCTCGCGGCCGCTTTCCAGAATCTGCGACTCGGGCTTGTGGAACCAGTCGTTGAACTCGGACAGGTCCGCAAACCCGCCCATGCCGTTCTCGGGCGGCATGAGGAAGAACAGCAGCGACCACAGCTCCGTCAAGTTGTTCTGCAGCGGCGTGCCCGTCAGAAGGAGGCGCGAGTGCGTGTTGAACCCGAGCAGGGACTGCCACCGCTGCGACTTGAAGTTCTTGATGTTGTGCGCCTCGTCGAGGATCATGTAGTGCCACCGCCGCCGCTTGAAGACCTGCTGGTCCTGAACGACGATCTGATACGACGTGATACATACGTTCCATATGTCATCATTGGTCCAGCCGATCCGCTTCCGCTTCCGCTCGTCCTGGGATCCGTAGTATGTGAGGATCTTGAAGCCCGGGCACCACTTCTTGAACTCCATCTCCCAGTTGAGGATGACGCTGGTGGGCACGATGACGAGATGCGGACCCCACACTCCGTGGTGGCAGGCCAGATGAGCCAGCAGCGCAATCGTCTGGATCGTCTTGCCCAGCCCCATCTCGTCAGCGAGGATGCCGTTCGTCTTGTTCGCGTACAGGCCGGCAAGCCAGTCAAGGCCATAGTGCTGGTACTCTCGCAGATTGCCGCGCAGGAGGAAGGGGATCTCGGTCTTGGGCGTTGCGGTTGTCGTCGCTGCCGGTGACACAGACCGGCTCACTGTCGTCTCTTTCGGTGCTCCGAGGAGGTCGGCATCGGCAGACATGGGCGTGTCCAGGTCGGACGGCTTCGTATCCAGCGTCCGAGGCGACTGGCTGCGGCCGGGGCTAATGGCCGCGGTCACAGCATCGGTTTCCGGGCTGGCGACTATCCTGTCTTCGTCTGCTGCCGCCGGGGCTGTCACTGCCACCTTAGGGATGTCAGCAGCGTCGGCCGCGTCGGTAGCGTCGGCAGCGTCTGCCGCTGCAGCGTCTCCGTTCTCGTCATCGCCAGCGGGAGGCAAGTCGATCATTGCGACATCGTCATCGTCTGACTGCTCCTCGATAGCGAGAATAGACGCACCGGTACCAGCTTTGGACTCAGCAGGCAATGCTTGGTTGCGGTCTTCTTCCATTGTGTGATTCTCGACGGGAGGGTCTTCAGCATCGTTTGCATCCCCTGCGCCGTTTGTGCCTGCCATATCGACATCACTGTGGCTATTCGGTAGGGCGGCATCTTTTGACGTTTCTCTATCCTCCTTTTTGTCGATGTCTCTTGCTAGGGTCGCATCGCCGTCCACCACCTCCTCCACCTTAATGATTGTAGGCTCTGTTTTCAGCTTCTTTAACTCCGATTTGCCAAAGAGCATGCCCAAGAGACCGCTCGCATGCTCTTCTTCGTCTGAGGCGGTTTCGTTGTCGCCGTCAGACCCATCTGCATCGTCGCTGTTTTCCTCGTCGTCATCGTCGTCGCTGTCCATGTCGGTCGACCCGAGGTCGTCATCCATGTCAACAGACTCGTCGCTCGTGTCGTCGTCGTCTGCAGGATCTTTCCGGTCGGCGGTCTTGTCGGGCACTTCGAGTTGCGGCAGGTTGGCATATTTCTGGCGTAGCTGTGCCTGGGTGAGGCCTTCGTCAGACGCAACAGACTTGGTGTCTTCTTTGGTGTTTTCTTCGTCGTCGTCATCCGAGGACGACATGTTGCTCTCGTCGCCATCACCACCGCTGCCGTCCGAGTCTGAGTCGACTGCATCGCCTGAGTCTGATACCGATTCAAGGTCGTCGTCGTCGTCTTCGAGGTCATCTTCAAGGTCGTCCTCGAGCTCTTCGTCGTCTTCCACGTCTTCGTCGGAGGGCGCCTCCGAGTCCAGCTGTGCCCGCCGTGCTTGCAGCTTCTGTTCTGAGCGGGCGACGGCCTCCTGCAGGGCGGCCTTGACGCGCCTCTGCTCTTCGGCCTCCCACTCGCGCACCCGCCGCCTGTTGATCTCGACCTTGACGTTCTCCCACGTGCCAAACAGGGCCCGCACCACGATCCGGTACCGGCCAATCCACATGGCCCGCGCCTCGGCCTCGAGCTGCTCCGCGGATTTGGGCTGGCGTCGTATCCACTCGTCGCGGCAGGCTTCGGCCAGGCGCTTGGCGGCCGCGCGGTGTCGCTGCTGCTCGATACCCATCAGGCGCCGGAAGTTAGCCATGGCCTTGACCATGTGGTCCTCGTGCGCCCACTGGCGGGGCGGCTCTTCGACGGTCTCCGGTTCGAACGCGACGCACCGCGGCTCCGTCAAGATGCCGCCCTCTTCTGTCTCCTTCTCGATGCGGGCGATGATGGCCGCCTCACTGGCCGCCATCTCGTCGGTCATGCGGGGCCCGTCTTCGGAGGCAAAAAGGCCACCCTCCTCCACGGGGACGTCAGCAGCAGTCTCAAAGTATTCGAGGAGACTCGGTGCCAGCTTCGGCTTCAACTTGGTCTGGTCGGGGTGCACGATGGGGATCGTCAAGGTTCTAGTCCGTAGGCGTATCCGGGGGGTTGTCCGTGTGGGCATCTCCCGCAGGGACGCCGCACCCGCGCCGTCCCTCTGTGGCCGAGCATTGCGGCTGGGTCGTGAGGGCTGGGTCCGCGTTGCTGTAGCTTGGGATATTTTTTTGGGAGGGGAAGATGTAGAAGAGGAGGGGCGTCGTGCGCGGGCGGAAGTTCGTGGTTCGGCAGCAGGGGCGCGGCGGGCGGGTTGCTGTCGTGACGGGGCTGGAGGCGGAGGAGGATGGGATCTAGATGTGGAAGCTCGTGTTGCAGAAGAGAGCCGTCGAGAGGCGCCGGTGGAGGGAGGGCTGGCGTGCTGTGACGAGGTGGAATGCCGGGTCGCGTGCCCGTTGCCGGGCGGCGGCTGCTTGGCGGAGGGCGGGCTCGTCTGGGCCTGCACGGCGCGCCGTGTGATGCGCTTGTCACCGGCCTGCAGCTCTAGCGGGATGGTGTTGATGCGGCCCGACTTCCGCCGGCCACCCTCGCTGAAGGACGATGGCCCGTCGGCCACGATCTTCTTCCAGGGCGGCGAGATTTGCTGCTGCTTCGGTCGGCGTGGGCTGGACGCCGGAGGCGGCGTCGAGGCGCGTGTCCGCTGCCGTTTGGCGGGCCGTTCATCGCCGTTTTGGTCGGGGGCATCGTCAGAGTGGCCATGGCCGTTAGCCAGCGGTCTGTCGGGGATGCCGTTGGTCTCGTGCGCCGTGTTCTCGGTCGATTCCAGCTCCGGCGTGCCGACGTGACCGTTAGTTGCAGGCTCTGCCGGCGGCTCCGGCGCGCCCGACGGCGACTCTAGACCGTCCGACGGTATCGTGCTAAGGTCGTCTAGGGGGCTGTCTTCGCCGGCATCAAAGTCGATGGCGTGCAGGTCGGGGAGCGTCGCTGTCGGGCCCGGCGACGCGGTCTCCTTCATCGTCTGGATGGGGGCAGAGATGGGGCGAGGGACCGCGATCTCGACAAAAGGGGCATTGGGTGCGGCAAAAATAGGGTCGGCAGAAAGCTACGGGGCCATAGATGCTTGGGTCGAAATTTGGACGTGGCAGCGACGCTGTGTGGATGGCAGCGCGGAAAAGTTGATGAAAAGCGTCGTTCGTCAGCCAAAAAATTCGAAAAACGCCAAAATGTACGGAACGGTCGCTTTTCTCGATTTTCGTATTATTATTCCTGCTGCTCTGTTTTACACGTATTTGCCGCCCCCCTGCTCGGAGGGAAAGCGCGTTGGAGGGGCGAGCTGTCCTCCGGCCTGATTTCTGAGGCAGCAACACTGACCTTGATAAACGCATAATGTATTATTTAATGCCCCGATTATTGCATGGCCGTCGCATCCTCAGGCAATAATTTCGACCGTGCACGGGCCATGCGCTACCGCCCAAACACCGCAAAGGAATAGCCGATGACCATTGGAAGCAAGAAAACATCACCACAACGGCTTCTGCAAAGCTTCACCCATCGACAGCCAATTCGAGCCCAGCGTTTGGAAAAGGTGTGTCTCGCCTCCGAGGACGACAGCCTAGCATCAATTGCTACTTCAACACTGGACCACACGTCCGCTAACGCTCCCAGATGCTGTCCCGTCGAATTGTCCGGGCGACGCCCATGCGCCAGGTCGCTCTCGCGGCCACGCGCCGGCTGACACCCGTCATGCAGCAGCGAACCTTTATCCCGAACTCGATCAGTGGCGACGATGTCATTAACCAGAAGTACCCGGACCCGCCGAGCCTGACTGAGGCCGAGGACCCCGGCATGGTGAGTGGGAGACAGGGGAGCGAAGAGGGCGGCCGCGAAGATGACGGGACAACGATGCGGCGACGACGGGACGGTGAAAAAGCAAGAGGGTACTAACACACACAGAACGGTGGTTATGTTCAGCCTGCGCCCATCAAGCGCCAGTTCCGCGATCCCCACGGCGACTGGTGGGACAAGCAGGAGCGCCGCAACTACGGCGAGCCCGTCCACGAGGACTACGACCAGCTCGGCATGTTCACGCCCTACGACTACACCTGGACGACCACCGGCAAGGGCCTGGCCCAGGTCGCTGCGTTCATCACCGCCTTCCTGAGCGTCTGCTACGCTGTCAAGCTGACCTACCCGGACCGCGTGACCGTGCGGCGGGAGTTTGAGGGTGGCCTGGAGAGGGAGCTGGGCGGAGCGGGGGCTTTGCGGGTAAGTGTTCTGTCGGAATGGCACATTCCCTGTGGCTGCCAAACTAACAATGTTCCAGGCACGGAGCGCCGAGGACGCAGAAGCAGAAGCAGAAGAGATATAAGCATCGAACCGAGACGGACGGACAACCGGAAGGTCGGTAGGAGGGCATCGGCGGGTAGCCAACTGTTGTATATATCTGTAATAGATACAGAAACGAAGAAAAAGAAATTACCATCTACTGGTTGGGGACACATACTCGTGGCGAGGGCTTGTTGTCCCTCCGTTCCTTGCCTGAATCAAGAGTTTGGTCTACTCTGGCGCCCCACGAGGACTTGGGTCGATGCTTGGTAGTGCGTCCGTCTTACCAGCACGTCTTCTACCTTATAAGCCAGTTTCCACCTCTGTTTCTTGCTCCGAGACGCGCGTTTTTGTCTGTTCTAACGCCATGTTGTTCACAGACTACCGTCTCTTTTCCGCCCTTTCGGGGAACTTGATATGAACCTCCCACTCAACCATGTCGGCCCCCTGAGAACCGCAGAATGACCGGAATGTCTCCATGAGCATGCTTGGAGGTGTTCGTTTCACGCCTCTAATAGCATCAGGATGTTAGCATTGTATCAGCTCTTTATCGCGTCTCCCTCCTCTGCATCTCTTTGCAGGCGGTCGTCCATCAAATCCCTCGTTCACCCCCAGGTTTCCAATGTGCCAGCCTCCAACGAGAACAATACACGGACCTCGCTATAGATAGCATACAATTGAGCTTTTCTTCCCACATCCACCATGCGCTACGCACGCAATCATCGTCCACATGGCATATAGGTCGTCTCGCCTGATCTCTTTTCTTCCGAAGAAAACCTCGCCATAAAATGCTCCGTAGAACTTGAGCCGCGAAACCGAAATATTGCACGAATCACGATTCCTCTCTGTTTCGTGTGCCACCTCCATCGACTCCCGGCCGACAAAGCTCAGATATCTGCCGACGGCAGATACGATAAATAACAGAGAAGAGCTGAGAGAGGCAAAACAAAAGCCTGATCTAGATGGCGGAATACCTTACAAACACGCTTCCGGCTTTCTTTTCCATGGCTACAAGGATACGCTATGTGGCAAGATGGTTATAATTAACAATCGGACTCTGGGAAACAAGGTTAAAATGGAAAGAATTCCGGGTCTGGACGCCAGTTTAAACATATCAGTAAAAACAGAAAACCAAACTCCTGTTGTTCGAGTATGCGAATCTAGCGAAGCCGCTCCATTGCTTTGAACATCTCGATTCTTGTTAAACGTGTCTCTGAGATTACCATCTTTTATTTACCTCGTCTGCGAATGCCGATGAACGACAAACATTGCCAAGAGCTCTTCATAGTGCCTATACGTAAAGCATACTTAAACAAATAGGGTTGAAGTTAAGTATACTCTGTGCGTAATTTGAAAAAGAAAGACGCAATCCCAAAGAGGAAATCAGCGAATTCCAAATGTTTTGCAAGCGTCTTGGCTATCACTGGATCGATTCATTACCGTCTTCGACTTCTACAGCCAGCTCCCTCCCGTCACTGATACGACACTAGAGACAAGATGGATCAGTCTGCTGCAGCGCAATCCGGGTTTCCTTGTCCTCTAGACATATTTTGACGTCCTTTTTTTATCCTATCCGTATATTAAGGGGCCAGAACGGGCCTTTCATTCTGTCTCGTGGATTTTCCCAGTCAGCTTCTCTACGTGCCATCACTTTGCCATGCACTTGAAGTAGAACTATTCCGACGATTCTACTCTCTGTCATCTCTACCGGTACTTATATTTTGGCTAAGGACTCTGCTACATAAGTGTATGAGCGTGGCTGTGTGTGTGATAGAAGAGGAGCTGCATGGGCTGCATGCTAATAACGAGCTGATTCGCCTCGGCAACAAACGACTGCATGCAGCCAAAGTGCCATGTTCTCGTTTTTTGCGTTCTTCTTGTGCCAACCTCTGCCAAGAACGACCGCTTGGAGTCCCCAGAATTCATCCCCGCCACACAAATCTGTGCGTGCGTTCGGCCTTACTTCCTCAGTCACGCTGCTCCTTATTCCGCCTTTCATTTTCTCCTCCCGTGCTCTAAACAGTTTCCTCTGTCGCGGCGTTCCCACAAATCTTGTTAATCCCCTTCCCTCTCCCCAGCCCGCGCGTGATTTTTCCCTTCTCCCCCTTCTTTATCCTCCCCATACCTGCATGCTTCCAAAAATACCCTTTCCCCAGTCTCCCTGTGAGTGGCGGGTGGGCTACGTGCCAATAAATCACAGGCGTGTTGGATAGATACGGCTGGCTATGTGAAAACAGAGCCCGCTTATTTCTATATTGTATTTCACATTTCGCGGCACGATGATGAAAGGCGACAGGCAAGCCACCACTTCTCATATCTCGCGGCTTTATTTACGTGTCTCTGTTCAGCATCGCTATTTTAAATAGTTGTAATGCATGCACCTTATCTCTTAAACATTTCCCATGCGAATCATACGCTCTCCAGCAGAAATCGAATAGTAGCTGTGTTCCGTCAGGGCCATGCTTGTGTAGCCTTGTCGCATATCCTTTTTATATACCTTTGTAAAAAATCAAAACGTGGACCAGCGATCTTTGAACAGACCGCCAAATGAACTTCCACCTTCTTGTCAGAAAATCTGCTCAGTTATCCATGACAAAATTCCGGAGTATGGTAGCTCGGCTGCTTCTCGTTTTTCGTTTCCCTTTGTCCTTTTTCTTTCCTCTCTACCTTGTTTGCATCTCGCCACCGATATTGTTTATAGATTGTGGGGGAAGCGGCCGTCTTTTGCTTTTTGCCGGCGTGGCTAAACTGGCTCTCCACGGAGAAGAGCGAGCGCACGACACGGTACGCTCTAATTCGTTTCCCCACGCAAGCCAAACAATAGACTCTGGAGAGGCCGCGGCCCCAGATGTGGGAAAAGGAAAAAATGCCTCGAAGCACAGAAAATATGGGCTTTTGTTTATATTTAAGACCCACAATATCATATGGCCTTTCTTGCCAAGCAGTACGACCACGCGGTGAAAATGACATTCTCCTTCTGGGGCGCCACGCGCTGCTCCCATCCAATCGATAGATTATACCCAGATGGCAAAAACAAAATAGAACATTTGGACTGCACGCAGCCCGGAGCCTTCGGCAGTTTGGCCATATGGGAGGCAAAAGAGTTCAGGAAGTAGTAGCAGGCATCCAGACTCCGCGCCTGTACATACAATATATACAATTTGGCCTTAGCTGCAAGTGAGCAAGGAACAGCTGCCCCCTTTCCAATTTTACCTTTTCCCTTGTCAGTCGGCAGTTAAACCGGTCGGGCGACCCATGTATCATTTTCCCACGAGACCAGGGTTACTCATGTGCCGTTGATTGTTCACGATTTGGAAATAGAAGGCAGCAGAACGACAGGGGAAATACAAACAAATGAAAATATAGCAGCACAATAGGGATATTGATGGAAGACAAGATGAACCAGGCCTAGCCATTTTGCCCCGGAGACGACGAGAGCTGGTTGTTCCCTCCCCCCTTTTCTAGATGAGTATATGTAGACATATAACACGACAAATTCTCCCACCTTTTCCTCTCTTCTCTTTTTCTCTCCTCTTCTCCTTCTCTTCTTCTTCTCTTTATCTCCAGCCATCGCTAGTTGTCGTTCACCGTCCAGTACGCACATTTGTATTGTTTCCACACCAGCGGTCTCAAACAAAGGAGGATATCTAAAAGGACACACCTCGTCGCCTACAATGAAGTCGGCCGCTTTCGCTGCCGTCGCCGGCCTGCTGGCCCAGAACGTAGCTGCGCAGAACATGCTGCGATTTGCTTGCTCGCAGCTTGTCGTCGAGCGGACGGACCCCATCGTCAACCCGGGACAGCTGTACACGCCGCATCTGCACCAGATCGTCGGTGGCAACTCGTTCAACATCACGATGGACCCGACGTCGCACGACTTGGCTGCCATGTCGACGTGCACGTCGTGCAACTTCAAGGAGGACACCTCCAACTACTGGACGGCCGTTCTGTTCTTCAAGGCCAAGAACGGCACGTTCCGCCGCGTTCCCCAGGTCGGCAATGGCGGACCCCAGGGCCAGCTCGTCAACAAGGGCGGTCTGGACATCTATTACATTCCCAGCGGCAAGGTGACCGCCTTTAAGCCGGTAAGCCTCCCTGCTCTCACTTTGGTCCACACCTACTTCGCCTGCTAACAAACTAGGGATTCCGCATGATTGCCGGCAAGGCCTCCAATACCGACACCAGCAAGGTCAGCCGTGGCAACATCTGCCATCGCTGCTGGAAGTCCACCAACGACAACCAGTTCACCGGCGGCGCCCCCTGCAGCGGCTCCGACACCGTGGACGTCCCTACGGACCTGTCTTGCAAGATGGTGCGCCAGACTATTATCTTCCCAGCCTGCTGGGATGGCAAGAACCTCGACTCGCCCGACCATGAAACCCACGTCGCTTACAGCGGCGCGGGTGCCTCTGGCGGCGGTGCCTGCCCGTCCAGCCACCCCGTCAAGCTGCCCCAGATCATGTATGAGCTCATGTGGAACACCTCGACCTTCATGGACAAGAGCATCTGGCCCTCGGACGGCTCGAACCCGTTCATCTACAGCATGAACATTGGGTAAGACTCCCCTACAATCTCAGATAATACCCCCCCCCCCCCCCCCTCCTTTTGTTTTTTTGTCTTTACACAGCTAACCGACTAGTGGTGCCGCCGCTCACGGTGACTACGTTTTCGGCTGGAAGGACGACTCCCTCCAGAAGGCCATGGACAAGAACTGCAACCTCAACAAGGACTGCCCGGCTGCCGGTCTCCACGCCCTATCGTCCGATGTCTACAGCGCTTGCACCAAGAAGCAGCAGGCTCCCGAGGATGTTGACGGCTGTACGTTCCCCCCTCCCTCTTTTCTTTTGTACAAATAATACGTTTCGAACAATTGCTGACTCTCAACAGGGCTCAAGGCTCTCCCCATGGGCGAAATGGCGATGAAGGCATAGAGAGGAGCTCTTTAATTTCTTGTTCTCTGCGGAGATTCACCTGTTTATCCAACATCTCATCTTTTAGTCTTACACACGTCTCGTTTGTTGTAGCCCCCATCATGGAAAGTTTCTCTCCTTTCCTTAGCACCCTTCCTGCCCCTACCTCTGTAGCTGTAGCCAAGACAGAAATATTCATAAAAATCCGGCCTGCTAAATAAATCTATAAATCCTTTATATATTTACATACACCATCCAAATCCACGCTTTCTTTCGTTCTCTCGAGCCTCCCGCTCGCTCCATATTAGATATATGCCTTCAAACAACACGAGTTATAGCTCTTTGGTTGAGAGATTTGAGAGAACAGTCAAGAGTGGCGAGAAAGCAGTAGGGGTTTTTTTTTTTCAGATACACCGAAGATAAGAAGTACGAGAGAACATTGTAGATCTGTGGATGAGGGCTTCTTCTTGATCTGTATTATTGAACGCCATGTCTAGCCGACCCGTCTCTATATTTTGAAAGCTCGAGAAAAGAAAAATGGATCTGATTTATCGTTTCAAAAACAAAAAAAAAGAAGATAGAAGAGGTAAAAAGTGAGAGAGGAAGCAATTTGCAAAGAAAGCTGACTTAGATCTCGCGTGTGCTTTTTTCGTCTGAAAGAAAAAAATAAGTAAATGTATTAATTATTAAAGACGCGGCAACGTCCTCTCGTTCTGGCGTTTAGAAAAACTTATATTCAACTGTGCGACCATTTACTATGTTATCAAGTTTTTGTTTTTGTCCGGTCGCCAGTATCATTCGAGGTCGTGTCGTCTATTCGATCTCCATACTTCGGAGGAAAATACCAGCCATAATAAAACAAGACCAACCAGAATGAAACAGACGAGGATCAACACATCTACCACCGACTTCAATAGTCAATCTTCTTGGCTAGACATGGACAATTGGGTCTGGGTGTCATCTCGTGATTCATTTTCATGTTCGTTTTCCTCAGCAGCCGGGTTTTGCGCCTGCTCTCCTGCCCTCGGTATCGGCTGCTCTCTGGGCAGCGCCCCGGGCGCACTGCCTCCCCCGTATGATTCAACTCTGCGGTTGGCCAGCCTGGCAGACGCCAGCGTCAGCCGGTGGTCTTGAATCATATCCACGAGTCGCTCAGCGGCCCGTCGTCTGTTTTCCAGATTTACTTCTTCTCTCAGTCGGGCAATAGCTTCCTGGAGGCGAAGGTTTTCTTCACGCAATCTAGCAAGGTGGTTGACGTGTTGCATGGTCCAATACACCCTTTGAGCCTGCGCGTCGGCTCGCTCTCTGGCCCGAATCGCTTCCTGTTGATACTGCGCCGTAGCTGTGAATGAGGGCCAATCGCTGTCCTGCGACTCACTGCCTCGCCGCTCTTGGATGGTGCGGCGAACTCTGCACGTCGACTCGAGGTTGGAGTTGCACAGGTCGCAATCGCAGTTCCCGTCTTCCATGGCGTTTATCAAGCGCACGCTACGCCGGTGGTCCGGATCGCGTACGGGGCGTTCGGAGTACTCGATTTGCCGAACAATGAGCCTGGGGCTGATCACATACTCTATATATCTGCCATCGCAGCCGGGAACCGGTTCCGTATTTGAGAAGTCGACGGTGACGACACCGTTGTCGATTGTGATGTTGACGTACTCCATCGTCAGAGGAGGTTGCTTATTTTCAGCAACGTTAATTGGTATGGTGGGATACGTCGGTGGAAGGAGAGTTTGTGTCGATAGAAGTGACGACAATTGTCAGCAGGTACAGAAGGAAGGGAAATAAGAAGCGCGCTTGGAGTTGAACGAGCAAGAGTTTATGGAACTCTGATGGGCGAAGCAACTTCTACACAGAGGAAAATGAGATAAAGGGGAAAAGAAAAAAACAGAACATGTTTTCGTCTATAGGTACTCTTCGACGAACCTTGAACAGTAAGCTGGTGCATTGCACTGAACTTAAAAGAAAGTTCCTGACGAACCTCCCTTCTTACGCTTCTACGGTCGGATGTTGGTTTGTCCGTTTTGTTTTATCAGGGTGCGGTTCAAAAATGAGCAAAAGAAAAACAAAATCAGCATCCTTTGTGGTTTTCCTTTTAATTTTATTATTTTTACTCTGGCCTTCCATCGTTGGTCGCGTCACTTCCAAGCTTGACGATCAAAGTCATGCCTACTTTGTTGTCGTTCTCGCTGCCAAGGGCGTACCGGTATAAATACAGCCCATGCATAATTCCCTTTCCGAGGTGGAGTTCCTTCGCATGCCTTGCGAGGAGAGTAGTGACTGTCTAGTATTTGGTGTTACTTGGCTCATTCTGTTTTCTTCGAAACCCTTTTTTATCACGAACACAATACGGGCGAGGCTGGAGGTGGTCACGTGACATGACCTCAAAACTTACATTTTATGTATCCTATTCTACAGAGAAAGCCTGGAAAGCAGAATAGAAAATATCTCCAAGGTAACTAACCTGGAGTTGATATACCGTGTTAGAATTTTGTTATCTTTATTTATTTCTTGGCACTGAAAGCGTCCATTGGTTGTCCATTCCTACCGTAGTATAGGATCACTGTCAGGAGTGAAGCGAAAGGCTACCAGCAATTGGCGAATTTCACACCTTACGCCTGGCTAGCATCTGGCAGGCGTAAACCTCCAGGTAGCAGCTGGGGGCCTACTCGTCGCCTCGGACTATGTCCACACGCATTTCACTGGTTCACTGCCTCGGGCCACAGCCGAAAAGGGGCTGTCACATACAAACCGACGTCCACTTCTAGAAATATATACGATTCAGCCTTGTATCTCGCTTACTGCGTGACGTTCTTAAGAATATGCTTCAATTTTCTACCTATTTTACCGAGTGGTTACGAATGGGCTTGTGGCTGCCCTGAGAAGTAAAAAAAATATGCTTCAATTTACCGTCCCTCGAACTGTTGTTCTTGTCACTTCCTTCTCATGACATGCTTTCTGGCCCTACTCAGAGGTAGTCAGCCGACCTCCCACCAAAGAGGAATAAAAGAGAGGGAGGCAATAACAGAGAAAGGCGATCACGTGCGTTATTCGTTGTAAATCATAACAGCTTTCAGCAATCGTTTCAACCCCCCCAACTCCAAATGTTTTTTTCCCCCTCTATTATTTATTCCATTTTTGTCCTTTCCTCTCTTTACGCTTCAGCGGGAACATCGACCACGTTTTACACTTCTTCCTTCCAAGAACGGGCCTTTTTGGCCCAGGGAGGGTATGCTCTCTCCACCCAATTTCCCATCTCTCCGTCCCAAGCCAATTTATACGGCTAAAAGCGGCATTCGTGTAAGTTTGTTAACCCAGACATCCCAAAGTTCCGTAGTTATTTGGCCCAAGTCTCGCTGCCTCGTAGATTGCGCCCCGTCCCATAGCCCGCTCTCTGGTTGGCCCATGTGCGCAAATTGTCGGCCCTCACATCCCTCAAGCTGGCTGCTCAAAGGACGCGGCGGCGCGGTTGGACGGAGGAACGTCTCCATGCTTTCATTTTTAGCCATTCTCTCTTTTCGAAAAAGCAGAGCGCTAGAAATCTTGTAGTCTCCCCCGTGCTCCTGTCCTCGTAATACACTCTGGTAGATGCCATGCTGTATCATGGCCTTCCTGATCCGCTAGACGAGACGCCTTTCATCCCGGACCACCACTTTGTCACGAACACTCCACGACCAACCCGTGCCAAGTCTTTCTTGGACGGCCCTGCTTCTTTTCTTTATACCTCTCTTTCCTTCTGTCTCTATCGCCTCTCCTCTCCCTCTCCTTCCATCCTCAATCTCGTCGCTCACCCGACCCGGTATGTGGCGGGTACTGGGCCGCGGGTCATATCACGTTGCTAAATTGCTGTCTTTGGAGTAGGGAAGAAACGAAGCGAAAGTGGTGTTGTCTGGCGTTTTGCGTTTTTTCTCGCTCCATGCACATCTCGTCGTTATCGTCCTCGTGTTCTCGCCCTTCTGTCCCCATCTCGCCTACGATCCGTGTCCGGATCACGTTCACATCCTTTCCCGTCTCGTTTCCAATGTCCACACGCCGCAGCCAATACGCGTGACTGATTGGTAATTGTTGCGCCAGAAACATAAACTGAGAACCGAAAACCGAAGACCGAGGCCATCTCTGCTGTGGTGTCTGTGGCGGTTGATCCGTCTTCCTTTCTCTTGTTTCTCTTATTTTAATCTGGCGCTTGGCTGCTGCTCTTTATATATTCCCCATGCCTTCATTTTCCCCAGCTGCCAAGATAAATAAAAAGAGACGTACTACCTTGTCGCCGCACTGTCTTCCTTGTCTCTTCTTCCTTTCTCTCTTTATCCGAACTATTGCTCCATTCCTCTTTAACCCTCCCCGTTGAGTTTCCATAGGCCTCCCTGTCGGGTTTTCCGCTTTCGTATCGCCATTTTACCTTTTCTTTCCTGTTTGTCTAGATCTCTCACGTCCTGCTTCGGTCCCCTTCCTCTTCTCTGTCGGACGCTCGGTCGCTCCCCGTCTTCAATCCCGACGATCATTGACCAGCTGGCCTCCGGCTCACGCCCGCAGTCCACCCCTCTTGTCTTCTGGCAACATGCGCTTCTGGGGTCTGGCCTCGGCATGCGCGGCCGCATTGCTAGGTGGTACGTCCATCTGCAACAACCACCCCTTGATCACATGCTTTCAGTACTGTATTTGCCCATAACATATTACTCACTGTTCGTGGCATGCGCCACAAAGCAGGCTCCGCGAGCGCCGCTGGGACAACGACGTACCATGACGCCGAGACGGGCTTCACCTTTGCCGAATACTCGACGCAGTACCAGCTCGGCCGCACGCTGGTCTTCCGCGTCGCCGTTCCGACACAGGTCCAGAGCTTGACCGCATACGATGCCGTGCTCCAGGTCATCGCGCCCGTCGACGCCGGCTGGGTGGGCTTCGCATGGGGCGGGCGCATGATTGGTGACCCGCTGGTCGTGGCGTGGGCCAACGGCAACAACGTGGTCGTGTCGTCGCGCCGCGCCAAGTAAGATTTTCCTGTGTCCGAGTTGGTCTCTGCATCCCCCCCTCTGTACATTTTCCCGACTGACAGTCCAGCGACCACACGGCGACGCCCGGCGTGTTCAGCGGGGCTCAGTACACCCTCTTCAAGACGGGCACGCACGTCAACCGCACGCACTGGCAGTACACGGTCAAGTGCACGGGCTGCACGTACTACACCAACTCCGCCGGCAGCAAGTCCTGGATCTACTCGACGGGGACCAACCACTTGGCCTTTGCGTATGCCTCGGCGCGGCCGTCGAACCCCTCGTCGTCCTCGTCGAGCCTCAACATTCACGACGTCACCAACAACTGGGACCACGACTTCTCCGTCGGCCAGAACCCATCATTTGCGAGCCTGGTGACGAAGAACTCATAAATCCCGGAGGAGAAAACATCGAGAAAACATCGAGAAAACACTGAGAAATATAATAACCCCGTTGTACAAAGTATGAAATGTAGCATTGAGCATAGAGTACATATTCGTTTTACATGTGGTTTTATTGTAATTCCAATAAATAAACCATACAATACTCTCCGGGCAACTGCTGAAGATGTACGTCCTTCCCCCAAAAGAAGTGTGCTCTGCTGGAGGAGAGCAGAAGACGGAGACGGTTCTTGTATTCGAGGAACAACAAGAAACGCGTGACGAAGAGCATGCACTCTCTAGATGCAAATGCAATGCAGCAAGGATGCAACAAAGAGCGCTGCGACAATCACGATATTTTTCTTTTCATGTTGGCTCTCGTTTGTCTTGTTTCCCTTGCGTTATCTTCTCTTAGGTTTTCTAATCACGTTCTCTATTGTCCTCTCTCTTTCCTTTATTTCCCTCACTTTCATACTCCTTCATCCCGGATCAATATCTTCCATCAATAGACGTTGACAGCCTCCATTTCTCCAGACGTCGCAAACGCATCTTCCCTAATCGGGTGACTCCGCACAAGCCGCGCTTGGCCGCTATGCTGCATGTCGTCGTTTTCGCTGGTGGTTGCGTGTTTGGCTGGCTCTGGACAGCCATCGCCCGCCGCGTTAGTGCCGTGTCTAGTGCTCCGAACCTCGCTGCGTCGACTCTTCCGCGCGGAGCGGTCCAACCGTACCCTCCTCCCCCTCTCTTCGTTCTCTCTCCTCTCTTGTCTCGTCGTCTTAGTCCTCGTCTGTTCTCTCATCCAACACGAAACGATCCGCCACCGCCCATACGCCATGTCTCTCATCGTCGGCTTCGCCCACGTCAACCTCGTCGTGCCCCGGGGCAGCCTCGACGCCGCGCACGCCTTCTACGGCGAGACGCTCGGCTTCGTCGCCTCGCCTGTGCCCGCGCTGCAGCGCGGCTCCCTCGCCTGGTTCAACATCGGCGACTCGGGCCAGCAGGTCCACATTGCGTTTGGGCGCCCGTTCGACTTTGAGGGCGACGCCGCCACGTCGTCGCGGCACCCCTGCTTCAAGCTATCGTCGCAGGACGCTCTGCAGACGCTGCAGCAGCGCATCTGGGCGCATTTCCAGGCCGGTGGCGACGGCGCGCCGCACGCCTGCGACGAGCCGGGTGGGGAGGTGTCTGGTAAGCAGTCCGCCGCGTCCATCACATCCATGCCAGAGTCTGGTCTTCCTTTCGCTAACACGGCCCAGGCGCCAAAGGCGTCGAGTACCCCAGCCGGTTCTTTGCGCGCGACTACGCCGGCAACCGGCTGGAATTTACCATATAGCGGGTTCGCAGCTAGCTAGAAAACGGCATTGTAGAAGAGAAAGAACAAGAAAAGTAAGAAAAGAAGAGACGAAGAAACGAACAAAAGAAGAAATGAAGAAATGAAGAAATGAGAGCGTTTGGACTGCTCCACAGTGTGATACCACGTGTGCGCCCGGATAGGCACTGTGTTTGGACGTAACGGAGTAAATGGGCGCGGCTTGATTGGAGCTGACCAGGCGCTCGGTAAGATCCTCCAGGCGAGCCTCACCGGCGGAACCTCCTCCACGGTCCTTCAACACCACCACCACCTCCTCCTCCTCCTCCCAGCATGCGTCTCCGCCTCGTCCAGCTGCCCGCGCTGCCCTCCCTCGGCGTCTACCCCACCTACCGCCTCGCCGCCGCCGTCCAGGAGCTCGTCCGCCGCCAGTTCCTGCACGCCAAGGAGAGCCAGTCGGCGGCGCGGCACGCCCGCGCGGCCCCCGACGGCAGCGCCTCCTACGACACCCTCCTCGCCCTCCTCGTCCAGCCGCCCCCCCCGACCGTCATCGCCTTCACGCCGAGCCCCACCTACACCCTTGGCCGCCGCCAGGATGCCGCCCGGCTGACCGCCGCCGAGCGCGCGCGTCTGCAGGCGCCGCTGGTCGTTACCACGCGCGGCGACGGCGAGGACGACACGGGGGAGGAGGACATCTCCTCCGCCTCGTCGTCCACCTTCCACCCCGCCGTCCTCGGCACCCCCCGCGGCGGCCTGACCACGTACCACGGCCCCGGCCAGGCCGTTCTGTGGCCCGTGCTGGACCTCAAATCGTCGCTCTTCCACCGGCCGCCGCTGACGGTCCGCGCGTACAGCCGCCTGCTGGAGACGACAACGGCCGATGTGCTGAGGCGGCGGTTCGGCTTGGAGGCATACACGACGGGCGACCCGGGCCTGTGGGTGCGGTCGCCTCTGGGCAGCCGAGGGGCCGGCGCGGCCGAAGAGCGCAAGATCGCCGCGCTGGGCGTGCACCTGCGGCGCAACATCAGCGCGCTCGGCGTGGCCGTGAACCTGGACACGCCGGTGACGTGGGCGCCCGGGTCGGCGGAGGAGGAGGCAAACCCCTGGGCCCGCTTCGTCCCCTGCGGCCTCGACGGCAAGGGCGTCAGCTGCGTGGCCGACGAGGCGCGGCTGCGGTTCGGCCACGTGCCGGCCGCGTGGGACCTGCAGCCGGCACCCTTCGCCACGAAATGGGCGGCCGCGTTCGCCGCCGACCTCGGCCTGCGCGACCCGGACGTCGACGTCGCGGACGCGGCGACGGTGGCGCGGCTGATCGAGGAGGCGCGCGAGCTGCTGGCACGGGAGGCAGAGTCAGAGTCAGAGGCAGAGGGGGAGACGAAGAAGTAATAATGCACAAGCGGACTCGAGTCGTTTGATTACATGACAGCAACATTGGAATGCAGGAAAATCCTTGCGACGGCGTTTATCTTACATGGGTTTGGGAACAGCGTGGGCTTTCATGTTTTTCGTATCAAAACAAATGCATTTGGCATCTTTCCATGGTCTGTCCTTCTTGTTGACAATATCGCTATACGTCCCACTTCCTCCCCTCCTACTCCGTCTCGACTACCTCGACGTCGCTGCTCCCCTTCTGCTGCTTGATCTCGCGGCACGCCCGCGCCGCCATCGCCGCCATCAGCCCCTCCCAGTCCAGCCGGTCGGCGACCACCTCGGCCACCAGCTTGCGGTGCCAGCGCGGGTGCGCCACCTGGAGCCCGCGGAGGGCCACCCACACGAGAAAGGCGTCGCCCGGGTCGCTGCGCAGCCTGGCGAGCCGGCGGCGCGTGTCCGTCAGCAGGTGCTGGTACGCGGCGAGGCTCTCGCACTGGGCGCGGTCGGCCGTGCAGAGCCGGTGGACGAGGGCGGCGGTGTGGCCCGTGGCGGCGGCGCGGCGCACCATGCAGGCGACGGCGGCGTCGAAGTGCACCCGGGGGTTCTTGATCTTGGGGTTGTAGCCGGCGGCGACGGCGGCGGCGGAGCGGGCGGCGCTGCCGTCGTCCGCATCCGCGTCCGCGTCCACATAATCCGGGTCTTCTTCGACGGACCTCTTCCTCTTCCGCTTCTCGGCCTTCAGCACCTCGGCCGAGCACTGTATGATTCCCTTGGTCAGCTTGCGGCGCTCGTCCCACTGGGCGTAGGCGAGGCTGCCGATGTGCGGCGGCTTTGGCTCGGCGCCCGCCTCCAGGAAGCCCTCGAGGCCGTGGTAGCGCAGATTTGCCAGCAGGCTCGACTCCCACGCGTCGAAGGACTCGAGGTCGCGCAGAGGCGCGACCAGCGGCACGGGGCTGCTCGGCGGGTCCGGTCGCCCAGCGGAGCTTTCTGACGACGACGAGGAGGTTGTGGATGAGGCGTCCGAGGACGTGCCAGACGAGGGCGGACTGGGCTGCTGTCAGCAGGCGTCGACATGAAACGACAGAGACGCAGAAGGGGGGGGACTACCTCTTGCAGCGGATGATGTCTTTCTTGTCGCCGGCGCTGGAGGCCTCGATCTTGACTTCGACCGATGGGGTGCCGTATTCCTGCTTCATGGCGAAGTTTGCTTCGATGGCGGGATGAATTGCATGAAGCCAAAAGGTTACTGCATGTTGTTGTTTTGTTTTGTCTTCCTGACAGGCGCGTTGTGCACAAAGGCGGCAGTGCGTAAAAAGCGGTGAGTTGGCGCTGCTAGATTTCGTCGGATGCATTCACTCACTCTGCTCTCATCTTGTCGTCATCTCGTCTTCATATTCGATGCTCCCCAGACTGCTGTCTGCGGGGCGGCACACCATGACTCGAGGACCAGACGACAAAGAGAGATTTGCAAGTCTAGATTTTGTTTTGCAGAGGCCCTTGTGTTCGCACAGCTTTTGTTTGATTTTGCTTTTTTTTTTTACAACAACGTAATGATGATGTCGAATATGATTTTCTGCGCTTTGTTTACTTTCTGAGGAGCGATGCTGCCCGTTTTGCGCAGCGTCACATGACATCATCAGACGGCACAAGCACAACCGCAAGCGACTACGACAGCCTCGTCAAGAAGCAGGCTGAAGGATAACCCAAGATGCTTCTCATCTTGTTCGTAGACCTCCGCTGCCTGTCGGCGTATCGTTCACCGTCCACAGCGCGCCAGCCTAGTCTCCTGCGGCGACTCTGCGTGAAAATCGGCACACCAAACAACCAGCCAGATCCAACAGGAAGCGCATAATTTGCTACTATCTTACATTGAGACACGAGACAGCTTCGTAAAACGATGACTCTTCTTCTGCGTTTTAGCCAAACACGCAACCGAGTCGTTCTCGTGATCGCGGTGTAACTGAAGCAGTCTGTCGCCGTGGTTGCCTGATTCGGACGTGTGTGGGGAACTTTGGGTGCTGCCAGGGTAGGCAGAACCGCACGTGACGCCCCTTAAAACTGAAATTGGAGGGCATCATGGAGCATGGAATTTATCTCTCCCTGACACCAGAGTGGCACGGCCCACCGAACACGGCAACGCCAAGGCCCCTGAGCCGTCTCGACCAGGGGGGCCGCCCTCGACGTAAGGGGCGTTCTGTGACAGCCAGCTGGGCCTATGTCGTAGCGGGCTAGCGCAGCCCCTAATCCGATGCGGCGCAGTCCCATCGCGAGAAGAGACACGAGAAGAGAAAAAAAAAGGAAAAAGGCTAAAAAACCTTTTAAGCTTGTTTGCGCTCCAGGCTCCACCGCGTCGCAGGGGTGCGTGCTGGCCGACAGGCACCAGACAGTGGCGATGGCCGGGACTGGACTGCGCTGCACTGCCTGGACCGGCAGTATGGCCGAGAACGATCGTCCGTCGCAGGCTGGGCACAGGCCGGCGAGGACGAGAAAAGCAGGCTGCCAAGAGGGCCAAGAGGCTACGGCGACTGGGAAGCGCATGGTCTAATTTTGCGCTCGCCTTCTTTCCTTGGCCGTCTGTTTGGTTCGTCTTTTTAAACCGGTTGTCCGTCGCTGTTCTGTTTTTCTTGTCTTGTTTCCCCCTCGTGTGCTGTGATTCTCTCGTTTGTCGTGATCCGTCGCTCGCTTTTCGTTGCGCCCTCTTTCCAAGCAGCCCGGCTGCGTCCACTCGCTCCATTTGCTTTCTGTCTGCTTCATAATTCCTCTCTCTTTCTCTCTTCTTCTTTCGCGCTCTCTCTCTCTTCGCCCCCGACATGGCCAACCGTGAACGCGCGGGCCCAGCGCCCGAGGACATCGCCGGCCCGGCATCCACACCGTCCGTCTCGGCCCAGACCGTGTCGCCGGCCACAGCATCGGCATCCGTCGTGTCGCCAGGCGAGTCGGCGCAGCACGAGCAGCAGCAGCAGTTGCCAGTCCCCCAGATCACCGTCGCCGGCCCCTCGTCGTATGCAGACGCGCCACAACAGCCGTTCTCGCCCATGCAGCCGCCTCCGCGCAGCTTCAGCCCGGTCGCCGCCGAGAACACGCCCTTTACCACATCGTACCCATACCAGGCTCCGACCGGTGGCTATCCTGCCCCTGCCGGCGGCTACCCATACTATGGAGGTGCGCTGGACCCGGCAGCCGTCGACCCTGCAAACCCTGTCGGACCTGCTGCAGCTGCTGCTGCTGTCGCCGCTTCTGGCGCCGACAACAACACCCCCAAGACCTTCAGCCAGCGCATGGCCGGCAGCGACGAGCACTGGCAGTGGAAGCTGAGCCTGCGCGTCGTGCTGTGCGTGCTCGACCTCATCGGCATCGGCGCGGTGGCTGCCGTGACGTCCAACGCCAACAGCCAGGCCGACAGCTACAGCTGGTACTACTTTCAGGATTCGTTCATCCTGCCGTTCTGCTTGATTCCGGTGAGTTTTCCCTTCCCCCCTTTGCCTCCAGCTATCCGTTACCCGTCGTACTAACGGCCGTCCCAATGGTAGCTCGGCATCTCCTTCGTCTGGTGCCTCATCGTCGTGCTCGTCCTCCTCCTGCGCCGCCCGCCCCGCGCCGTTCACCCCGGCGTGGCCGTCGGCATCGACCTGGTGCTGTGGCTGACTTTCATCTTCACCATCCTCTTCACCGTGGTCGCCATCACGTCGCTGGCCGAGTTCGGCAGCGACACGTCCGACCTCGAGGACCCGTACGGCTACAGCGGCAGCTATTCCGGCAGCTACTCGCTGGCGCCCAACGGCACCTGGGTCTACGTCATCACGGACGTGTACGGGTACTACTACAACAACGTGGCGGAGGCGACCACCACCACGGCCACGGCCACGGTCACGTCCGTGTCGGTCACGGTCGCCTCTACCGTGGCCACGACGACCGCCGCCGCCGTGCTCTCAGCCGCCAAGCGGGCGCTGGACGACTTCTCTTCGACGCCGACGTCCTCGTCCTCGTACGACCCCTACTCCTACTACCCCTACTCCTACTACGACTACCCGGACTCGGGCGAGACCGACTCCGACGGGTTCTACGTCTACCCGACGGAGACGGACAGCGCCTATGCCGCCGCCTCCGTCACCCCCTCCGTCACCCGCCACTGCGCGTCCGAGTTCACCTCGTGCGCCCAGCAGGACGCCTACGTCAACCAGCTGTGGCACGACAAGTCGCGCCGCTACGGCCTCGACATCACGGCCGCCGTCGTGCAGGGCGCCGCCGTCCTCCTGCACTTTACGCTGTTCGTCTGGGCCTGCGTCGACACGCACCGCCGCAACCGCAACCGCCGCACGACCGCCATGACCGCCAACCTGCTGCAGGACATGCGCCAGCGGGGGTACGTGATGGTGCCGACGGGCGAGGGTGGTGGCTATGCCGCCGCCGGCGTGCCTGGCCAGGACATGACGTTCCCCTACCCGCCGGTGGCGATGGGTGGTGGCGGTGGCGGTGGCGGCGGTTATGCCGTCGCACCAGGACAGCAGCCGCCCGCCTGGCCGTCGACGTCGACGTCGCGTGCAGCCGAGAAGGCGCCCGCGGCGGCGGCGTCGGCAATGCCGCGATATGGCTAATGGCTGGCCGCCCTGCCTCTTTGCTTTGATTCATACGTATACTGTTTATATCTCGTATTTTTCCCCCACACGGCCGATCGACAGCGCGGAGCGTTGGTTTTTGGATTCTACATGCTTTGCGATATTTGCATGCTTTCTCTCTTTTTTTGTCCTGGATACACGCACATCTTTTTTTGCATATAGACATAATCGGGAATACCCTCGAGTGGAGGAAGCTACGGACAGGTGTCAAATAATATCTAATATTGCCATACTTCGGTCCAAACCCAGCTAAAAAAAAAAAAAGTGAGGCGATTTTTGAAGTACGAGTAGACTCCAGGAACACGAACCCGGCTCAGACTACGTGCTGTTCTTAGCGCAATTTTTTTTTCAGCCAAGGCCTGGTCCAGGCCAAGACATTCTAAAAAGAGAAACAATTAGAGCTTTTCGCTGTTTTTTCTTTTTCTTGCTAGCGTCCCCCGACGCAACATTCCCAAGGAAAGGGCCCGCCCGAGACCAAACATCGAGTGGCAAGCCGACGGTGGCAAAGGACCGACGATGTTCAGCTGGCGTGGCATAGGAAGGATTTCCGATATCCCACAATACGAGTAATGCTGACTCGCCAGATAATGGGATGCGGAGAAGAAGGATAATCCGGTGCGGTGTCGACAAAACCTGGGTCCCGGTGCGGCCGAGGCGGCCGTCAGGATTTTGGATTCTCGTTTAGATGAGTTGACGACGACGGCAACGACGCACCCATAGAAACACAAGCTGCGCCGCAGTTTAACATGTCGAAATTGCAGAAAGTGAGGCAGCATGAGAAGATATGGCGCCGCAGTCGGTCTGCATGCTGACGTGCTCCACTTGTTCTGCTGTTGAGAGCATCTCTTTCAGATTCTGATCTTCTCTCAGATCACACGGTGTTCGTCACGACCTTCCCTTCCGAGTCAAGCCAACGCGGCACGACCTGCCCTAGTTTTATCGTTGGTCGAGCATCAGTAGATTGCATTAATATTGAGTTGAGATGGGGGTGGTCCAGATATCGAAGAGAGCCCTGCCGTTCGGAAAAGAGACAGCTGATGCGCACGAGCATCAACCGAGCTGCACGCATTGGGTCATTCTTCCCTCCGGACAAGGAGAGGAGAGGGATCTGCCGCGGCTTCTTTGTTCACTGCCTCTGCCTGCACAATCAATGGCGCTGGCATGCGTGGGCTGCTGGGGATACCTGTATATAGGCTAATGTCGAGGAGCAGGCTACCGATACCGCGGAGAGTGCCTCTCTATGGAGGAAGACACAAGTTGGGCAAGGTCTGCTTTTATTTTTAGAGCCAATGTAAATACTGTAGATTAAACGGGAAAACGATCGAGAGAAGAAGGACATAAAGTTGAGGGGCAACGGGCGAGAGAGAGCCAGGCATATAGAGTACTGCACCCACAGGCCGGCTGAGGAATCGAGGTTATTTTTGGGCGGCCCATGGGACAGGGGGGGAGAGGAAAAGTCGACAGGAGCAATATTCGACAACCAAAGCATAAGAGAACGGCAAAGAGTATGATAGATCCAGGAATGTGTTGAGGGTCTCCGAAATTATCGCTACCGTACTACGTTTTTTAGAAGAGACGTCCTTATCTTTCGCACACTCCGCGCATGACGTGGAAATCCCGGACCAAAAGACGGTAGGGAGTCGTGAAAGCGAAGGTTGTTCTCTGCTTGTGATCTCCTCGTTAGATTAGCTGCATCTGGTCAGAGCCCAACCACAAACGTCGAATCGACAGACTCTCTTGATTTGACCAGAATGAAGACGGGAGTTGGCGAGGTCACCCGGGCAGCACCCCTAGGATCAGAAATCAAAATAAAAGTCTGACTCTTCTATTTTTCATTCACCACTTCACGGTCTTCTACTACGCCACATTGTGTGATGCCATTCTCGCTATTACTCTCCTTCTTCTTTGGGTCTGAACTGAAATGAAATCCCAAACTGTCTCTCATCCGATGGGCTTCGTGTTACGTAGCGCACACAGGATAGAGTGTACCAAACGATCAGACGGAAGAGCCGTCCTTTTCGATGAAAGAATTAGAGAGTCATTTATAGAATTAGATATAAATAAAGTCCGTCAACGGCCAGACCGCAACTTGGAGACAGGTCCAAACAGCAAAATACAATAATAGAGGCGGGAGAGCCCAGGCTGTTTTGATTCCCAGTCCCGCTTTTTCTTTTCTTTCTTCTTTAGTCCTCTCCATCCCTAAGCCATTTTGACCTCCTCTTTATTTTTCTTCATTTTTTTTTTTGTTTTCAGTCAATTCTCAAATTCGCATGTAGCTACGCTCACTCATCCACTTTTGTGTGTACGGGGTACACGGCATGTCTCTTTGCCACTCGCTGGCCATCCTGAGAGCTCGCATTACCAAGGAGGAAAACGACCAAAATGGCACCGTTACAACGACTCCTCCGACACGCCACGGCCGTGGCCGCCGTGGTCTTGACCACCTCCATGTCAGCAGCAACCGCCTCGCCTCTGGCCGCGCACAACTACGACCCGACACCACAATCCGATGCGACCCCAACCCACCAACATCTTCCAGTAATACACGAACCAGTAGCTGTTCCACGAAATGATGAGAGCATCGACGCAGAAACCTTTGGAGACGCACGACAAATACAACCACCGGTACAAATAAAACGAACCGACGGCAACCCAGACGAAGACTCCCCTCTGGACCGTATCAAGGTCCGTGGCCTCGTCGCCGAGCGCCACATCGACTTAAACCTCGTTGCCCAAGAGTATATGCCGCTGCACCGCGTCACCGGGGATGGCGTGCCACCAATTCTGCGGAGGCGGGCATGGCAGATCGAGGAGGGCGAAGCCGAGCTCGCCGCACGCGAGCAGAACCAAGAGCAGGCCGGTAGCAGAGGCCACAAAGACGACCACACCTCGCCAGCGAACGGCGGGACCGGCGGGGCTAATGGAGGCCCATTTGGCGGCGGCCCTGCTGGCGGATCGGGGGTGAATCCATTCGGGGCCAGTGGGGCACCGGGAGGCCCAGGCAGCCCAGGGAGTCTAGGAGGTCCTAGTGGTCCTGGTGGTCCTGGCGGCAGTGGGCATGGAGGTGGATTTGGCGGAGGATATGGCGGCGGCAGCGGCGGTGCAAAGCCACCACCGACGACAACCCAACCACGACCGCCGGCCTACACGCTGCCCAGCAGCGGCCTTGCCAACGTCAAAGACATCTATTATTTGGTCAACATCACCATCAACGGCCAGAGCGTGCTGGTCAACCTCGACACGGGATCCAGCGACACGTGGGTCGTGGCGAACAACTACCAGTGTGTCTCGGTGTCTGGCTTTCCAAAGAGCGTAAGTCAACGCACTCGCTTCTTCACTTTATTTATGTTTCCTTCGCTGATCGAATTGCACAGAGGCGATCGTGCGGCTTCGGCAAGCCGTTTGGCGGCCAGCTCAACGACCCCCTCACCGACCAGACGTTCCACCGCTTCTTCGGCGACGGCACCTTTGCCATGGGCTCGTTTGGGTTCGCGGACGTGTCGCTGGGCGGGCTGACGGCGCGCAACCAGCAGATCGCCCTCGTCAACCGCACGCACTGGTTCGGCGACGGGCGGTCGTCGGGGCTGCTGGGCCTGGCGTACCCGTACATGACGGGGGCCGACGGCAGCACGCGGGCGTACGACCCGATCTTCACGACGCTGTGGAAGGAGAATGCGACGTCGCCGGTGTTCACCCTGGCGCTGTCGCGGTATGAGCCTACCGGCGGAGGTGGCAGTCCCAGCGCCAGCTCTGTGGGCGCCACCGCCGCCGCCAATACCAGCTACATCGCCTTCGGCGGCGTCCCCCCCACGGTCCAGTACGACGACGCCACCTGGGCGCGCACGCCCATCGAACCCCTCGCCGAGCTGCACTCCTGGAGCTTCGCACCCAGCACCAGCCGCGGGCTCTACGTCATCACGCCGACGGCCTGGGTCTACAGCCGGCGCGCGCGCAACGGGTCGGTGAGCACGGCCAGCAGCGCGGCGACGGCGCCGGCCTCGGTCGATGCGGGGTCCACGCTCACCATCCTCCCGTCCGACGTCGCCGACGCCATCCTGTCGTCCTTCGACCCGCCGCCGCACTGGGTCGTCTCGGGCGGCGCGTACTACGCGCCCTGCAACGCGCACGTGCCGACGTTTGGCATGCAGATCGGCACGCAGGTGTTCTACATGGAGGCGGCCGACCTGCTGCGGCAGAACGAGCGCGACGTCGAGACGGGGCGGTTCTGCCGGGTGGGGATCACGGACGGGGATGCGGCGCCGTACACGCTGGGGGTGACGTTCCTGACCAACGTGATTGCGGTGTTCGACATTGGCAACGGCGAGATGCGGTTTGCCAGCCGGACGCAGTACTGAGATTCTCTGGTCACCCAATACCTCATCAGCATCTGTTTCCATTGGCCCCCTGTATTTGTACTCTTGTCGTTGTCGGCTTATATCCTGTTTTATTACTTGCTTTCTTGCGTTCTTTTTGTTATTGCATACACAAGCCAATGTGGCTTGTTTTGGCGCACACTTTTTTGTTTTTGTTTTTGAAAACATCATAGAAATATATTCCATATCCTGAGCTGAATGCGCAGCTACTGCGTCTTATTTCTCCAACTCCGGCGAGTCCCCAAAGTTGTACTTCATGTGCATCGGCGCCCCGTTGGCGCCCGCGACCTGGCTGCCCAGGGCCCGCAGCGCCGCCTCCTCGTCGGCCGTCAGTGCCACGTCCAGGCTCGCCAAGTTCTGCTGCAGACGCTCGATCTTGCGCGTTCCCGGGATAGCAAACACGTCGTCGCCCTGCGCCAGCACCCACGCCAGGCACAGCTGCGGCGTCGTCACGCCGCGGGCCTTGGCCAGGTCGCCGATCTGCGCCACCAGGGCCAGGTTCTTCTCCAGGTTGCCGTCCTGGTACCAGGGCAGGCCAAAATCGCGGCGCAGGTCGCCCGGGGCGGCCAGGTCGGCCGCGCTGCCGACGCCGCCCGTCAGGATGCCGCGGCCCAGCGGGCTGTACGCGACGACGGCGACGCCCAGCTCGCGCGCGGCGGCCAGGAGGCCGCGCTCGGGCGACTCGATCTCGGTGTAGAACAGGCTGTACTCCATCTGGATGCACGTGATGGGGTGCACGGCGTGGGCGCGGCGCAGCGACGCGGCGCTGCAGCCGCTGAGGCCGATGTGGCGGATCTTGCCCCGGCTCTTAAGGTCCACCAGGGCCTCCATGGTCTTCTCGATGGGCGTGGCGCCGTCGATACGGTGCACGTAGTAGAGGTCGACGTAGTCAAGGCCCAGGCGGGTCAGCGACTTGGCCAGGGCGGTGCGGCAATACTCGGGCGACGAGTCGATTTTGATGTCCGGGTAGTTGGACATGTCGATGCCGAACTTGGTGGTCAGGAAGATGTCCTTGCGCTTCTCCGGGTTCCGCTTGAACCACTTGCCGAGGAGGTCCTCTGAGTCCTGGTACATGTCGGCTGCAGGCCGGGTCAGCAAAGGGGGCCCTCCTCATTATGGTCACTCGGCGATTCTCGACTCACCCGAATCCCAGAAGCGCTCGCCAAGCGCGTAGGCCTGGTCCAGGAAAGCAAACCGCTCCTCGTCGGAGGCGGCCTCGTTGTAGGCGCCGCTGTTGTTCATGAGGCCCAGGCCGAGACGGGGCACCACGGGGCCGTTCTTGCCCAGGGGGCGCGAGGGGATGGAGGCAGACATGGCAGTAGTGCTGGAAACAGAGACAAGCGAGAATATTCAAGGTTTGTATAAGAAGAAAAGTGAAGACATGCCAGCTCGGAGACGGGAGAGGCCATCTTTATATCTCGAGGCGACCAGCTTGGCTCGGGCATCGCTGGCTGTCCGCGGCTGGACGAGAGAGAGAGAACGAAAGAAAGTCTCCGCACGCCTGCCTATGGCTTAGAAATAAAGAGGCCATGGTGACGACCGGTGCTGGCGACGGCGTGGTGTGTCGTGCAGCCCGGCCGTAAGAGGTCCGAGATGCGTGTAAGTGATGTGGTGGTCAATATTAGCACTGTATTGCACGGTGTACGGAGTACATTATCACGTATAGTAGCTGCTCTGCAGATCTTGTACTACATTTCCACATTCATACAGTGCGTGTCTAAATTCCGGGCGTCTTCGACTGTGCACGAGAGCCTTGTCTGCACCGCAAAGTCCGGACTCAGGGCCATGATGGCAGCGCCTCCCACGATGCTTTCGTCCGCCGATAAATCCGTCGATGCCTCCAGCCGCGCTCCTCGCCGTCGTTGATCAATAATCAGTCAACAGAAGAACAGACGGGAGGAGACTGGCTCGACGTAGGTGCATTCAAATTCGGTTGGATTCTGCCAAGTCTCTTTTCGTCGGTGATTTGCTCCTCGGTCTCTATTTTCCTACCTCCACTGGTATCTTATGTACTTTTTAATTGTCTTGCATGCTTTTTCTTTCTTCTCCATGTTATGATCACTTGCTGCCAAGACACGCAGCTTTATTGGGTAGGCTGGATGAAATGGAGCTTCAGTCGCAAACGTGGTCATCGGAATACAGCATCTTCGTTTTCCACTTTGCCTTTTGCACAAAAATAAGGTGTCGGCGTCGAGGAGGAAGAAACATCGACTGCAGGTCAAGATGAAACATCTGAATCTGCGATAAATGTGCCAGCGTCTTGATGTCTAAAAACAGGCCATTCCTTACTGTAATTGCCATACAAAAACGATCGGCGTGGTTTTGACGGCCACGCCCACTGCCACAAGTAGCCGCCGGAATCAGCAAATTTGACCAGGACGCGACGAAGGCCACTGGAAGTGCGGGCGGCCAGCAGTGGGGATGGGATATTTTGGAGGACGTTCTCGAAAGTAGGGGTTCGATTGCTGCTTGATTGGCCCTGGACGTCCCTGGAAGAAGACCAAAACATCGGCCGGGATAGGGGTGTGTGGAGACGACCAGCCAGCCAATGAGGGGCGAAATCCCACAATGGAGAGACAAGACAAGGGGAGACAAACGACGACCGTTCAAAGAACAGCCGAGATAAAAAAAGACACGCGCTTCAGAGTATCTGAGATGCGCGGCGGCAATCGAGACAATGGACGGGGCTTTGTTTGGGCCGGGGGAGGGACGGCGAGGAATGGCTGGAGGAGAGACGACAAAGGGAAGAAAAGAGAACAAGCAAAACGACAACGGCCATCAGAAGTGGCCGGCGGCAACTGGGGAGGGTTTTGTGGACACCAGAAGGTCAAAGAGCAAGACTGCACCAAACGAGAACTGTGGTCTTTGAGGCTTTGGGGTTGTGGCAGAGAAGATATAAATGAGGAGGGAGTGGCCTCGTTTGAATTTTTTATGCTTTGAAAAAAGGCCAAGTCTTTCGTTTTTCTTTTTTTTTTCTCCTTACTTTTTCCCTCGCTTCGTCTCTCGACGCTCATAATTCATCATTTTGCTGGTCATTTTGATACAATTCCACGCCATTTTGCGATACGGCATTGCCATATTTCCTTCCTTACGACCCCCCATCTCAGTAATTCATAATGGTTCAACGCAAAGGTACGTTCTGGCGGCTTCTTTTCTCCATGCATACGTTCTTGGCTAACTTTATTTCAGTCATCCGGCAGGTCCTGACCGGGCTCATCGCCATTTCCATCATCGTTTTCTACATTCTCGTTCTCCTCGGCTGCATCTCCACGTCCCCTGGCCTGCCCGGCCTCTTCCTCATCAAGCTGGCCAACAATGAGACTAAGGCCGAGGTCCACATCGGCCTCTTCGGCCTCTGCGCCGGTGCCGGTAGCAACATGACCTGCGCCGGCACCGTCGGCACGGCCCTCGGCAACGCCACCGCCAAGGCTCTCCTCCCCGGTACCACCACCGTCGCCTCCACCGCCCTCCAGCCCCTTCTCTTCCTCGCCACCGCCATCCAGAGCAACATCACGGGGCCCGGCGGCGTCCTCGCCATCGTCTACGTCCCGATGCTCGCCAGCGCGCTCTGCTTTGTCGCTGCCGGAGGCAGCCTCGTCGCCTACCACGTGTTCTCCCGGGGCGCCGACAAGTACGAAGACGACAGCGTCGAGCTCGCCAACCACGAGAAGGACTTTGTGCACGAGCGCAACGCCTGGCGGGTGGCCAACATGCTGACGACGGGAGCTGTGACGGCCGCGCTGGCGGCAGCCATCGCGTCGACCGTGGCCGTGCGCGCGCTGCTCTTTGCGGGGACGGTGCTGCCGGGCAGGACCGACACCACCACCAGCACCACGGCAATCGTGGTCACTGGCGGCGTGTCGCTGCAGGTGCTGCAGTGGCTCATCGTGGTCCTGACGCTGCTGTGGCACCCGCGATTGACGACGGTGTGGCGTAAGATTCTGTAACGGCCCCTTCTATCGGCTGGACAAGGATGACAAGTGCCGAACCTGTTTGATTTTTTGATCTTTGTTTTTGTGCCGGCCATAAAAATGTCTTCTTTGTCTATTTCATTTGTCGCTTTTCTTTTGTTTGCTTTGCCGGCCAGACAATGCCTCATTCATTCGGGATAGATCAAAGGGTCTCATCACAAAGGGCGTCATGGTTTTGAAGTTTAAAGTTTGTTTTGTTTGTTTGTCGAATTTCTACACTGCGTGTGCAATGTATGGTATGAATTAAAATGGGTTCATCACAACGTTCCATAAGCCTTGCCTAAAAGACGGTGACAAAACCTGTCCGTGGCTAGCTAACAAGAAAAATAATTAATTTAATTTATCATACTCATTACTTGGCCGCATGTTTCCTTATGGCTCGTCAATGGATATTCGAAAGTAGGAATAAGTCTTTACAGAGCACCCTTTGTACATGAACTATTTCACAAAGACGCTTCAGTTATGAAAAATAGAGATTGGTATGAATCGTAGATGCAGTAAGTTCTAAACAATAGAGACAGACAGAACGAAATCGTTAGAGGCAAAAGAAGAAGAAGAAACAAAGAGAAATACCATAAATCCATCACTCTGAGAACAAAGGAACAACAGCCTTTCCTGCGCGTGGTTGCATCTGTATGCATTCTTCTTTTATTTCTTTCCGAACAAACACCAAAGAAACCGTTTGAAGTCGAACGCCGAGAAATAAAACATAAGCAGTAACAAACGAATCTTTCTATTTCATTCTTCTCTTAACGGAAAAAAGAAATCAGAGAAAACAGGAAAACAGAACAACAAGAAAATAAAAAAGGAGAGGGACGTAGCATCATCATCGTGAACATGCATGGGCTCGAGGCCATTGATACCGTGCGGCGAGGGATGGCGGGCGCAATGTGCTGTATTTTTACCGCCTACCCCGTCCCGAGGCCCTTAGTGAAACTCCCCGATCCGCGGCCCAAAGTAGTCCCCAGGCACCAAATACTTGAGTCGGCACGGGTCCAGGCGGTTCTCACACCCCTGGTACGACACCGTGTTGCCCCACCAGTTGAGCTGGATGCCGGGCCACTGGATGGCGAAGAAGATGACCAGGCCGGCCACGGCGATGCCGCTCGACAGCGCCGACGACAGCACAAAGTTGTACTCGGCCCAGAGGCCCGCCCAGCGCCTCTTGACGTAGTGCCAGCTGAGGTAGGCAAAGGGGACGGACGGCCAGATGTAGCTGAGGTTGTAGGGGGCCCAGTGGATGGCGCCGGCGAGCATGACGACCGGGTGGATCTGCCGCAGCCAAGTTTGGTGGGTGAACTTCTTCTTGACGGCCCAGAACCCGAGGGCAATGGTCAGCCCGAGGGGAAACCCAAGGAGAAGCATCGAGTACTGCCCGTTGACGCCGAAGATCTTGCGGGGACCGATCGTACCCCAGAGGACGGAGGCGGTGAAAAATGAGTTGACAAAGGGGCAGGTGAAGCGGTTGGGGGCGTCCATGGTACAGACACCGGGGATGTTGTTCATCTGGATTGTTAGTGGGAGGGTTTTAGGGGGGTGAATAAAAAAGAGAAGGGATAAAAAGCCTACCTGGAAGTTCAAGACAGCCGTGCAGACAAACGTGGACACGAGCGTGGCGACCATCTGCACCGCAAACGTTTGGCGGGGTGGGATCTGTGTCGTCAATATTAATAGGGAGACATGAAATGTATGAAAGAGTAACGAGACTGAGCATACCTTGACGTAGTGGGCGAGCTTCAGGTCGTTGGCAAATTGAAGGGCGTGCGATGCCGTGACCATACTGGCAAGTTAGCGGGAAGTGTCTGTGCAGTAGAGACTGTAGAAATCGGGGAGATCTGCCTTACCCATACGACTTCATGTAGTTCATGGCCAGCTGATTGCCCGGTACAAGCGAGCCCCCGATGAACTCGGCTAAGATGCCGAGGCTTACTTCGACGCCCGTCATGGCCTTGATGACTCCGATGGGCACAATGAAGACGATGCAGAGCGCGATGCCGTAGAACACCACGCCGGGCGACGTGTACGTGGGCCAAAAGGCAACACCGGCAATGCCGCAGACCATGGCCAGCACGAGCACGACGGCAAACCACCACTCGGGCACTTCCTTGAAGGCCGACATCAGGCGGTTGTGGACGTCCTCGTAGCGGCTCATGTCGCGCGCGCGAGACGGCCGGAAGCTGTTAAAAAGCTCGATGAAACCGAGCTTGATCTCGTTCCACTGGTAGAGCACCGCGTAGGCGAGCGTGGCCGTGTAGATGGCAAACGAGAAGATGTAGATGTTGATGTTGCCGGCCGACAGAAACGCCGGGCTGTACGCCTCATACTTGGACGGCGAAAACATGCCGTCGGCGTCGATGGCCCGGGTGACGTTGTAGAGCCTGCCGAAGTGGTCGAACACGCGGTTCGAGTTGAGCGGCAAATAGGCCGAGTTGAAGGCATTGGAGTACCAGAGCGCCACGATAAGAAACATCGAAAAGAAGCTGCCGGCAAACTTGTTGAACGTCGTGAAGAAAGGCAGCATGAATGGGTCCGTGCCGCCGTGGATGATGTTGTTCCAGTCGAACGTCGGCACCGGGTTGAGGCCGACGCCGTTGTTGAAGCCTACGATGCTGTTGAGGCGGACGTTGTCGGGGGCAATCCACGACATCCAGTTGAAGATGCTCAGGGCCTGGAACAGAATGTTGGGCAGCCAGAAGTAGAAAAACATGGCACCAAACGCCAGGAAGAAAAACTTGAGCCGCGACAGAGTCACCAGCCGCCGAAAGGGACCCATGTGGGCGACCTTCTTGTTGCTGTGGAAGGCCGTGTTGAGCGCGATCGTGACCAGCGACGTCGGCCACACGCAGTAGCTCGGGTACACAAGAAACCGGCGGCAGACGCCCGCGAGGCCGTAGCCGATGAAGTTCGTGCCCAGCTGGATCAAGATCTGGTACGCAAACTTGCCCGCATAGCGCTGGTTGAAGAACTGCGGCAGGTACTGCGTCCAGATGATGAGGCTCGTGAACGGGATGGCGCCGCCCACGCTGGCCATGATGGTGATCAGCATGTGCTCCTTCTTCGAAAAGGGGCCCGGGTTGAGGCTGATGCGAGATCCAAACAGCGTCACGCCCCAGTCCGGGAGCACCTTCGCCGCCATCGTGCCGATCGGGAATGCCAGAATCTGGGCAATGTTGGCCCCGATGTAGATGGCTGGCTGGCGGATCGAGAAGAGCTGGTTGACAAAGGCCAGCACCACCGAGAAGCTCAAGCCGATGGCCCACGCGCGCACGGTCGACGACGGCATGTCCGGGTCGTCAAAGTTGTCGACGACGGCGCGCACCTGGGCGTAGGGGCTGTTGTAGGTGATGAGGGCGACCTCGATCTTGACTTCCTTGATGAAGATTTCATGTTTCTCGGGGTTGGTGAAGACTTCCTCAGTGTCTGGGCTGTTAGTATTGTTGCTGTTTGATTTAATTCTCGCCAACGTTTTTTTTGGTAGGTGGGCTGCCATACTTAGAAACGTCTTGAACTTTTCAATGAGAACGTGCTGGAAGTTGGGGTCGTGCTCGTGGATCTTGATGACTTTGATGATTCTCTGGACGTTTTAGTGAATGCTCGGTCTCTTTTTATTCAATAATACCCTCCCAGACATACCACACGCGTGTCCTCGAGCGAGTAGGAGTCGGCCAGCCGCTTGACCTCTTCGAACTGGTCTTCGTTGACGCCATATTGGGCTCTGTTCCATGTTACCATTTGCGTTCTCTAGTTTTATCATATGTATGGTGGGCTGCTTACAGTTCACTCTCGATGTGTTCAAAGACAATTTCATCAGTCGTTGTCTCATGAACTTCCTGCACTGGAGTCAGATATGCAATATAAAAGCATTGTCTCAGCAAGGCCACTAACAATCTTGGCCGTCTTCTTCTCGGAGAGGTCTGTCAAGGATGACGGCGGCGAGTCCGTGATCCCGTGGGTGCCCATGATATCGGTAATCAACGCCGGGTCATAGAAGATGGGAGGGTTGTGTGAAGAGAATAAGAGCAGTGTATATTATAAGTAGAATAGGGGCACAATTCAAAGCAAAAGGGGCTACAATCAATGCAGCATTGGGAAAGAGGTAGGCTAGAGACGAAAGGAGAAGACAGAAGACAGAAAGACAGCAATCAAAAGGGGATTGAGAAATGAAAAAGATTCGTTTCTCTTTTTCTCTGACTGCTTCTTCTTTTCTGTTCGTCTTAGTCTCTCCACACGTCTCCTTTTCTGAACACAAAAGACAGCGCTACCCAAGTGTCTAAATACTCTTACCCCTTCATCCTTCCCCACAAAGTCCAATCTGTGTCCCGATGATATGACCTAGGTTTTGGAAGGATATTAATCTCTCCAGACGATACCATAAGGTCATTCATCTGCTCAGAATCGTCAAAAGCCTCTCGTGAGCAAAAGGGACGACGCGCGGCTTGCGTTTTGCATAGCATCCATGGCAGAAATGCCGAACCGTATCCCCAAGAAAGCAGAGTGCTATATCCAAATTTACTGTCTACGTTTTCCAGCAGACGATAAGGAGTAGAAGGGAAAATAGGATAGACAGAGTATAGACGAAAAAGAGGGTGTTGGCAAAATTGGGAATAGTACGAGGGAGGGGGCTGAACATTGGAGAAGGCTGAAGACAATAAAGAAGGTATATAACACAATAAAGGGGGACGGTTCAGCACGGAGGAACAACGAGAATGGCCTAAGGGGGTGGAAACAAAAGTAAATGGGAAGTGTTCTGTGACTCGGAGACATTAAGATACCTCTTAAGAGAAAAGAAAGGGAGCAGGAAACAAATCGTCCATAAGGGGAACAGAGCAGTAAACACAGAGGCTTCAATAAAAGGGGGGTATCGAGGGTTATCTTTCCGTAGTAAGAGGCGTACAGAATCAGAAAACAATAAATAATTAAAGACGACGGATGGGTAGATGCATGGTGTAGAGACCAAACAGCGTGCTGATAATGCTAAGCATTAGCTTGAACGATAAGCGGGTATGCAAGAGGACGAGAGAGGGAACGTGTGACATTCTGGAAGAAAATACACACTCGCCATGTCGTGCAGCAGGGAGGGAATTGGAGAACCAATGTAGGCAAAATTGGCCCGGCGGCCGTTGTTCGCCTTAATTGCACGGCAATGCCGCAAACGGTTAGAAAGAAGTTCGGAGGGAGAGGGGGGGTAAGAAGGAGGCAAATAAACAAGAGGGACATGGTAGGCTGTGTCGGTTTAACGAGTAAATTGAGCAGCCCAGAAAAAAGGTAAAAAAGAAAATGGAAGAGGAAAAGAGAGTGTTAACGGTTCCAAGCCACCAATGCCGGCTTCTGCTGTGTCTCGTTTCTCGTTTTCCCCCCTTGGCGTCTTGCGCGTCTCGTCTTGGCCCTCATATCGTCGCCCTCTTGGCTTACACGCTGCATCGTGTTACTGCACACTTATTTATTTTCTGGTGGTCTGTCTGTCTGTAGTTTGTTCGTTTATTTTGTTAGCTCAGTTGCTTCATTTTCTTTTGTGCACCTCTTCTTTCTCCTCATGTAATTGATCTCTCTTATCTCTCACGGCTAAACATCGCAAGCAAAAACGGGACGAACAGTGTTGCAAAACGCGGGTAGATCATCCTCCATAACGAATTCGCCGTTACTTTCATATACGGCGTAGGTAGCACCGAAGAAGGGCAGCCGGCAAGTAGTGGCGGCGACTGACACCCCCAATACGTGCCTCAACTATCTCGTTATACTGTGGCCTTTTGTTTCGTCTTCCTCTTCGTGAGTGGCCTCTGCGTTCTGAAATATGCGCATTTTCTGCTGAATGAAGACGGCGACGAACAGTTTGCACAAAAAACAAATTCGGACACGCGGCGTCGTAGTCATACGGAGAGGACACAGGAAGACAAAACAGAATGCAAATCCTACTTGTAGATCCCACCTGTAAATCGCTCAATGGATGATCAAAGCATTCTAGAAACGTTTTCGTGTTTGCTTATCACAGAAAATTCGCTGGTTGCCAAGCAGCGGGAGGAACGGGTAGAAGGAAGTTGGGGAATATAGGAGAAAAAGAAGTGTCACTAGGAACATTATGTCTTGGCATCGCTGATCTTTTTCGCTTTCTTCCTGTCCTCTATCGTTCCCTATTCTCCCCTTTCTTGGCTCGCACTTTCTCTCTGCCCTGACTCGCTCTTTAGCCTTCGGAAAATTTCCCCAGACTCGTAGCCGACACGCTATGCAACCCGACGCAGACGAGAGTGGAGCTTTTCTTCATTCTTTGGCCTCCATCTTCTTGTCTTCCCCAGATCCAGTGCCGGCGGCCGTGGAGGCCAAACTGCGGTCCAATCTAAAAGTGCAGGTAGGCATGTAGACACGGAATATAAAGCGGAGGAGCATCCCGATAAGAGAAACAAGAGGTGAGCAAAACTGAAACGAGCCGGACAACGCCTCGTCCGCGTAAGAAGAGTAAGAAACTACTACGGCAGAAACAAGAAGAGACAAAGCAACGACGAGGAGAAAAAAGAGTAGTGATAAAAAGAAAAGTCGAGAACGTCGTAGACAGCGACGGAGAGATTCCTAAAACGAGAGTCGTTCATGCAATAATAGGGATAGTAAAGGGGGGGTAGTAATGCAAAAGACCGGGGGGGAAAGGGAAGAAAAACAACGCCAAAAGCCACATCCTTGTAGCTGCGTGGTTACTACTGGTCATCATCGAGCTGAATTTATCATTTCGGAATGCTGTCTAGCATCTGTAGGATTGTTTGTTTCGTACGACTGTTTGTTTCGTCCAAGCTCCACGTCATAGGTACTCTACCCAACTGCTGGCCGAATTTTTGTTCATAATGCGCCACGGAATTGCGCCGCCCCTGTTATTTGCTATGCACGCCGGCGGCAAGACCGGAGTTCACGGCATCCGCATCAACGCAGCCGCGTCAGCTGTAGGCGGTGCATTGTGCGAGGTCCTACAACATGCCAGACTTCAAGATAGTGCTCCCGAAACCGTATCACAAGAATTAACTTAATGATCGAGATGCTCAGGGAGCACAAAAGGGATACCTGCTGGGGCGCCTCTTTCTCGTGTTCCGGTGACTCGAAATGAGTGAACATAAGACGACACTCAACAAGCTCCTGAAATGTTCCTCGTATCAACGCATACGGTCAGTATCTAGGCATATTCTATAGGCGAGTGTTCTCTCTCTTCTCGCTTATTTCTGTACCCCTTGTGCGCCATTCCAGAACATGTCAAGCACAAGTGCACTTCATGTTGCGACGTGCGGGAAAAGTCAATTTGCGTAACAACTGGTTATGACGAGAGCTCTCCTCCAACACCAGTGACGAATTCTCTAGAAGGCCGAAATTCCATAGCAAGAATGAAAGTCTGTCTCGAGGAGTGGGACTCGACACTCTACAGTGTTGTGTACGTATACCAAAATCACCTAACGTCCTGCTCTCAAAACAAAGGGATACTTTCATCGCGCACTTCTGATAGCTGTTAGTCGATGACGACGGGGTGTTCTCCTTTCTTACAGGAAACACATTGTACGTGCAGCTTGATGACTAGGGCCTTGACAATGTCTAGTGATGTTGGTAGCCATAAAAATATATGGTATTCATAGCACGACTGTTCTTCCAATTCAATATGTATTATCTTGAACAGACATAGCCTCTGAAAGGAGGAGGGAGAACGAAATGTTTGAAGATTTCAAGGATGCGTTTGGTTTTTTTATTGAATAATAACGCGGAAAATAATATCTAAAAAAAAAAAAAAAAGACCAGCATTGCTTTTCACATGCTTGCCACTGATGTGAATCCAATTTTGTAATAACAAGACAAAGGAACAAGAGAGATTGGGCAGGAGGAAACCCGAGAGGAATGCCACTTGTGTGTCAAAGCTTGTCAAACCTGTCCAACCTGTCCAACCTGCCAAAGCTTGTCGAGGCTTGTCAAAAACTTGTGCTATCCCTTTTCTCTCTTTTCCCCGGCCCTGCCACTTCTCACTTTGTAGATTCACCTTTTCCTGAATACGATATTTGAAAGCCCAGTTGATGATTGGCTGTACGTTGGCAGATCTCTTATGTTTTTGTGAGAAATGATTGACGATATTATCGTACGCAAGGTCAAACACATAAAGTAAAGTTGGACACAGAGGATTTGCTGTTTAACTGGGAGGACCCGTGCTCGCGACACAGTCCATCACTACGTGAAGAATGCTTAGCCGCTCGCCAGCATCCGTGCGAGCCACCGTTCTTGGCCATGTCTGCCGGCTAATGACGAGCGTGCAGATGGTCTCTTCCTTCTTACACAAAAGAGCAGAGATTGCATTTTTCCTGTTGCCGAGATAGCCAAGCGGCTTGTTGTGGTGGTGCGAGGCGCAAGAGTGGCCGAAAAGGAGATCGAAGCATAGCCCCTTAATTTTACCCATGTCTTCGCATCCATGAGATCTCGGCCATGGTTTTGAAAGGCATGATCACGCACAGAGAAAATTGTATTTATGGAATAAACAAAGGAAACGAAAATCTATGAATTATGCACAGAGAACAGAACGTCAGATGCGCGAGATGCCGCGATTGGACGCACAAGTGTTCGACCTCGCATCGCTTTACATGTTCATGCCCGGCATTTTGCTCCCACCGATGCCAGGCAGCTCATCCAGCCCTGGACAGTTAGCACGTATACAATTGTTTTAGTAAAAGAAAGGCTAGCAGGGGACTCACAGCTGTTGATGTCCTCGTTGACCACGTCCGGAACTGAGCACTTGTTCTGCTCCGCGATGGACTGCGTCTTGAGCGTCGGGCAGTTCACGTAGCAGGGGGTGTCCATCGCCTTCTGCAGCGCGTCATCCTTCCACCCAAACATGTAGTCGCCGTGCGACCCGTACCCAGACTTGTCGCCCATCGACCACACAAACGGCTGGCTGCCATCCGTGGGCCACAGCGCCGGGTCGTTGTACGGGGACGTGTCCCAGATCGTCTCGTACATCAGCTGCGGGATCTTGACAGGGTGCGTGTCCGGGCAGTCGCCGCCGGACTCAAAGGTGCCCGTCGCCGGGTATGCGACGTGGTCCTGGTGGTTTGGCGCATCGAGGTTCTTCCCGTCCCAGCACGTCGGGAACCGCACGTTGGCCATGATGCCGGCCGGGCACGGCTTCGTGGGAAACGCCATGGTCTCGGGCGCCCGCGTCGACCTCTCCTCAAGGCAGGTGTACGTGAGCTGGCGGAACTTACCAGCCTCCTTCTTGGTGCGGAAGCTGGGGTCGCCGACGAGCATGCGGAACCCCGGTTTGAAGGCCGTGACCTTGGACTTCTGGTCATAGTCGAACAGCGCGTCCTGCATGTAGTACACGGTCATGCCGCCGCGCGTCCCTTCGAACCCGAGGTTGGGGACTTGGTTGATGCGCTTGTAGGTGCCATTTTGCGCGCGGAAGAAGAGCACGGCCGTCCAGTAGTTGGAAAAGTCCTCGGAGAACTGGCACGTCGTGCACGTCGACAGCGCGGGCAGGTCGTGGGTGACGGGCAGCATGGTCTCGTTGAACGAGTTCTGCAAAAAGTGATAGGTCAGCGGTCTGTTTCTGAGCTGACAATTTCCCGTCGTTCCTCAGACCTCCATCATCCTCCACTTACTCCGCCGATGATCTGGTGAAGATGGGCGGACGGGTTCATGCCCGGGTTCACCAGAGGGTCGAGGCGCTGGACCACGAGCTGGGCACAGCCGAAGCGGAGGAGGGCCTGCGCCGGCGCAACCAGCGCCAGGGCAGCGAGGAAGCTGTTCCAATACATCTTGCGAAAGACGTTTCGTCTTGGCTGTTGGGTGTTCGCGAGAAGAGAGAGCCTCTGCCAAAACAGGTTGAAGAGTGAACCAAAAAAGCACGAACAAAACAAAAGGAACAAAGAAATACTCTTCACGCACACTGCCACCAGGAAACCCGACTTATCTCTTGCCAAAATAAACAACCTTCATTTAACCTGGCGGCCCCCTTCGGAATCATGTCGCCAAATAATGGCTCCCCCTTTCCCTTTCGCCCTTGTTGGCCGCTGATAGCGAACTACGATAGATTAAACTTGCAAACAGACGGCTGGTTATTCTCCTGGTCTACTCGCTGCTCTAGAGGCCAAGCATTTCTGCAGCCCGTATCTCGACCTTCATCCTCCCGAGTGAATCCCAGCTACGCCATGTGTCCTACTACTGCGTGTGCCTTGGCGCTTCTTTGATGAGATGAACATGGCCAAGAGAAGCCGCTCTCGTGGCAGTGCAAAGGGGGGATAACGGTGAGTCGAGATCTGTGAGATATGACAACAAGCAGGGGGCTAATATGGCTGTTATCCAATTTTTCTCTTGGTATTTTTTTTCTGGCGGCTAATTTGGTAGGATATTGATCTGGAATACTTTCAAGCCCTCCCGACCCAAGTGAAATGCGTTATTTCGAATCCCATCTCATGCAGTCTTCCAAGACCGGCTTTAGCTGTTTTTGCCTCTTTGTGAAATTCCTGGCTGCGCTGTTCAAGGAAGCTGGCAAGCGGAAGCGGCCTGCTTGATTCTGGTGACCTAATCCTTTACTTGCATCTTCAAGGGATGTGTCGATTTTAAGCGAGAAAAACTGTGATTGTCCCAGACTTTTGTTTCTTTTCGACCGGACCTCAGTCGCCGGCCCAGAGGAAAGGATCAACAATGTTGCGGTCTTCAATGTAGTTCACTGTCATGTCAATGGTCCACGTTGCTATCCCTGGAGGACACCTGTCTCTCATGCTCTCTAAGAATGAAACAAACAATCGCAAGTCCTGCATTCCATGCCCTCCCGTACCCTCCCCCCGCCGTAAATCCAGTCCATTCAAATCACAAAGGTCGTTTCCCATCACCTACTTTTTTCCACCGTCCTCCTTCAGGGCCACAATCCGGTTCAGCACAATCTTATCCTCCGTCGAGTCCGCGTCCAGCGCAAAGTACGCCACCCGGATGCCCTGGAACCGCACGCTCTCGGGCCCGCCCTTGCCCAGCTCGCTCTCGCCCGCGGCCTCGGGCCAGGGCGCCCGCCGCTTCACCTCGTCGAAGCCCGACTCGATCAGCGCGTCCGGGTAGATCACCTCGCTGTCCGGGTTGATGTCCTTGAGGAACCCGCCGGGCGCGTCGCCGGGGTTGTCGGACTGGAACAGCGGGTTGTAGACGCGCACCTCGGCCCGGCGGGAGCCGTGCTCGACAGGCGCCACCCACTGGATGTACGTCTTCTGTTTCTTGGTGTCGCGGTCCAGCACGGCCCGGATCTCGGTGACCTTGCCGGTCGCCTCGTCCTTGGTGTAGGACACGGCCCGGATCGGGTGGGCCTGGAGCAGGCCGACGCTCTTGCCCGGCGCCAGCCGGAAGAAGGACGGGTCGGCCTCCTCGCGGAAGTCGGCGCGGTCGATGTAGATAGTCTTGGAAAACTTGACCTCGTGCGATCCCACGGCAGGGTCCCTGGGGTTGAAGGGGATCGTCAGAGATGAGCCGTCGAGATCGCCGGCGTCCTCGATGACGACGGGGACCGGGTCGAGCACGAGCATCAGCCGCGGGACGGTGCGCTCGAGGTACTTGCGGACGGCCGTCTCGAAGCGCTTGACGTCAATAACGGACTGGGCGGTAGTAACGCCGAGCTCGTTGACGAACTCCAGGATGGCGCCGGGGGGCACGCCGCGGCGCTTGATGCCGATGAGGGTGTAAAGCCGGGGGTCGTTCCAGCCGCGGACGATGCCGGTCTCGACCATCTCGCGGATCTTACGCTTGGACAGGACGGTGCCGGTGATGGAGAGGCGGCCATATTCACTGGGGTTGTTAGAGGCCTATCGTTGTAAACGCGTCTGTGAAGTGCATGACGAAAAACATACCGTTGCATCGGCTCGTAGACGCCAAGGGAGCGGTTGAGCCATTCGTAGCTTTCTCTGCTCAAGACTGGAGGTTGTTAGAGATCGAGCTGGCAACGCGACGGGGGGTGATGATGCATACTAAATTCTGTTGTGCAGAGAGAGTGTGTCTACATCGAGGTTAGCGGACGAACGCAAACGGCCTGGGGCGGCGAGGAGAACATACAATGCCCTCGTACGAATCGCAGAGGCAGTGGGTGAAGTCGTACGTGGGATAGATCTTCCACTTTGCGCCGGTGCGGAAATGTGGTTCCTGAGAGGTTAGCAATGCAGACTCGCGTTGTATGTCGGTGCCCGTATACGCACATCTTTCACGCGGTATGCCGCCAGATCCCACATCTGGGGATTGCCGTCTGTGATGCTGCGGTTGTTAGTCTGGGGTTGGTGAGGGGCGCGATTTCCTGGATCTTGACATACTCTACACAGGGTTAGCAGACATCCACAAACCAAGGTATCCTTTCCCCGGCCCACCCACACCCACTCACCTTGCTTCATCCGCAGGAACGCCTCTCTCGGCTTGTAGTGCCCGTCCCGCATGTCGCGGAACTCCTTGAGGTTCTGCTCCACGCTCTGCTCGGCGTGCTTGCAGCGGTACCGCGGCCCGCCCTCGCCGCCGCCGCGCTGGTCCTTGATCTCGGCGTCCGAGCAGTGGCACACGTAGGCCTTGCCGCACTCGATCAGCTTCTCGGCGTGCGCGTACAGCTTGTCGAAGTTGTCCGACGAGTAGGTGATCTCGCGCGGCCGGAAGCCCAGCCACTCGACCATCTCGAGGATGGCGTCAAAGTACTTCTGCTCCTCGGCCTCCGGGTTGGTGTCGTCGTAGCGCAGGTTGCACTCGCCGCCGTGGTACTTGGCGAAGCCGAAGTTGACGGCAATGGCCTTGGCGTGGCCGATGTGCAGATAGCCGTTGGGCTCGGGCGGGAAGCGCGTGCGCACGGGCTTCATGGGCCGGATGCGGAAGACGTCGTCGAGGAAGCCGACCTTGAACATGTTTTCGGGATCGATGGAAGGTTCCTCCGCCTTTGGTGTAGCCGCTGTAGGCGTCGTCGCTGCCTTTGGTGCCTTCGGTGCCGCTGCCGCCGCCGCCGCCGCCGCCTCCTTGGCGCGCGCCGTCGCCACCGCCTTCTCGCGCTTCTTGAGGCGCTTCTTCAGCTCGCCTTTGGACACCATCTCGCCGGTCTTCTCGTCGAGCTGGAGCTTCGCCGTGCTTTCCACGAGGTCGGCCATGTTCGCAGCGGGTGTATCAGTCGAAGTGTCGTGCCGTCCGCAATGTAGTGAGCTGTTTTCGTGTGTTGTCTTGTGTTGTTGTGTGGTGATGTGCTGTCAACGACGGAGATGTTTCGATGCGATGTCTGGAATGAAGGGAGGTTAGAATGCCAGGGCTGTGACTCCGCTGTGCTCTTATATCTTGCTTCCTCCTTATCAGGCCGACCGCAACGCAGCCCTCGACCAAGAATGCTTGTTTAACTGACCGTTTGCCCGACCCTATCGTCCTGGTGTGACTCAATTTCTGTCTTTCCACCCCTCACTGAAACACTGCAAAAACGCCTCGAGCTCTGCCGGTGCCGATAAGAGATAAGGCAGCTCCGCCCCGCACTCCTGCCCAAAACGGCGGTTCAATGGGCTTGCAAACCGGATTAGCCAATAGCATGCTTTATCGCAAGTCGGACTTCCAGCGGCATCGCCCCTCTTCGTCGGCCATCACAGCCTCACCACCAAATGCCAGACTGTTCCGATCACGGCGGATTGTTTGTTCACGGAAAACAATATGCATTCCTTGTCTACTGACAATGCTACCATATGAGATCTAACTCTGACTTTCGCTGCTCGACTGCGCCCTGTCTAAAGGACACACATGAGATCATGGGAACGATTGTTGGCCGGTCAGAAGAGGGAAGTGTTGTTGGCGATATTGCACCAGCACCGCGTTAACACATTGCAGCAGGCTTGGGGATCTACGTCGAACGGGTCAAACACAACCGATACAATCATACTGAGAGAAGCGTCCACGTTGTCCTACACGTCATGTCATCGATTGTCATCGTCTTTCTCGTCTGCTACCAAACTACGGCGCCATCTACAGCGAAAAGTCCTTGATCTCCTTGATCAACCCCAGCTCCTTCTTCTCGGACGCGTCCAGCTGGCCCAGGGCCTCGCGGCGCGTCGGCGCGTCGGCCTTGAAGAACGGCCGCTCGGCCAGCGACGTCACGCGCGTGCCGTGGCGCGGGTGCCGGCCGCCGTAGTCCCAGCTGGCATTGTGGATGGTGATTCTGGGCAGTCAGCAGAAGAAACGAGAAACAACAGGAGTGAAGAGCAAACAAAGGGTCATCGAGGAGAGAGGGGGAGGTCTTACCTGTTGTCCCACAGGGCGCTCGTGTTCGGCGTCCACTTGAACCGCACCTGGATGTCCACGTTGGTCTCGTACACGTGGTACAGGTAGTTGAGGATCACATCGCTCTCGTCCTTGTCCAGCCCGACGATGCGCAGCGTCATCGCCCGGTTGACCCACAGCGCCTTCCACCCCGTGGCCGGGTGCACGCGGACCAGCGGGTGGATGCGCTCGACGAACTGCGGGCCGGCCTCGGGCTTGTTGCGGTCCAGGTACGGGTGCGCCGACCGGTAGACGGCCTGGCGCCCGTCGATGATCTTGCGGAACTCGGGGCTCAGCTTCTCGTAGGCCGCGTAGCCGCTCGCCCACAGCGTGTCGCCGCCGATGGGCGGGACCGTGTCGTTGTGCAGGTGGGTGATGCCCGCGGGCTGGAGCTCGTGCACCAGGTCCGTGTGCCAGCGCGACGCGCCGCCCGGGTTGCGGAAGTTGGCCTGGCGCTCGGTGGCCTGCAGGTCGGGCCAGATGACGGTGACGCCGGCGACGCCGGGCACCTGGGGCACCTGGGGGTGGACCTCGACCTCGCCGTAGTGCTCGCCCAGCGTGCGCTGCTGCTGCGGCGTCAGGTCCTGGTTGCGGAAGAAGACGACGCTGCGCTCGGCGATCAGCAGGGCCAGCTCGTCGCGCTGCTGGTCGGTCAGGTCCTTGAGCTGCAGGCCCTCGATCTCGGTGCCGATGTGCGTGGTCAGGTCGGTGACCTTGGTGGCGGCCGACAGCAGGCTGGACTTGGACTTGTCGGCGCGGGCGCCGGCGTCCTCGTAGGGGCGGTCCTCGCCGCGGATCTTGTAGACGTCGTCGAGGTAGAGGGGCGCCGAGGGCCGGTAGGGGTAGCCCTCGGACAGGTCGATGCCGGCCTTGGTGAGGCGGTCGACGGCGGTCTTGGGCAGGCCCAGGGTGTCCTTCTTGGGCTCGCGGACGTCGACGATGGACGGGTCAATGGGGGCGGGGGCCATGATGAGTGTGGGATGATGGGGGATATACGATAATGTGCGGCGGTTTTCAAAGGAACAGGGGAGATGACAAGGACGATAGATGTGCAAGGCAATTGTTACAGAATTACTAGTTTGGGAAGAAGCATCGGTTCGCAGGACTACATGGGGCTGCTTGGGCGAGGAGATGCCCTCCTTTATACAGCCAGCCAGAGAAAGACACGCAATATGTCAGCGGAAGACACAAGCGAGTTAGCATCCAGAGTGATGGCTCTAGAGATGGTGTATGATGGTGTATTCGCTGGCACGTCTACAAGAGAGAGCCTAGCTCCGACCGATCCGGGTTGTTGGAGAGTTTAATACAGCCCGAACATGACGAAAGAGAACTACTGCGCGGTAGGCAGCCAGGCAACCATCTCGACAACCATCTCAGCAACCATCTCGACAACTGGGCGACTATCACGACAACGTGCCTTTTTCCCCGAGCAGGCTCGCATGTCGTCCCCCGTCCTGCTTATAAACCCAACGCTCAAATTGGCTGCCAGCATCGCGGGCGTCGGGGGCAGGACACCCGGCGCGAAACAAGTGCCAGGTCCCCTCGTATGAACAAATCCGCGAGCAAAATGACGCCAACGCGCCTGGCCAACCCCGGGGGCTGTACGAAGTACGAAAGCGGGGAAGGGTGTGCTCACTTCCCCCCGTCGATCGGCTCCGAGAGGGCGAACCAGAGAACTGGCGAACCGGGTGGGAACATGAGAACGAACGACTTCGTCCACTTGCGTCGTATCTCGCGAGTCCTGCAAATGAGGGTTGAAACAAAACACCCGCGCGTAGCACGCGTGAATGTGAACACGGCCGAGAGCGTCCGGTTTACTTTGGGGGACAATTTTTGTATCGTGTTTTTTTTCTGCAGCGCCCGCCCCTTAGCACCATCGGTACGGCAGTGACGCAATGCACGGGTCTGGATTGTGTGATCTGGGCCGAATGCGACGCTCGGCCTCCGCACGATCTGTGCAGCCCGACGGAGCCTTTTTTTAGGGGAATGCTCCGCACGCTACCGGGGTGGAAGTCCTGAAAGTGGAATCAAAAAGCGCAGGGCCAAGAATCGGCCGAATATCGTATGCAACTGTGAACGGGGGGAGCTCTTATGAGGACCTGAGCAAGCTGGGGTCTGTTCCTTTTTTCATTTTTACCTCGTTTATTTAATCTCCTTTTGTAAATCTCTTCTTGTAAATAGAAAAACCCCCCCACGCAACGACGTGATCCTCCTCCGTGTCGAGACTCATGCTTGCGATCCTTCCGGCTGCTTTCTCGTCTGACGCCGCCCAACCGTGCCATTGATAGTCACCGTCACATTCTAGACCCTCCATTTGGGGCGGCAGCCAGGTGGCCTGCATGTTCGTCGGAGTCATTTTCTCGGCTCCGGGTGGCATTCAAACTATGGCTTCACCGTTGGCGGATATCTCATCATCGTGATCGTCACCAACCAGAGGTCGGGGACGGACAGCAACGGACCACAATTGTCAGCCGCGTGCGAAAAGGAGGGCGACCAGATTGCCCAGATGGGCCAGAAGGAACGGAGTGAAAAAGCACGCAACGGCATGGGGCAGAGTGATCAGCATGGGGGGTTGCCTGCGGAGCCCACGCGGTAGCGGAGGAAGAAGAGGAAAAAGAAAAGAAAAATACGAGGCGAGAAAACAATGCAACCGCAGAAAGGAGATAGACGAACACCAGACGTACGACGGACATACGAGAGCTGCACGGATTGCAGGATCCGGATTGGTGCGGACGAGACGACGGCAAAGAGGAAAAAAGCCAAGAAATAATAATAATAGAAAAGAATGGAAAAAGGAAAAGAAAACAGACCCAGAGGCCAAAAGGGGTAATACCCGTCCGTTGTGCCACCTTGGCAGGGCTCGGCGGTCAGCACGATGCCAGGGGAAAACAGGACACCGGCAAGAGAGAGAGAGAGAGAGAGAGAGAGGAAGGCCGCGAGGCTGGCCAAATCCTGAGCGTCGTACGTCGGCATTCTGTATATATATTCCCACGGCTTTCTGTGCCGTTCGTGTTTGTTTTCCGTCTTCGCCAGGCGTTTTGACGAGTCGGTCAGACACATACACCTACTCCAATCCTCCTTCCAGCCGATCACCTCGTCTGATCTTTGTACCCCCGGGCTATTCTTCTACCTGTCCCTTCACACACCCTCCCGCCCCTACCATGGCCGAGCCGGACGCCGAGAAGTCCAAGGCCGCCCTGGCCGCGGCCCACCCGTCGGAGTCGGAGTCGGGCGACGATGCCGGCGCCGTCGACCGCGACGGCCTGACGGCGGCCAACCGCGCCACGGCCGAGCGGCTCGTCGCGGAGAAGCCCAAGCAGACGTGGCGCTCCAACCTCTGGGACACGCTCGACAAGAGCCCCGAGGAGCGCAAGTTCCTGTTCAAGCTCGACGCCGTCGTGCTGACCTTTGCGTCGCTGGGCTACTTCATCAAGTACCTGGACCAGGTCAACGTCAACAACGCCTTCGTGTCGGGCATGCAGGAGGACCTGGGCCTGTACGGCAACCAGCTGAACTACATGATTACCTGCTGGACCGTGGGCTATGTCGTGGGGGAGATTCCTAGGTAAGTCCTTCCAGTTTGGGAATGAAATGATTTCTCTTTTTTTTTTAAAAAAAAGAAAAGAAGAAGAAAAAGGACAACATCACGATGTCTCGGCATCGAACAGCAAAAGACGGATGAAACAGAACAAAAACCCGAGAACCGCAACGAGAACCCTCGCTAACATGTCAAAAGCAACCTGATCCTCACGCGCGTCCGGCCGTCCATCTGGATCCCGGCCTGCGAGGTGCTCTGGGCCACGCTGACGATCCTCACGTGCAAGGTCAAGAACGAGCAGCAGCTCTATGTCCTGCGCTTCTTCGTCGGCCTCGCCGAGAGCACGTTCTATCCGGGCATGCAGTACGTGATCGGCTCGTGGTACAGAAAGGAGGAGCTCGCCAAGAGGTCCTGCATCTTCCACTCGGCCAGCGCCATCGGCACCATGTTCTCCGGCTACCTCATGGCCGCCGTGTACCACCTCGGCGGCGTCCATGGCTACAAGGGCTGGCAGTGGCTGTTCATCATCGACGCCGTCATCTCGCTGCCCATCTCCGTCGCCGGCTTCTTCATGCTGCCCGACGTGCCCGAGATCACGCGCGCCTGGTACTTCTCGGCCGACGAGATCGCCATCGCCAAGCGCCGCATGGTCGTCGAGGGCCGCGCCAACCGCGCGCCCTTTACGCGCCAGAAGGTCAAGGGCTTCTTCAAGAGCTGGCACATCTACCTGCTGACGCTGCTCTACATCCTGTTCAACAACGGCTCCGGGTTCGGCGGCCAGCCCGCGTTCGCGCTGTGGCTCAAGAAGGAGGGCTACTCGGTCTACCAGTACAACGTCTACCCGACGCTGCCCTCGGTCGTGCAGGTCCTCTCGACGTTCGCGTACGCCTGGTCCTCGGACACCGTCTTCCGCGGCGCGCGCTGGCCGCCCATCGTGTTCTCGGCCGCCGTCAACTTCGTCATCTACGTCAGCTTCTCCGTCTGGAACATCCCCGACGGCTGGAAGTGGGCGTGCTTCGTCCTCTCCGGGTTCGGCGGCGGCATCTCCGGGCTGACGTTCGCCTGGGCGCACGAGATCTGCAAGGACGACAACGAGGAGCGCGCGCTGGTGACGGGGTCCATGAACGAGATGGCGTACGTCTTCCAGGCCTGGCTGCCGCTGCTGATCTGGCAGACGGTCGACGCGCCCAACTACCGCAAGGGGTTCATCACCGAGATCTTCATCGCCGTGGCGCTGATCGTGACGTCGTTTGTGATCCGGCACCTGCACAAGCGGGAGATCCGCCAGAAGAAGCTGCAGGCGGGCGAGCACGGCGACCGCGGCGAGGCGCCGGCCGACGAGGTCACGGTTCTGTAAGGGACGGTGACAAAAGGACGAAAGCAGAGCAAAAATTGGAGATGATACAACTGGGCAGATAGAAAACACGAGACGGGAGGACAACGGCCATTAATTAGTATTGCTAGAATATATGTCTACAAAGAGACGACGTATGCATACTCTCCATCTCAAGAGCTTCCTCCAGAGCAACGCACTTCGCATCTCCCCATACGTAACATGCATTGGTCTCGTCTCTGCATCCTTCTCTTTCTCATGCCCACACCCTTGGTCTTCTCGACGATTGTTCGTAGTTAGTTTGTGAATATTGGTAAGACGTTGTGGTCTGCACACAAAGTCTCTCCTTAAAAACAGACGAGTACCAAAGCAACTGCTTCATAGCAAGTTGCCAATTCTCAAGCCACTCCGTGAAATTGCTTGGTCTCATGGACATGGCCAGCATCGATTGCACATATCTTGTCGAAATGACAACGCAGAGGCCGTCTTCTGTGATGAGTGTGCGCTGACAGAGTAGGTCGGACGAGATTGGCGGCAATTCCGGCTGCACATTCAGCCAACGACGGACGCTGCAATATCGAGACCAGCCATGTCTTTGATCAATGTTGGGAATTCAAAGCCTGGCTTGGATGAATTCGATGAGAGCAAAAAAATTGGCTTGGGCTTCGCTTGATCTTGGGAGAAAGCAGATCATCACCTCCCTTTTGTTGCTCGTAAGGAGCTTGACATGTCTCCAGACGAGCAAGGCTCCTGTATCCAGGTTACCATCAATTTTCCGGGGACCGCATGAAATATCTCCGGATCGTGATGCTGTTGCTTCTAGCAGAGAAATACTGAGTTCTCGTGCTGCTTCGCCGGCGCCTTCTCTCCAGGACGGGTGTAACGTCGGTAACCAGGCGTCAAATTGCTCGGCCACTTTTCTACCCTTCATGGTAAGGGTGGGAAGAGAGGTAACACTCGTTCGGCCTCGCACAATTGCCACATCGCAGCCGGGACGGGTCAGGAGCTCTCTTTTTTCCCGCATGTGACCAAACGGTGCAGTTTCCCGGTGTACGCCGTAGAGCTGTGGGAACAACCCTGCGTGCGGAGGGTAGTCACTCTCGACAATGGCCGGCAGGAGTGGCCTGCCCAGGACACCGGTGTCGATATCAGTTGGCCGTCCCAAACAAGATGAAGGAGTGGCGGTTCCAGAGGTCGGTAAATGCCCCTGCACGAATCCCAGATGGGCCTGCAGAACGCGTTGTAGGTTGCTACTTGGTCGAACCTTGCCGTTCCGGGTTGCATGCTGCTAAGCCCCTCGGTCTCTGCGATATCGTTCTTGTCCTTAGTCTGACCATCGTCAACCTGGTCGTCGGGCGGATCATCACTGAAGATGGTCCTCAGCGCACCGGCCGCTCGCATGCACTGCAACCGCTGCTTGACCCAACCGGGTTCACGTCAAGGTCCTCGGTCATTACAGGAGGTGTCATCGGGGCCTCGGTCAGGGTCAGCGATATAAGCATAATGCTGTCGCGGGCTGAATTTAGTCTGCCGATGCCGGCACCATGCCATACCGTGCGCAAGAGCTGCTTCGTGAAGCGGGACAACATTCTCGCCTGTGAACCGGTTTCGTAACAGTGTAGGACCTCCGGCCAAGGTGTGCCAGCTGTAGCCAAACTTGATTTGCTTGACGGTCAGAGCGATTCTTTTGCTAAACCTTCGACATAGACAGCCCTTTGCGAACCCAAAAAATCCCAAGTCGACAATCAACCCGTGACCAGTGCTGATCAGACGCAGAATCGCTGAGTCGACCGACGCACAGCGGGCGGCAGGCTCAGGAGACGGGGCCATGAGATCGTATCCATCTTTGCTGCAAAGCCGGAAACAAATGCCGTTTCTCATTCACCCAGCTCGGCCCGGATACTGCCTCTCAGATGCCTAGGAAATTCACCGTGTGTCAAGCATAAATGGCCACACTGAACTTGGCGGGACACGACAAGGCCGTGCTGATCTAGGCCCAAACCTTGGCAGCTGCCGCTCCGCTGCTGGTCTTGCTGCGATTTTGCATTAGGTATCGGCCGGTAGACAAACTCCAGATCTTGCCCAAGCAGAGGGCACGCGGTATCGGCTACGGCCGATCTGAGGAGGGTTGTATGGCGCAAAAGCATCGAAATCCCCATCCGCGCGACGGCGCACTTCCAGTCGGGTACGGCGCGGCCGGCTTGGCTGATCTGGCGGTAGATCTTGTCCGTGCGCGGCACGAGGTTGTAGTCCCCAGTGCAGGTAAGCATCCCTCAGTGCGAAAGTAGTGAATAAACTTGAGGATCGTCTTAAGCTGGACCGCGTACGCCTCGCCGTCATGGGCCAGCCCGGCGAGGAGGCGCACAGCCACGGCGCTCTGGCCATCGTTGTAGCACGAGCCCCCGACGTTGACCTCGCAGACCGCGTCTGGGCAGTGTACGAAAAGCGCGAACACGGATCGGGGCGGCGAGGCAGGTTATAGCGGCGGCGCATCCAGGTCTCGACGCGGCCCGCCACCGGCTCCTCGTCCTCTGCACGCTGGCCACGTTGGCCAAACGAGCGGAAGCCTACGAGAAGCGGATTCGTGGACTTGTCAACGTACAGACCAGCATCAACCATCCCAACAATGACCCTGTCCGAGTCGAAGACGCAAGATCCCGAGTCGCCGCCCCTGGAGAATGGACCGGTGGGGTATTTATCGACCGCGTCGCCCGGAATGTTTAGCACGGGCAGAACGGTAGCCACGAAGCCGAGGTGAAAGTTATGGGGGAGAGAGCTTGCACCCCGTTTGGGGCGTCTTGACCAGGGCAAGAAGCCCGTCCAGGCGGCGTCAAGCTTCGTCTCGACCGCCGCGAAAAGAAAAATCAAAACGCAGCCGAGAACACGAGCGGAGGGAATCTGACCGGAAGCAGGAAGCGAAGCCCAGCAGAGCAGGCGACGATGGCTTACGTCGTGGCCATGATTCGGGACATGCCCAAAGAAACGCGGCAAATGGCTGTCCCGGTCGTTCGCTCGGAACCGGTCACGGACATCGGACTAATCGTTGGTGCCGGAGCCCACGTACAGCTTCGCCAAGAATCTGGGCTCGTTTGTAATAAACTTTGGCGTTGAGAGGACAATGCCTTGGTGAAGCAGAGAACTGGCTGTGTGGTTACGTGGGCGAAGCAACTTGGTCGTCTCCGAAAAGTTCTCGCATGAACATTATCAGCGGCCGACGTGAACAGTGACAACAACATCACCTCCGGGTGTCTCTGCTCGCCGTGAGGATTGCCTTGCCGGACGACACTGGGCATCGAAGCCACCCATTCTGAATAGCCGCTCTATGGTCTGACGGGCTACCAGAATCTGTGAATCTTGTTTCAGAGCTGCCACGACGTAGCTGGCTGTGTAGTCTTGCAACGGGCACACTGCCTGGGAGAAACAGATGTGTGACGTCAGGAAACGAGGCATGTTGAGTTTGGAGCTGTGACAGCCGTATTTTGATGTCGACGAAATAACGGAACCAAGTGGAACCCAGAAAATAAGTTGAAAGCAAATGTCTTTTCCGAAGCCCTTCCTTCGACAAGACGTACGTGGGACGGATTGCTGCTTTGTGCTGCGTATATGGCAGTTGTCATTGTTGGGCTGCCTGCGATCGTCCGTGCTGCCCCGAAATGGTCAGCATGATTCATAAAGATGCCCCTGGGAGAACATTCCAATGATGTATCCAGGGAAATATGGAAGAGAGATAAAAGGAGAGGAGAAAAAGCTTACCGCTGCTCCCGCTGTTCGTGTTCCGAATCCGCCCGGAACGGACACACCGAGAGAATGAGTACGGATGTACTCGTCTAAAACCATTTCCTCGTCGTACTACCAGTCGTCGACGTATTCACCAACTTTAAATAGAAACATTGACATTGTGACTAAACACACCGCGCTCGTCGGACAGGTCCATGTTAATGAACATGGTGCCGCCCAAAACACACTGTTGAAACGTTCATTTCACCATCATCGTCGTCCCCTCCTTCCTACTTCTCCTTACCCTCGTCCTCCACCTCGCTCTTCTCGCCATGGTCGTCGTCGCTGTGGGGGTTTTGCAAATGTCCACCCGGTTCATCCGGGCTGCACGGCGTCACGACCCAATTTCCCAGACGGCTGAAGGACAAGTTAGCGGCGCTCAACCAGGTGCCAATATTTGACAAGTAACCAGAAAACTTCTATCAACGTCGTCTTGCAAGTGTTGCTGAAGTTGGGTTGTTGACAGACGAGCAATGCTAGGTTGTGGACGTGGGTGGCTCCTGAATGCTGCTTTCCCACAGACAATTCCCTGATTGCATCGATCCTGGATCGGCTAAAATTTGAACTAATAACGGTTCGTTGGCGATAACGGAGAAGCACTTGCTGCGTGTCTGCCGTTGGCGATAATGGTGTCTGGGACAATAGTGTGGGCGCAAGAAATTCCCGTTGCGAGGTATCCCCCCATCTACCAGAGGATGTTCCGGCTGGGAGTCACTTAGAGCCATACTGACCAGGTGCCGAGTGATCAATGTTGATATGAGGAAAGAAAATCAAAATATTCATGCCGCTGAGATAACCATCGACGCAGCCGGGGAGCTGTCAAGAAAACAACACCATCTGTAAAAGACCGGTGGAAGTTTCTGTCTCTTTAGCTGGATGGAGTCACCAAATGTGAAAGAAGGAAGACCGCCATCATGGTGACCGCCATGACGTTGGCACCGTACAGCCACGACGCGGCCTAGGCCCTGAGAATAGCCCACCCATGGGCTTTGTCTCCTGCGCGCCTCCGTTGGGGGATATGGTCGGAGCCGGTGCCACTTTGTTTGGCATCGGGTCGGCCTGAGGGCGCATCAGGCGCTGGAACCCCGGATCGTTCTCCGGTTTGGGCGTAGCGGGCTTCGTAGCGAGCAAGTCTATTAAGTTAGGGCGTATGTCCTTGAGGTCTCTGAAGTGGCTTGTGGTTAGGATCGGTGGCATATATCACATAGGTAATGGTCGGTTCTTTCGATGGGAAGAACTTCCATCCCTTTTCGATTCCGTTAAAGACTGCACAGGTCCAGAACGGCAAGGGCGAGCTAGCCTCGACCAGGACTCAACGAGGACAAGGTCGCCCAAAGAAGTCTCACCAGGGACTCGCTCAGGACGCAACAGTGCCCGTTGTTATCCCTTTCTCTCGTGCCATTTCGGTAAAATATCCGCAGTCTCAGACAGGCTCCGAGGACACACAAAGAACGCGCCTCCTGGCCCTGGAACGAGTCCATGGTCATGGCCGGCTCTATTGACGACAGCAGGGTATACTGGGACTTCTTGGCCATGCGGTTACTGCGTTCGGCATCAGCCGAGTATGGTGTAAGCAGTCGAATCCTTGAGCCGTTGACTTCCTTGTCCCAGAGAACCGTCAGGTAGGCTGACCGGCGTCATCATGTTTCGGCGCAGCTTCAGCCGGCGCAGCGCGGGTTTCACGACGCCGGACCAGAAACTCAGAAATCTAGACTTGGTTCTGGCCTAAGGTTATGACGATCTCTGCGTTCGCCCACCAGAGCCGCTGTTTTGATCGACTGAATTCCGCCTCTGGAACTCACACTGCAATGGAGCGAATGTTAATCGCCCGAACTTCGCTGCGTAGCTGAGCGATGTTCGCGTCGCTTCTGTCGAATCGGGCATGCACTTTGTCGAAGCCCCCTTTGATTTCAGCCACAAGACTCGACAGTGTGACCGTCAGTTTCTGACGTGTGACGTAGTTCTCCATCATGATGCCAGTGACTTTTGAGGACAAGGTGATTGCAATGTTCTGACAATTAAGGAGGGCGAAAAAACTTGGGACCAGCCCAGGGTGCCTGGCTAGGCGGCCTGCGCTGAACAACGGCCTGTCCTCGTCGACCTCATCCTGCATGGGGTCGAATGCAGGGTCGGCGAGGCGGGCTGCCACGTCCCCGGCCGAGGGCACCGGAAAAGTCGCCGGCGAAGTCGAGCGCGAGCTTGACCTGGACCGGGCACCTCTTCGACCCAGTAAGCTTGTTTATGAAGGCTTGCGAGCCTTTGCAGTGGGCAACCATGGGCCGAAGCAGGACGGACCGGGATGCCGTGGTTGCGGGATACCTCCTACGGACGAAGGACTCTAGCTTTTGCCAACGTCGTAGGCAGGCTTATCGATCTCGCATCTCGCGGCATAGCGGACCGGGACCTCTGGCAAGATGACTTGCGCGATGTGGTCGAACATACCACGGCACATGTGGAGCTTCGCCGGGATTGGTTAGTAGAGCGGCAAACCAGCGACAAAACACAAACCTGTAAACCGCCAGAGACCAAGTCACATACCTAAATGACGTGCCGGTATACCGGCATGCTGCACGCCTGGAAGAACTCTAGTTGCGCGGCTTCCGTCTGGATGAAGAACTACCTTTTCCCGCTGTGCAGCAAGTGTTGTGGTTTTCTTCAGATCAATCGCAACCCTGGCCACTTGCACGGCATGGGATTAAGGACCCCAGAGTGCCATCAGGCCAACAGCGACGTATCCTCGGCTGCATTTTCGTTTTTATGCCGTTCAAACGAAGTGCGGTCGCGGCACGCACTGTCGCAGATCTTGCAAACAAAAGAACCTTTTTGGTGGCACTGTTCTTTGCGAGCAGCTTCCTCTGTTGCAATGTCACCCTTCTTCCCGTCTTGCTGCCCGTTTGCGCTCTTCCATGTCTGTTCCTGTCCATTGAGCAGCAGGCGGGGGACATTCGTTTTGAAGAAAGAGGTGGAGTCAAAAATGGTGAACTTATTTCTCGACCGAAAGCTGCCTCTAGAAGAATCTCCACGACTGAAAATTCCGGTCGTGATAATAGAAACAGCTGCACTTCTAGTTGGCACAATGTAGACACGACACGTCTTGATGGGTAAGAAATATGGACAAGGAATGCACCATTCACTTGATTTCCTGCTCCACGGCGGAAACTTTTCGTGCTCGGCCGAGACTTAACCTCGGTCAACGCAGGCACGTATTCGAGACCATTTCCAGCCGGTTCAAGGCATGGACGATGCCCTCAAGGTGGGCATGGTGTTACCGTCCTAGGCAACGTGCGGCTGGGTGTTACCGTTGTTGGTGTCCCAGTCTTGATAGGGAACTTGGGTGCAGCTGCGCAGGGCGGACGCTGCTTCTGTCGATGGCCCAGAGACGTGGGCCTGGTTCGGGAAGAAGAAGGTAAATAAAAATGATGACATCTTGCAGATGGCTGAGAATGCATTTTGAAAAGCAAGTTGAAGGTAATGAGTTATAGGATGAATACTTTATGCCCCATCTAGATTCTGCCAGCTGTGGCCACAATCAGACAGACGAGGGAGATCAGTCTATCCACGCACGTCGGATCTTTTTTTGGCTGTCATTGTGTTCTTTTGAGGGTCACGGAGAGTGAAGGCCCAATATCAGCGACCAAGTCAGTGTGTATGTGTGTGCTGCGTAAAAAAAGAACCCTCAATCTGTCTCTGTTTCGACGTCTGAGTAGACGACTGCTTTGCCTCACTGTGTCGTGTAGTTAGCATCTGGCCGAGGAGATACTCAAGTGTTATTTTTTTGTAGACAAAGTACTGACCACGCATCAAGATGCAATTCTTTGGATGTATTGGAAGCCCCCTCTGATGCCGTTTATCTGTAGGCCAGGCTTTTCGGAAGAGCCTGCAGAAAAAGAGGAAGAAGGAAGAGAGTGGAGATGGGGCAGAAGAGGGGAGGGGAGGGAGGTATTTATACTTGGGGAGGGAGAAAGAGAGCAGGCGGTGGGAGGGGGCAGAAGCAGACAGAAGAAAAGACAAACGAACATAAAAGGAGCAGTGAAGAGGATGAGGAGGTAGATATCGGATTGAAAACCAGGAGATGAGGTGGTGGTGGCAGACGTGGTGGGCGAGATGACGAGGTGGGGAGGTGATGATGGATATGAGATGCAGCTAAGAGGCAGCTGAAGAAAAGGCACCAGCAGCCTCAAACCTTGGGGCTTTTCTCAGTGTTCATTTAATTTGTCTTTGCATTTTATTTACCCAGTTCTAAGACTGCAAAATTGTGCGGGACGCTGTATCAAAGCAGTCTGATCTGAAGCTGCCATGGACATTTCATTCAGACTTGACCACATCTTGACGGCAGAGATGACGGTACACAAAGGAAAATCAAATACTACCGGCAGGGAACTTCATCGCAGGGCCAATGCAAGGGAAAGAAGATATTGGACCAGTCTAAACATGGTAGTTGCCCGAAAGTGAACTGGGAGTGAGTTGGAAGTGGCCCGGCGAGGCCTCATTGGAGAAGACCGCGACGTTCTACGCAAACTCCAAGATGGGCTGCTGCGATTCTTCAAATGGAGGAACACAGCGGCTTCTATTTTCTAGCAGCATTACCTTCACGAAATAAAATAAAAGAAGAACAAAAGAGGTAAAGAACAGAGGAGTATTTTTTCTAGCGACCGGCCGTAAAGAACAAGAAAAGGGGAGACAAGCCGACTAGCAACCATGATGATAGACCCGCCTCACTATCTATTATCAAAGGAAATTGTGTACTTCATCTAGATGTAAGAACAACGATAAAATATTGGTGTCCGTCTATTTTAATGTCTAACTCTATTGCAACCCCAGGGACAGCAATTCAACCAGGCGCCAACGTCACCGCGGAGCAGTGTAACATTCCTAGCTCAATGAGCTTTTCGTATGGCGGCTTCGCGTTCGTCGTGGATCTTGGTGGCGGTGGGCATGGGTAAAGTTATCCACGAACCGGAAGATGCGCCGGCCAACGTTGGTCGAGCTGGAGGGGAGACGCTGGTCGACCTTTTTGTTTGCGTCAACCGAGTCTCCGACTTGATCGTTTCGTGCGTCCTCTGGTCTTCTGGGTGGCCGAGGTGGATATGTAGCCGCCCCATGAACATCAACTCTCGCAGCCGGTGAAGGCGTGGTTCGCCAGATGCGGTGGCCGTGCATCCTCTTCGATAGTTTCACCGGAATGCAGCCGGCTCCTGGCTTGATCGCTTCCCAAAGTGACTGCCGCAGGTGTGCTTTTCCCGGAGAATCCTGATGGCTCCTCGTCTGGCAAACCGGATCACTCTGGACGACCTCCCAGCCTCCTTCAATCAGAGGGTCCATGGCATCGACGAGCAGGCGGTGAGCTACGTCGTCGTTGCGCTCGTACGCGGTCTGAAAGCGGGCGCGGTGCACCTGGCCGCAGATCTCGCCCCGACGGACGGTCTGCTCGACGGACTCCCCGCCCGGGTCGGCGTTCCACCTTTTGCAGCGCAGCAGGGCCGCGCCGCAGAGGCCGTCCGCCTGGCGAAGGGGCGTGTTGGTCGAGAAGACGCCTTGCCGGAAGGACGCACAGACGTCGCCGCCCACGTCGTCTCGCCGAAACCCGATGCGCTTCCCCACGAGGCGCACGCGCTGCTGTCCGGTGGCAAACGACTCGACAAAGAAATCGTCGCCGAAGCTCAGGTCGCTGAACGGACGCAGGACGCGGGCCCGCGGTGCGCCGCGGCCACCCTCTTCCAAGATCGTATTGTCAAACCGAATGCCCTCGTGCAATTTGATCAGTCCGATGTCGACATCGCTTGGGCTCACGCGCTCTCGCAAATAGCCAACAGCGGATCCGGCACGACCGTCTGCATCGGTGCCTTGGGCAGCCCCGAAGACGCTCCGGGCGGCCTCGTCGTCGCCGCCGAAAAGATCGGGCGATGTGCCATATTGCTCCTCCCAGTTTCGGAAGGAGCATGTTAGGCGCGTCTCGAGCCCCTTCCGGATGATCACGCCTGCGGAAGCGGCGCTGCCTCGGCCGCCAGCGGCTCTCAAGGACGTGAGCATGCTTCCGGGATAAAATTTGCCTATACCAGTGTGAGAACACGTCCAGGGCCGGTTTTTAGTGGACTTGGATGTGCAGGCATATGCACGTTTTGATGTGAACGTGTCGGCCCGCTACAATACATACCGTCTTCCTGGACATAGTTCGTCTCGTCCACGACGAGGTTCGAGGCGCGGGCAGAGCTGGGCTGTGCCAGCGGGCCATTGCTATAGCTGTGGCTCACGCCCAAATTCACAATGTCACATGGCCGGTCCTGCAGCTGGTCCTCGAACACGTCGCCGGGGACAAGGGGCAGCTCCACGAGGATGTCGTGGCCCAGGAACACCAGCGCCTCGCAGTCGGTGAAGATGTATTTCTTTAGGCACAGTAATGCGTCTTGCTCGAGGACGGGGTCGCCAGAGCGAAGCTGGTCTTTGACTTGGTCGTTTGGCAAGGCGATAGGATTACCACCGCCAACGTCACCAGAAATTTCGTCGACCGGCCTCTGGAACGACGTATTCCATATGACAATCAAGCCGGCAATCGAGAAGGGCCGCTCGTCTGGTGGCGGCATGTGTCCTTCATCGCGGAACCCGAGGGCTAGAAACTCACCCCTGAAGGCAATGCAGGTTACGTGGTACACGGCAGCCAGGTAGTTTCCGAGCAACTCCCCGTGAGTCGAGATTTTTTGCTGGTCGACGTAGCCATGAGGGCTCATAAAGGAGAACTCTCTGAACTCCAGCGGCGACCTCTTGAGGCCGTAGTCTTGCGGCAGCGGCTCCAACGGGGTAGTGGGGGGCCACACGGACGCGGCTGGCCCAGGTCGCGATGGGCTGGGCTGTGCAGGAATGGCCAAGGAAGGCGTTATTTTGCGAGCTCGGCGAGGCGCTGCCGGCTGGTCCTGATGGCTGGATGCTCTTTGGTCGGCCATTATTCTCAGTATACTAGTAAGATGCTAAATAATAATAATAATAAATAAAATAAAAATAAAAAGGGGAGGGCAGAAGCAAGGATAGATGAAAAGCATGCAGCGTGGTTGACGAAACAGAGGCGAGAGGAGATGGAGGAGATAGAGGAGATAGACAAGATAGAGGGCAAGGGATGTTTGCCATCCTGTTGGATTTATTTTGTTTCCTTTTTTTTGTATTTTGCAATTTTTCTCATTTTCGTTTTTATTTTTATTTTTTTACTTCCATTTCCTCCCTGTCAAGGGACGTCTCGCCGCCCATTTTCTGGTATCGTGCCGAGCTAACTGTGAGAGGGCTGGATTCGAGATTTCGATGTAAGTACTGGATGAGGGTACTCGATGCGAATACGCGATGCGAGGCCTTTGATTCTGACGTCATTGTAGCTTTATTTACACGAGGCGGCCAACGTTTGCAGATGTAACAGCCAGATCCAAAAAAAAAGAACTTTACATTGTGCTTGCGAATACCAAAGGCCGATAGAAAGTAGACGACACAAGCCATGTATGTGTATGACAGTGTGAGAGAACGGGAAATCTCGTTTGATTGATGGGATTTCCGCTGTAGGCAAGATGGCCGCCGGTCTGATATTGCTGATCGGAGCTTTTTAGTCATGCTTTTCCGCGACGAGCCGCTCGGCCGTCCGCCGTTGGCCAAGTCGGTTGTTTGCCGGCACCGATGCGCTTGTTGTTAGGGTGGTTGCCGGTGTGAATGTCAGTCGCCGTGAATGCTCCATATTCGTGAGCCGGTGCCTCGAAGATCCGTTTGTTTTCCGCCGTTGCCGTCTTCTGTCACCGGCACAGGCGGTACCGCCCTGCCACTGTTCCGACGCATGCCGGTCGAGTTGGGCGTTTCCGTGGTGCCTTGCAGATCCTGGATCACCGGCCGCACCGGAAACAGAAACACGCCACAACGCAGCCCATCATCGCACGGAGTAGGGCTCGCAGCTAAGGGAGGAACCGCCGTCGTGGCCAACACTGGCTCTCCTGCGCTAGGATCTTATCATGTTATCAATCGCCCATGTTGGGAAGGCACGGGCCACCCACCACGAACTGCCGATTACGGACCCACCAAGCTCCAGGGGAGCTGCCTTGTCTTGAAACAAGATCGGCTGCTGTTTGCTGCTTGGCCAACGCGCTCGGTCGAAAATTAATAGCTGTCCTTCTCCTGGATCTCCTTTTCTTCTTCTTTTTGTTTTTTCGCATTCCTCATCCATTCATCGCCATTCCCTCTTCACCATTGTTCCATCATCCCACTACTCCGCAGAGAGAAACCCACAATCCAAACAACCGCCATCATGAGCGACAAGCCCGTCGAGACACCTGTGGCCGAGGCCTCGCCCGCCAAGGCGACCCCTGAGACTTCGCCAGCCGAAGTGACCCCCGAGGCCTCCCCCGTCGAGGCGACAGCTTCTGAGCCTGCTCCGGCTGCTCCGGCTGCTCCGCCAGCTGAGACTGCTGCTGCTGCTGCTGCTGCGCCTGCGGCACCTGCGGTGGCCGTGGCTGCCGAGACCAAGCCTGCCGAGGAGACGCCTGCCCCGAAGGCAGAGGAGAAGCCCGTGGAAAAGGCTGCCGAGAAGCCTGCCGAGAAGCCTGCCGCCCCTGAAGAGCCCAAGGTCACCCCCATCCAGGCACTCTACGCCGCCGCCAAGGAGAACGGCCACCCGGAGATCTGGGGCGTCACCCTGGCCGACCCAGACACCGACGTGCCCAGCCAGATCGTCTTTCAAAAGTACCTCAACGCCAACGACGGCGATCTCGACAAAGCCAAGGACCAGCTGCTCAAGACCCTCAAGTGGCGCGCCGAGAAGAAGCCGCTCGAGCTGCTGGCTCAGAAGTACAACCGCGACAAGTTTGGCGGTCTGGGCTACGTGACCAGCTACGTCGCCGGGGATGCTGCCTACGACCCGGCGGCTCCTGAGACCAAGGAGGTGTTCACCTGGAACGTATACGGCAGCACCAAGAGCATCGACAAGACGTTTGGCGACCTGGAAGAGTGAGTGCCCCGTGCAGACGTTTGCTCGTTGCCTGGAATTCGAGAAAGCAGCTCGCTAATGTCAACCCCCCTCCCCTCCCCGCAGATTCCTCAACTGGCGCGTCGCCCTCATGGAGCTGGCGCTGCAGGACCTCGCCCTGGCCACGGCCACCAAGCCCATCACCGCCGTGTACGACCCCTACAAGATCTTCCAGGTCCACGACTACAAGTCCATCAGCTTCCTGCGCCAGTCGCCCCACGTCAAGGCCGCCAGCACCGAGACCATCAAGGTCTTCGCCCAGAACTACCCGGAGCTGCTCAAGGAGAAGTTCTTCGTCAACGTGCCGGCCATCATGGGCTTCGTGTACGCGTTCATGAAGCTCTTTGTCGCCGCCAAGACCATCAAGAAGTTCCACCCCATGTCCAACGGCGGCGGCCTGGCTGCCGAGTTCGGCGGCAGCGAGATCAAAAACCTGGGCCAGCGCCTGCCCAAGGAGTACGGCGGCAAGGCCGGGGAGCTCGCGTCCCTGGGCAAGGAGCCCCAGCTGGAGGCGGCTGCTGTCGAGCCGGCAGCGGAAGCCAAGGCCGAAGAGGCCAAGCCTGAGGAGGCCAAGCCCGAGGAGGCCAAGCCCGAGGAGGCCAAGCCTGCTGCTGAGCCGGCTGCTGAAGCCGCGGACGAGACCAAGGCCTAAATAGAATATGCACCAGCGAGGTGACGACGGAGAAGAGTGGAGTTTGTTTTGAAGGAGCGCAGTAGAGAGAATACCCAGAAGAGCGAAGACAAAAGCCGGCGAGAGCGAGAGCGAGAGACAAAGAGACAAGAGGAGGACAAACAGCAAGCATTGATTTTTTCTTTTCTTTTTCTTTTTCTGTTTTTGTTTCTTCTTTTCCTCAGGGGGGCATTTGCTGCCCTCGTACATAATAGTAGGCTAGAACAGGGAAATGTTTTGCTTCGCAGTACGGAGTAACGTCGTCCCCCATCCGCGCGACGGGAAATGATAACTACGATGTACACATTTAATAATGAAGAAAACTTGGCGAGGGTATTTATATCCTTCATCTTGTGTTGTCTCCTTTTCTGCTGTTAGTTCTGCTTTATTGGATTAGTGCATCCGCACTCCGTAGCCTACCCCAACTTGTGACCCTCCTCCCATTGATAACGAACCCATCGGCGCTTTGCGGTTATCGCACGATCTACAGCAACCGCAGCTCGCCGGCACTGTCAACTGCATATTTATAATAATGCAATGGCAGTGTGAAATTCAAATCTTCATAATTCTTTCTCTCAATCACCAAAGAAGTTGATCCATGCTATCCAGCTCGAGATGGCGGAAACAGTACAACAGTGGCAGACCCTCCAGGACGGCCTGGACCACTTGACACGGAGCACCGCGCCCATGCCGACGCCCGGCAAAGACGAGGTCCTCGTCAAGATCCATGCCGTCTCGCTCAACTACCGTGATACCGAGGGTAGGCTACCATCAACAGCTCTTCCTTGAAGGCACTGGCGGCTAACACACCCCAGTCTGTATGGGACTCTACAGCCACCACCGCGCCATCGTGTCAGGCGGGCCCCAGCCGCTCGTCCCGTGCTCGGACATGTGCGGCAAAGTCGTGGCTGTCGGCGGGGATCTCGAGGTGGCCCACAGCATTGGCGACCGCGTTATCTCAGTCTGCAATTACAAGCACCGGACGGGTCACATCCAGGAAGCGCACATGGGCTCAGGGCTGGGTCTCCCGCTGCAGGGGGTCCTGCAGACCTACCGCGTCTTTCCCAGCATCGGCCTTTTGCCCGCACCGGTCTACCTCACCGACGTCGAGGCCTGCTGCCTGCCCGTGGCATCGGTCACGGCCTGGATGGCCATCAACGGCATGCGGCCGCTGGGACAGCCCGGTGGGGAGGGTGAAGTCGTCCTCCTGCAGGGCACCGGCGGCGTCAGCGTCGCGGGCCTGCAGATTGCCAAAGCCAGCGGGGCGACCACCGTCATCACGTCGTCGTCGGACGAGAAGCTACAGACGGCCCGCAAGCTCGGTGCCGACCACTTGATCAACTACCGGACGACGCCGCGGTGGGCCGAGGCCGTCATGGCCTGCACAGGGGGCCACGGCGCCGACATCATCTTCGAGAACGGCGGCGCGGGGACGGTGCGGCAGTCGTTTGACGCGATCGCCTTTGGTGGGATCATCAACTGCATTGGCTACTTGGGAGGGAAGGACAACAGCCCCGACGAGTCTGACCGGACCGGCATCAACGTGCTGGCCCTGCGGCGCAACATGACGCTGCGGGGCATCCTCAACGGGCCGCACGACCGCTTCAAGGAGATGCTGGCGTTCTACAACAAGCACGCGATCCTTCCCGCGGTGCACCGCATCTTTGCGTTTGACGAGAGCCCGGCCGCCTTGCAGTACTTGTACAGCGGGCAGCACTTTGGCAAGGTCGTCATCCAGGTGTCGGCCGACGCTACGATACCATGGCTACAACTAGTACAATAAAAGTGAAGAAGAGCAGCAACACAGCATATAGGTCATGTCATCATGCAAGCAGAGGATCCATCTGAACAATAGATATGGGGGGAAATGGGAAAGCCGGCATAGGCGCCGGTCGGTCTCTGAGGCCGTTGCTCGATTGACAAGATCAATTCAAGTCGAGCGAAATTTTTTGGTCTTTTAAATTGACACAATGTCCTTCCCTTGCCCTCTGAACGAGGGTGGGAAACAGGACGAAACAGTAAAAAGCACAATCCCTTTGTTTGCTCCGTTTGGTAGTCCCGAAAATCCGAAACCCATGCCGTTAAATCATTTCCTTTGGAATTTTTTGAAATTTTGTGTATTTTTCACCAGACACAACCCCCTTTTGTTTCTTTTCTTTCTTTCTCTGCCTTCTTCCCAAGCGGGCTCGCGCCACGCTTAGCGGACAATGCCGTCGAAGCGCTGCTTGAACCACTTGACGGTCTCGTCGCGGTTGATCTTGTGGTTGGAGCCGACGCGGGCCTTGGCACGGCGGCGGCGCGAGACGCGCTCGCCGGGGCGGGTCATGCAGCAGTAGAAGTCCATACCGTAGATGCCGATGCCCGGGTCGTACTTGATGCCGAGGTCGATGTGCTCGCTGATGCCGAAGCCGAAGTTGCCGGTCTCGCTGAAGTTGCGCTTGCGCAGCTCGTACTCCTTGACCTTGAGGCCGCGCTCCAGGATCTCCTCGGCCTTGGGGCCGCGGATGGTGACGTGGACGGAGATCTTCTCGTTGCGGCGGATGCCGAACGTGCGGACGGTGTAGCGGGCCTTGGAGTAGACGGGGGTCTGACCGCTCAGCTGCTCGAGCACCTTGGCGGCGCGCGTCAGTCTGTCACCAGACTCGCCGACGGAGATGTTGAGGACGAGCTTCTGGATGCGGAGCTCCCGCATGGGGTTGGCGGCCTTCTCAGACTATGGAGGGACATTGTGTTAGACGGGGGAGGTCTCGTCGCAGAATACAAAAAGAGTCACGGCACGGCGGCTACTCACCATTTTGATTGATTGCCTCGGGGGGTGTTGCTGAGGAAATTGGTTGTTGTCGTTGTGGTCGTTTGGTGATGTCGAAGAGGGAAAAAAAGAGGAGAGGAGGCACAAGAAAAGTTTGGCAGGGAAAAATTAAAGGCGCTCCTCCTGCTCCGTACAAAATTTAGTATTTTTTGTGCGGGCGGTGAAACTAAGAGCCAAAAAAAGGTACTAGCAAACGAGAAAAACCCTAGCAGTATGGTCACGTGCAGTTTGACATTTGGGTTGGCGACGAAAGAGCTGGCTCCCCTCCTAAAGTCCGACGACGAAGCTCACTTACCTTATGTAAGAAATAGTGGGTCGGCAGCCTTCACCGCGATGGGCAGAAACTTTGGTTGCCTTTTTGTTGATGGCGTCTGGGCTTGGAAGGGCGGGTTCTCGTGCCTCTCTTTCTGTTTTCCCAGCCTTACCAACTTCCCTTACCAGCGGCCACTCTTTCGAAACCACTTCTTGAGAGGAACTGCGCCGAAGCTTTTGTCGAAGCTTTGAAGAACCTGAAAAGGAGAAGCTTTGGCCCAATTTTTGAAACCAAACCCCAAGTCTATTGAGGAGCCGTGCTGCATTTGATTGCCGCATCCAGAGACAGCTATCAAGATGGCGTCCAACAAGCAGGGCAAGATGGTGCGTTCTCTCTCTCTCTCTCTCACATACCTTCAAGCCGTCTTGTGTACCTCTGCTAACACATCTCAATTTCCCCCTCGATAGGCCGGTTACGTACGTCCCCCCCCCCCCGATTGATACTGTAGTATCGCGAACAGCATCTCGACCCTCCCCCCCTTGCCACCCACGCGCATGCTGACACTCGAGTCTAGATCAACTACCGGATGAGAATCACTCTCAACGACGGTCGCCAGATGACCGGCCAGATGCTGGCCTTTGACAAGGTAGGTGGCCTAGGGCTCTCGGGAGTACATCAGCGTGCAGCCGGAGAATGAGAACAAATAGACTACTAACGCGCTTCTCCCAGCACATGAACGTCGTCCTCGCCGACACCGAAGAGTTCCGCCGCATCCGCCGCAAGGAGACCAAGCCCGCCGCACCGGGCGCGTCGGGCCCCTCGACCACGACCATTGAGCGGGAGGAGAAGCGGACGCTGGGCCTGACCATCGTCCGCGGCGCGCACATCGTCTCGCTGTCCGTCGAGTCGCCACCACCCGCCGACCCCAGCGCCCGCCTCGGCAAGGCGCCCACGGCCGGCGCAACATCCGGTCTGGCCGCCGGTCCGGGCGTGGCGCGGCCCGCGGGTCGTGGCGCACCTGCGCCCATTTCCCTGGCAGTATGTCCATGCCCGCCCACGCCCCTTGTTGCTATATGTGCCTCCGTTGCTAACGTATTTAGGGCCCTGCTGCTGGTGTTGGCGGTCCTGGCCAGCCATTCCCGTCCGGATTCCCAGGAGCACCTGGCTTTGGCCGTGGCGGTCGTACGTCCCATATTCCCCTGGAACAAAATACTCGTGCTATCTTTCTTACGATGTCTGCTAACTATTTCTCTGCAGCTCCTCCTGGCTTCCCCGGCGGCCCCGGCGGCTTCGCCCCCCCTGGTTTCCCCGGCGTGCCCGGCTTTGCGCCGCCGCCCGGCTTCCCGTCTGGCGGCGCACCGCCTCCTGGATTCAACGCGCCCCCACGGCGGTAACAGCCCGTGGTGGGATGTGTTCGACCTCGAGTCTTTGGAGGTGCGGTGTCGTTGGTTAATCATCTGATTTCATGTTAAGAGGTTCTTTTTCAAATATGGCGTTTGAGTCACGACAAAAGGGAGAGGCAGAATTGAAATGGGAGATATAAAAAACAAAGGGAACCTGTAGTTAGTGCTTTGCCCGCCAACGCCTTCGGTGGCCGTTGGCCAGGGGCCGCGAAGAAATCCAAAACGATACCATTTGAATACAGAAACGCGCCAATGTCTTCCCGCGATTTGAATCACTTGAACTATTTTGTATTCGCATTGCGCGAGCCGCGTCCTGGCATTCCGTTTCATATTTTGACGTCGTTCCTTCTAGATGCGCACGTGACTATTATCTGCCGGGGAGAATTTGTCTGTCGGACCTAGAGGGGCATGTCCGCCAATTCCCGCCTGTTTTCGGCGTTCCTAACGTTCCTATATCGCAGCGTAGCGAAAGGTAGGACTGGGGAATGCGCACGCAGAGATCCGATTCCCCCCAATCCCATCGAATTCCCAGGGGGACCCAACCAACCAACGAACCAGCCAATCCAGCCACTCCGCTTTTTTTTTACCAACTCTTTCTCTGCTCCTTTCCCCATCCCGCGCACAACAAATCCTCAACGAAACGACGACGACGACAGCCTCGACCCTTCCCCTTCGAACACCACCGTCGACCAGATAACCACACAATGGCAGCTCTGATAAAAGCGGCAAACGCCAAGATCCGGTCGAACCCGGTGACCGACTATGTGTGCTCAACGCGTACGTGCCTTGTTTTTTTGAATCCCCCACCCTCTTTTGCAGAGGATTATGACTCCTCCGCTCGCCGGACCTCCCGCCCGCAAAGTCCGGAAGGCCACATCCCCCCTCGCCGACGACAAGAGATGCCGCAGTGTGCAAGAGATGGGATCAAAAGGAAAGCCTTGTTCTCAATGTGAGATAAAGCGCTAGATACGGCGCATGGCCACGCCCGAGTGTCAGCCTGCCCGTCATCGTTGATAAGCAGCCCGGGCATGTCTCTACGGTCGCGGGAGGAGGGATGACGATACATGTGTGACCGCACCCGACGCATCACGTATACGGGCATCAGGATAGCGGGGCATCGAACTCTCAAGGTGCTATGGGTTCATGCAGCCGTGCTTTTGCTGCATTGGCGACGTGCCGGCACTGCCGAGTCGAGACACCGCGACGGCATGGCAGCGGCCGGCGGACGAGTCATATATCTAGAAGGACACCATATCTGCGTCGTACTGCTGCTGACCTGTGCTTCCGCCTTCTAGACTTCTGGGGCCCCGTCTCCAACTTTGGTATCCCGGTAGCCGCCGTCATGGACACCCAGAAGAGCCCAGATCTGTAGGTCTCCCTCTCTACCAAGCGAGCGCTGCTTTGCAAAAAACTTGGTGCTGACGAAAACCCCCAGGATCTCTGGCAAGATGACGTTCGCCCTCGTCATCTACTCGGCGACGTTTATGCGCTACTCCCTGGCCGTCTCGCCCAAGAACTACCTCCTCTTCCTCTGCCACTTCGTCAACGAGGGCTCGCAGCTGACGCAGGGCTACCGGTACATGAACTACCACCACTGGGGCGGCAAGGACGCGGCGGCGAATGCGAGCGTGACGGGCGTGCTGGGGGCGGCCAAGGCCTCGGCCGAGGCTGCGGTGAAGAAGTGAGCGGCTGTTGGGGAGGGGGGACGCGAGGGGGGACTAGAGAGGGAGCGGAAGACCAGGCCCCAATACAAAATGAAGGCACTGGGGGGGAAAAAAGACAAAAACATAAGAAAGTTTCAAACCAAACCAGAAGCAACCATAGAGAGGGGCGGGAGTGGGGGGGTGCGAGAGGGCTTTTGTGTTCATATTATACGGAAGAGAGTGTGGAAATCCAAAGCATAAGCAAAAGCGAAAGGGGGAGGGGGTCCCGCCATCTTCGAGACGACATGATAAGACTGGGAGACGTGATCGGCACAAGATGCTGTGCCTATCTTGGGAAAGGTTGAGAGACACATACGTGTACAGCTACAGGCATACACACCAAGAAAGAAAACGCCCGGAGAGTCCGGATGCCAAGGAGAGATGTGCGCTGCTGAGTTGATTTGTGTTGGTTTTGTTCAACCATCGGGCTTGGCTGGGTTGAACAGCCCTTCTTGGCGTGTCTCTTGTGATATGTTGAGGCTGAGGCTCAGGGAGTAGCATTGGAGAGCAGAAGAAGGACTGAGACAAGTGAGAAGGTGGGAAGGAGACAGGAGGACGGAGAGACGAAGACGAGCAGCGCAATGGGGGAGATGTAGGCACACCACCCGGTGTGTCCCATATTGCTGCTAATTTCCTCACCGATCGCTATCTAGACGCATTGGCGTAAAGTTCAAATTTACCATGTTTAACTTGCCTCTCTTCGATCATGAAAATAAAAGATGGCATCAAAACGCAGTCCTAGCCCCGTTTCGGCCAATCGCAGTAAGGTTTGCCGGTAGCCTTACCGAACGACCTCCGAGTCGTCGTACGTTCCCTGTGACTTCGTGTCTGATACCGGGGCAAAGAAGTCGACTCCCGTTTCTGATCCTGGGCAAAGAAGCCGGTTCTCGTCTCGTTTTCTCTGTCCCGAGGAATCCCGGGGATCCTCGGAAAGGACGCTCTCCACCAGGGAGGACCGGCCAGAAATGGCTACCATGCTTTTCGTCCCGAGAGGTAAAATCAATAATAGCAGCAAAAACAATCCCGAGGGGCGGCTCCAGACCTGGAGAAGGTTTTGCGGGGAAGCCAACCAGCCCTACCACGAGACGGCTACGACCCGGCCTGTCTCTTCGTCTCCATGTATGGAGTAGCTCGAGATGTGCACCGTATGGTACCTTTCTTGCGAGCTAGATGAGCATGTTCGTCTGCACAGCAGCTCGGAAGAAGCCGGCGGGGGGTTGGTCCTGATCACAGGCTCGGCCGGAGGATGAGACAAGTTCGGCAGAGAGGAAGAGTACGGAGCATCGGTTGTGCAATTCTGGAGGGTTTTGGGGGTGGGTTTATGTTTATGTTTATTTTTATTTTTATTTTTATATCATTATCACTTATTATTTATTATTTATTATTTGGTTTTCTTGCAAGTGTCTGGGCAGTCTCTATACGAAGAAAATACGACGAGAGGGACTCGTAAATACGCAACTGCTTGTGAAGGGGGTGTCTGGAGTTCTGCATTTGTGGTTCGATGCACAGCCAAGATTCCAGCACGACGCGAGATGGGTTCTGCTCGCAGAGCTTCTCAACAGTATCTGAAAGGGGCACTTGCATGCGAGACAGTCGCCGTCCAACCAGGAGGAGTTTCTACGAGTAGTTGTAAACCTGGAAACATCCAAAAATAAAACAAAAAGCCAAGCAGAGGCCCAACCGCAGGTGCCGGTCCAAAATTCATGATCAATTGAAATTTGTTTCATTTTTGCAAGGCATTCTCAAAGTTGGGGGTCCGGGGATCAACAACGGGGCAGATTGGGGGTCGCGGCACCTCGCAAATGGCGGGTAATACACCGTATTGGAGACTTTCTTTGGCAGACTGGCGATGAGCGGTCATACCATAGTACGGAGTACTGCAATATGACTCAGTGCAGGTGACCACCAGAAAAAAAAAGGCAGAAAAAAAAAAAGGATGGCGTCGATGGTCCGTGGGCCGACGGAAAAACCCAAGGGCGCGAGATCGAAAAGATCTGGCAAAAAAAGCGCATTCTGTCAGAATGCCATGCCTCGCCTCGTCCGTATTTTTTTTTGGTCTGTCTTGTGCCACGGGTAATTTCACCGGCGTCAGCCGAGGTCGGAGTCCAGGTTCTCCTTGGGCCAGAAAAATCCGTGAAAATCATCCCCAGATCATGGCGAGGACGATCCAGACAGCCACCACGCGGATGGCCCAAAGAGGCTAGTTTCGTTTTATTCCTGCTTTGCGCCTTTCCTGCTTTCGTCACATTCCTGGCCATCGCTGGAAGAGCTTAGCGAGGCCAGGTCCAGTGGGACCTGGCAAGAGATATTGCTCGGGCCCGCGATCTCCATGCGAGGCGGGTCACCAGAGGGGCCCTCTGCGCTGCTTGGCAGTAAGAATGCTTTGTTTTTGCGGTGATTTGTGCTCTGCAGATAGGTGTAATCGACCTTGGCAGCCCTTGATGAGCATCTCGCAGATGACAGCCAAGCCATGAACGGCCGAGATGACGATGGTGAACGACGGTAAAAGACGGTGAGAGCCACGGATGACCAGATTCTAATGAAGCCCAGCAGCTCGACTGTGCTCGTATCGGACTGGCGTCTCTGGTGGCCCAGTGGGGGATGTGCGTCACGGTAGGGGGGCAGAGGGGCGTTGCCTGTCTCGTCTTCCTTTGTGCCGAGCAAAACGATTTTCCAGGGACGGGCTTGGCACCCCTGGTGTCCTATTTCGGGGCTATTTTTTCTTCAGTTTCGTCTTCGCCGGTCCCCTGGAAAGACACAAAGTCATGGAGAGGCCGAAGTGGGTGCGGCATAGTGCATAATATTGCAGAATGTGTCTATCTTAAAGAGATGCAGCCTGGGCTAGCCTAGCAGGGAAGAGACAAAAAAAGAACAAAAAACAGGGCAAGGAGAAGAGTGGCGGGCGATCATCGATCTATCTGTCTGTCTGTCTGTCTGGGGGAAGTAGCTTGCTGCCGTCGTCTTGCCCGGGCTGCCAGGCATCGTTTCTCTGTTGGCCGTCGTTATCCTCGGCTGAACGAAAACCGCAGCCCGCGATGACGACCGTTGGGGAAAGGCCAGCCGCCCGCAGCATATCAGCAGTGTGATGCGGTTGGCGAGAACGAGAACCTGGAGAGACCTATCTGGGAGGTCGACCCGAGCGGAACGTGGTCACAGTGGCTGCGGCAGTAAGATACCCGTGAGAGAGACGCTGCACTAGGACGCGAGCGCTGGTTGCGACTCCCCTGGAGTCCGTTTGCCATTACACAGACGCGAATATCACGCACGCTGGTTGGCTGGTGTGGCAGGCCTGCCTGCCCGTATCTCTCTGACACGCACGTAAGATATCTCGCTCGCACCGCCCTGCACTGGGCCGGCTGCGAGCTGCTGGCTGTTCCTTCCTGCTTGGGCCTGCCTGTGTCGATACCATATGCAGATGGGCTCCTTCTCGCAAGCAATTGACTGTTCTGGCGCAGCGGTTGCCTGCGCGTTGTTTTTATTTTTATTTTTATTTTTATTTTGCAGCCGTGCTCCTCCCTCGAGAGCTCGCCGTGCCCTCTCGCTAGCGCATCTACTGCAGGCACATGGCAGCCCCGCCAATGGCAACCATAATCCGCGCCTGCCTCTGGTTTGCCTGCCCCTCACTCCTCCCCTCGCTCGCTGCTTCCCGAGCAGTGGTACCTTTTTCCACGGCAAACTCTCACGCTGCTAGCCCAGCTTTGCTCGTTGTAGCCGACGTCGTGGGGTAATATCGCCTGGCGGACTGGCGGACTGGCGGACGGGGCAGAGTCGCTGTCTCAGTGCGTGGCTGGAATGAGTGAGTGCGCCGCACGTCGTCTTTGTCCCCAGACGAGGCGATCTGCCTGATGCGGTACTGACTGACACCCACGGATCCGGATAAGCTGCAACGGGGGTACAAACCAGAGAGAGCCAGGAATGAGCGAAAAAAGGGAGCTCACTAATAAAATGCAATAAATTCAAAAAGTGCAAGAGCGAATCTAAAGAACGAACCAACGCAAAAAAAAAACAGTAAAAAAAACAGTAAAAGAAAAAGCTAGTCGACCCCACCCAATTGGGAAGCTTCGCCCACATGTGCTGAAGCTACGACGGAGACGCTCTTTCCCCCGTCATCTGCTTCGGCCTTCTTTGCCTGGACCTCCTGCTCGCTCTCGTCCGCCGTGTCTGAACCTCGTCGAGCTGCAGTCTTTTTCCCAGCACTCCCTCCCCCTTTCTCTCTTCTTTTTTCTCTCTTTCTTCCTCACAATCATTCCATCTCGCACTCTTCTCGTCCCGGCTGGCCTTTCGTCGTCTTCTCGTCTTGAGCCGCCCACCCCGATCCACCCCGCCGGTATTGCCGCTGCAAAGCGCTGTCCTGCCGCTACATCTACTGACCGTCCGTCCGCATTTCCTCTTTCTCTTCCCCCCCAGTTTCTCTCAATTTCTCACCAACCCCACAGCCTCGGCCTGCGTCGCTGTTTTCCTCTCCCAAATAAGGTCAGTCATCTGCTTGGGTCGCATCCCGTGCCAGATTAAATCGGTCTCGAGCAGAGAAAAAAAGAGAAAAAAAAAAGAAAAAAAGCTTGAGCAAACACAAAAATCCCGCGTCCCGTCATGCAGAAACGGCGAAACAGTCACCAGCACTAAGCAGAGCTAGCCGCCATATCCTGTCTCCGTCTCCTCTCCTTGGTGACCGGCCCGGGGCTTCGTTACATACTGGCACTGTCGCTCTGTCGCTCTCTCTGTTGCTCGGCCGCTCTATCACTGCCCGTTGCGTTATCCACTATCTCGCTGTTTCTCGCCACGCATATTACCTCACGCCCATCACCATTTGCCCGCAATTCCCTCGCATTTCTTTCTTTTTCCCTCTCCTTTCATTTTTGCTGCTGATTTCCCCTTCCCTTGCACTATCTCTAGCCTTTTGGAGCTTATCAGGACCCCTCTTCCTTCGTCCTGGTGCTCCTTTGTACTCTTATTTAGCTCCCTCCCCCCTCCAGTTCTCTTGCTCTCTTCTGCTTTCCTAGCTTAGTTTTCTTGCTTCTCTGCTCTGCATTGCTCTCTCTGCCATTGCCCTCTCTGCCATTGCTCTCTCATGCTCACACCGTCTGCAGAGCTTCTCCCCGCCTGAGCAAGCCTTTCGCCGCTGAGCTCGGAGCTCCGCCCAGCTCCAAACACCCCGCTCGCAAGCTCAACCGCCTCCCCTCCACCGCTCACCGCGAAGCCAATTGCCAAAATGGCAGCACCTCTTCTGGCCGGGGCCGTGAACCCCAACACCATCGACGAGGATGTTTTCGACGACGAAGCTCCTGTCAAGGAGGCGGCTTCCATCCAGCGCATCCGCGCCAACTCCAGCATCATGCAGCTGCGGAAGATCCTGGTCGCCAACCGTGGCGAAATCCGTGAGCTCCTCCCCTGTCACCACTGCCGACTTAGCGGCAAGAAAACGCGCCAATCACATGTTTGCTAATGCTCTATTCTCATAGCCATCCGTGTACGTGACGAGCAACACCTCGTTGGACAGGAGCTTGGGGAGCTTGGGATGTCCATTCTGTAGAGGCCGATTCAATGCTGACCATGCTTTTGGTGGTTCTATACAGATTTTCAGAACCGTAAGTAGCTGCTGCCTCTCGAGATGCTTTCCCGTTCTATGTATAGCTCTAACTCCAGAACAGGCCCACGAGCTGTCTCTTCACACCATCGCCGTGTTCAGGTAACGACCGCATTGCCTCGAGCAACCTTCCGAGGTCGCACGCCCGCTGCTGTGCCCCTTCATTTTGCTAATTGGATAGTTATGAGGACCGTCTGAGCATGCACAGACAGAGTACGACTTGGCCCCCAACCCCGTTTTCGTTCCTCCGTCCATTGACCGGCCTAGCTAACAACACCGTCTCGCAGAGGCCGACGAGGCTTATGTCATCGGCAAGCGCGGCCAGTACACCCCCGTCGGCGCGTACCTGGCCGGCGACGAGATCATCAAGATCGCCCTCGAGCACGGCGCTCAGATGATCCACCCTGGTACGTTGGCCAAAGAATACTGCCAAATTGAGCCCAGGGCGGCGCCGTCGTCTAACACCCTGTTTCATAGGCTACGGTTTCCTGTCCGAGAACGCCGAGTTCGCTCGCAACGTCGAGAAGGCCGGCCTCATCGTACGTTTGTGTCCTTCCCAAGCCCCCCCGCCTTTGTTTTACGATAATGTCCGCTGACCGTACCTCCCGACCAGTTCGTCGGCCCTAGCCCCACCGTCATCGACGCCCTCGGCGACAAGGTCTCCGCACGCACGCTCGCCATTGCCGCCGGCGTCCCTGTCGTCCCCGGTACCGAGGGTGCCGTTGAGAAATTCGAGGACGTGAAGTCGTTCACCGACCAGTATGGCTTCCCCATCATCATCAAGGCTGCCTACGGCGGCGGCGGCCGCGGCATGCGCGTCGTCCGCGACGAGGCCTCGCTGCAGGAGAACTTTGAGCGCGCCACCTCCGAGGCGAAGAGCGCCTTCGGCAACGGCACCGTCTTCGTCGAGCGCTTCCTCGACAAGCCCAAGCACATCGAGGTCCAGCTGCTCGGCGACAACCACGGCAACATTGTCCACCTGTACGAGCGCGACTGCTCCGTCCAGCGCCGCCACCAGAAGGTCGTCGAGATCGCCCCGGCCAAAGACCTGCCCGCCGCCACCCGCGACGCCATCCTGGCCGACGCCGTCAAGCTGGCCAAGTCCGTCAACTACCGCAACGCCGGCACCGCCGAGTTCCTCGTCGACCAGCAGAACCGCTACTACTTCATCGAGATCAACCCCCGCATCCAGGTCGAGCACACCATCACCGAGGAGATCACCGGCATCGACATCGTCGCCGCCCAGATCCAGATCGCCGCCGGCGCGTCGCTGCAGCAGCTCGGCCTGACCCAGGACCGCATCTCCACCCGCGGCTTCGCCATCCAGTGCCGCATCACCACCGAGGACCCTGCCAAGGGCTTCCAGCCGGACACCGGCAAGATCGAGGTCTACCGCTCGGCCGGCGGCAACGGCGTGCGCCTCGACGGCGGCAACGGCTTCGCGGGCGCCGTGATTACTCGTGAGTACTTGAGTTTTCCTATGTTTTTAGTTTTTAATCTCTTTCGCCTATCTGCCTCTGCTGTTTGGTCATTTGCTCTTATGTCCCCTTTACTACGCCTCACGTTGGGCTCTATATTTCATTTGTCTTCCCGCATGTTTTCCATTCATTTTCCATTTGCTGTGCCCGTTTAGTGCTGGGCTTTGTCCTTACCATTCGTCTCGTCAGATCTTCCCCTTTCGTTTTTCATTTGTCTCAGTTTAGTCCTGCCCTTGGGGCCGCGCTCTGCTCCCCCTCGGTCGTTCCTGCCATGCTACCCCTTAGCCTGCCCATCAGCCGGCCCGCTCTGCGCTATTAGTTTGCGATCCGCTATTTTGCTTCTAGTATGAGCAATAGACGCCGCCGCCGGCAATTTTTCACTCCCACCTCCTTTTCCTAATGTGACAATGCCTTTTTGGGCCTTTTTTGGATTATAGCTAATAGGGCAAGCTTTCTATGACTCGATGCTTACAAAAGTAAGTTGCCGCGGCGCGACCTACGAAATTGTGCGCCGCAAGGTTCTCCGTGCCCTGATCGAGTTCCGCATCCGCGGCGTGAAGACCAATATCCCTTTCCTGGCTTCGCTCCTTACCCACCCTACCTTCATTGAGGGCACGTGCTGGACCACTTTTATCGACGATACTCCCCAGCTATTCGACCTGGTCGGCAGCCAGAACCGCGCCCAGAAGCTCCTGCAGTATCTGGGCGATCTTGCCGTCAACGGCAGCAGCATCAAGGGCCAGGTCGGTGACCCCAAGCTCAAGTCAGACATTATCCACCCCGAGCTCTTCGATGAGAGCGGCAACAAGATCGATGTCACCGAGCCGTCCACCAAGGGTTGGCGTCAAATCATCCTCGAGCAGGGCCCCAAGGCCTTTGCCAAGGCGGTCCGCGAGTACAAGGGCTGCCTTCTCATGGACACCACCTGGCGTGATGCCCACCAGTCGTTGCTCGCCACCCGTGTGCGCACGGTCGACCTGCTGAACATTGCCAAGGAGACGAGCCATGCTCTGCACAACCTGTACAGCTTGGAGTGCTGGGGTGGCGCCACCTTCGACGTCGCCATGCGCTTCCTGTACGAAGATCCTTGGGACCGCCTGCGCCGCATGCGCAAGCTGATCCCCAACATCCCCTTCCAGATGCTGCTGCGTGGCGCCAACGGCGTCGCCTACTCGTCGCTGCCCGACAACGCCATTGACCACTTCGTCAAGCAGGCCAAGGACAACGGCGTCGACATCTTCCGTGTCTTCGACGCCCTGAACGATATTGACCAGCTCGAGGTCGGTATCAAGGCCGTCCACAAGGCCGGCGGTGTCGTTGAGGGTACCGTGTGCATCAGCGGCGACATGCTCAACCCCAAGAAGAAGTACAACCTGCCGTACTACCTTGACCTCGTCGACAAGTTGGTCGCCCTCGACATCCACGTCCTGGGTATCAAGGACATGGCTGGTGTGCTGAAGCCCCACGCAGCCCGCCTCCTGATCGGCGCCATTCGCAAGAAGTTCCCGGATCTGCCCATCCACGTCCACACCCACGACTCTGCGGGTACCGGTGTCGCCTCAATGGTGGCCTGCGCCGAGTCTGGCGCTGATGCCGTCGATGCTGCCACCGACAGCCTGTCGGGCATGACCTCCCAGCCTAGCATCAATGCCATTATGGCATCGCTCGAGGGCACCAACCTGGAGCCCGGCCTGAACGTGCACCACGTGCGCGCTCTGGACAGCTATTGGGCCCAGCTGCGTCTGCTGTACTCGCCCTTCGAGGCCCACCTTGCGGGCCCCGATCCGGAGGTGTACGAGCACGAAATCCCCGGTGGTCAGCTGACCAACATGATGTTCCAGGCCTCGCAGCTTGGCCTGGGCTCTCAGTGGGCCGAGACCAAGAAGGCCTACGAGCATGCCAACGAGCTGCTTGGGGACATTGTCAAGGTCACGCCCACCTCCAAGGTTGTGGGCGACCTGGCCCAGTTCATGGTCTCTAACAAGCTCGGCCCTGAGGATGTTAAGGCCCGTGCTTCCGAGCTCGACTTCCCCGGCTCCGTCCTGGAGTTCTTTGAGGGCCTGATGGGCCAGCCGTACGGCGGCTTCCCCGAGCCGCTGCGCACCAACGCCCTGCGCGGTCGCCGCAAGCTCGACAAGCGCCCCGGTCTCTTCCTCGACCCCGTCGACTTCCCCAAGGTCCGCAAAGAGCTGGGCAAGAAGTTCGGCCCGGTCACCGAGACCGACATCGCCTCGTACGTCATGTACCCCAAGGTCTACGAGGACTACAAGAAGTTCGTGGCCAAGTATGGCGACCTGTCTGTCCTGCCGACCAAGTACTTCCTGTCCAAGCCCGCCATCGGCGAGGAGTTCCACGTCGAGCTGGAGCGCGGCAAGGTTCTGATCCTGAAGCTCCTGGCAATCGGCCCGCTGTCCGAGAACACGGGCCAGCGCGAGGTCTTCTACGAGATGAACGGCGAGGTGCGCCAGGTCACCATCGACGACAAGCAGGCCTCGGTCGAGAACGTCAGCCGGCCCAAGGCCGACCCGACCGACTCCAGCCAGGTCGGTGCGCCGATGGCTGGTGTGCTCGTCGAGCTCCGCGTGCGCGACGGCACCGAGGTCAAGAAGGGCGACCCGCTCGCCGTTCTGAGCGCCATGAAGATGGTATGTCTCCTCCCCTTTGAAAAAGACAAAAACAAAATATTTGTACGGCACTTGCTAACTTTCCTAGGAAATGGTCATCTCTGCGCCCCACAACGGTGTCGTCGCGACCCTCGTCGTCAAGGAGGGCGACTCCGTCGACGGCTCCGACCTGGTCTGCCGGATAACCAAGTCCGCCTAAGCCACGGGCAAAGGGGACTGCTTGGGGACACTGGGAGGAAAAGTTCATTTAGAGCATTTGGAGTAGGATAATACCACCCATCCATCTACATTAAGGTAAGGCAGATGAGGTCACAGGACGTGGTTTTTTGTGTATGGAAATATTTGCGGCTCGTTGGCTACACAGAATTTAGTTTTTTTTTTGTTTGCTTCATGGTATTGCGTTGTAGTTTTTGCTTCACTATTGAGTGTAATGTATGGCATTTGGACTGAAAGCGTGATGCGTCGTGCTGCATTTGGCGTGTTGCTTCATTCGATTTTTTCATCGTATTTTAGACGAGGGCATGCAGGCAGTGGCCGTCAAAATTTTGGAGTCCGTCTGCGCGGCGGAAGGCCGTGAAGCTGCGCGAGAGGCGGACGGTCGGTCCTAAGAAAATTAAAGTGGGGTCACACCACCGCTCCTATCGCTTATCGCTTATCCTTATCGCATCTAAAATAATTTTTTAGACGGCAGAAAAAGCTTCAATGATTTTCTCGGTGCTCTCCCGTCCTAAAGACTGACATCAACCTCCCATCTACAGTCTCCCGCACATCGCCAACATGCCGTCGAAGACGGCGGGACGCATCGCCAAGTCCCAGCGGGCGAAGAAGCCACCCGCCCACCAGCACCAAAAAAATCACCGCTGGGCGTCTTTCAGCAGCAAGGTCGCCCAGCTGAACTCGCTCGACCCGTTGCACAAGGTCCGCCGCCACGACCTCGACGCCGACGCCGCCAGCGATCTATCCGCCACGACCTCCTACTTTCGCAATGGCGTCGAGCGATGGACCGACCTCAACCTCTCGCGCGGCTTCACGGCCTTCCGCCGAGCAGTCACGCCGCTCTGCGACAGCCTCGCCCAGATCCTCCACTTTGAGGATCGCATCATGGACGCGCTGGCCTCCGCCATCCGTGACGCCCAGGCCCAGGACGACGGCCGCGAGGCCCTCGAACCGCTGCTCGATCTGCTGACGGCGTTCGCCCACGATCTCGGCAGCCGGTTCGTTGCACGCGGCTACGACGCCCGGGCGTTTGCGCTGCTCGTCGACGTGGCGCGGCACAACAGCGGCGCCGGCATCACGCGGTCGCACCACCAGCAGAACCACCAGCTCGACCTGGACGTGATCGAGTGGACGTTTACGTGCCTGGCCTTCCTGTTCAAGTACCTGTCGCGGCTGCTCGTGCCGGACCTGCGGCCGACCTACGACATCCTGGCGCCGCTGCTAGGGCGGCCCGACTTCTCTACGACCCCTTCGCCCTCCCTCCCCCGAGTGCCGGGACACATTGCTCGGTTCGCCGCCGAGGCACTGAGCTTCCTCATCCGAAAGACGGCGACCCCGTCGCTCCGCAAAACAGCCTTACCGCTAATCGTGAACCACGTCCGGGACGATCTGCTGCAGGCGATCGCGGCGGCGGGTGCGGCGGACAAGCACAAACACCGCAGCCAAAAGGGGAACACGGTCCAGCTCTACACCCAGGGCGTCATGGCAATCTTTGCCGAGTCGACCAAGGGGCCGAACGAGACGCTGCGGCTGTCCTCGGCCGAGCTGTTTGCGGGCATCCTGCATGCGATCCCCGACAGCGAGCTGACTGCTGCACAAGACAACTCGACAGGCGGAGAGGCGGAGGAAAGACACACTCATTCTACGCCGTGGAGCGACCTGTGCTGCGGCGTGCTCACCAGCATCATCCACCACGCGACGCCCGACGCCCTCCAGCCCGTGGTCGAAGCGATCCTGGCCGAAGCCGCGTCCAAGAAAGGCAGAGCATCTGGCAGCCCATGGCGGCTCTCCATCTTTGTCCGCCTCGTGGGCGTCCTCGCCGGCGTGCGAGCGGGTGCAAAGCTCAGTGACTGGTCGGCCGTGGTGCCGGCGCTAGCCCAGATTCTCGAAGCGATGGTCTCCTCCGCAGAGTCCTCGTGGCCGGCCGATGCGTCCCTGATCTGGCGCCACGTCGTCGTCAACGTCGCCATCGTCTGGAACCGCGCGCCGCTTGCTAGCCTGCGCCCGCAGATTGACTCCCTCGTAAAATCGCTCGGTCGCGAGCCCCTGGCCCGCTGGTTCATCCCCTTTTGCGCCTACGCGGCCGAGCTCAACGCCAGCCGTTTCTACAGCACGCTGCAGGCGCCGTTCCAGGCGTTTGTTGCCGCGCACTGGTCGCACGACAACAACGAGGACGTGCTGTGCGTCGTGCTGGCTAGCATGGTGGAGGAGGGCGCGTTGCTCGACCGCCCCCGGCTCCCCCAGTCCTGGCAGGACAGCATCGTCCGCAAGTTTGAGCAGCTCGAGGCCACCCCTTTTCCCGAGCGCGGCGTCTACGGCAAGGACCCGGCCACCTGGCGTGACCACTGCCTGCCCAAATACGCGGCCCTGCTGGGGGTGCTCGACACCGCCGTCGTGCACCCGTCGACTCCTGCTCGCATCGCCGAGCTGCTGCTCCGCAAACTCAAGCTGGCGCTGCGGCCTACTTCTCCCCAGCTCGCCAACAACGACGAGACCACGTTCATCGTCACCCAGGGCTTCCATGCCTACCTGCGCCTGACCAAGGCGATGGCCGGCAAGCCCGATCCCTGTCTGCGGCCGCTGCTGCGCGCGGCAGCGCCGCGGTTCGCCCGCCGCACAGGATTCCTCGAGGCCCTGCTGCAGTACGAGAAGCAGGTGCCGGAAGAGCCCGCCGCGCGCCAAGACGACAAGAAAAGCGACGCCGAGGGCCAGGTTGAGGAAGACGAGGAAGACGAGGACCCCTTTGTCAAAGTCCTGGTCGCCAATCTCTCCGCGGCCTCGCACCCGCTGCGGCTCGCTTCCCTGAAAATCCTCAAGCGCATCGGCGGCGGCAAAACGACTGATTTGGCCAGCTTCCCCGACCAGGCCACGGCGCTCAGCAACATGATTCAGACCGAGGAGATCGGCTTCTCCCCCCAGAACGTGCGCAACATCGCCGCGCACCTGCGCAAGCTCGCCCAGGTCTACGCCCACATGCCGGCAGATTCCTGGCTGCAGGCGGCCATCCCCTCGTTCCTCTTCGGCATGCTGTCCGTGCCCCTCGCGCCCGTCTGGGACGACGCCGTCAAGGCCATGAAGCAGGTGGCCGAGACCGACAAGGCCGGCGAGGAGGCCATTGCCGCTCTGGCCTTTGACTGGCTGGACGTGTCGTCGTCGCGACCGACAGCCGGTGGGAGGTTTTCCGGCAGCGGAAGCATCGGCGCACCGCGTCCTCCTGTCACCGACTTTGAGTGTTTCAAGTTTGACAAATTCAACGACATTGCAAAGAAAGCGGAGGCTGTCGCCGCGGACCCGTCTGCCGCCATGCTGGAGGCGTTCCAGGCGAAGCAAGAAGCCGTGCCGGCCTATGCTGGCCACGAGCGCGGCAAAGCCCTGAAAGTGCTGGCTGCGATACCGTCCCTTGCGGAGAAGCGGTCACGCAAGCTGGTGCCGCATCTCCTGTCCTGGACGGAGGATCAGGGCCCTCGTGTCGAAGAGACGGCAGCCAACGAGGACGACGAAGAAGAAGAGGAGAATGATGAAGAAGACGAGAACGCGGAGAAGCAAGGAGATGATGAGAAGGACGACGAAGAAGAGGCGGATCGCGATGAAGACGCACAAGCCTCGGGTGAGCTCGGCGGCTGGTCGTTTGCCGACAAGAAGGCGCTCATCGTCGTCTTCTCGCTCTTCACCAACGCGCAGGTGCTGTACCAGAGCGACAAGGCGTACGAGGCGCTGCTCAAGCTCATGGCCAACGGCGACATCGAGATCCAGCGCCTCGCCCTCAAGGCCCTGCTCGCCTGGCGCCAGGAGAGCGTCGTCAAGTACAAGGACAACCTCGACAGCCTGCTCGACGAGACCAAGTTCAAGAACGAGCTCACCCTCCTGCTCCAGTCCGACGACGACGCCAGCAGCAACGGCATCCTGCCCGAGCACCGCGCGGCGGTCATGCCCGTGCTGCTGCGCCTGCTGTACGGCCGCGCCATTGCCAAGAAGGGCGCCGCCAGCGGCCGCCAGGGCCTGCACGCGACGCGCCTGTTTGTCATCCGCCACCTCGACGTCGACGGCATCGGCGGGTTCCTGCAGGTCGCCCTGGGCGGCCTGCAAGGCGTCCGCGTCATCGACGACAAGGGCGCGCTGCGCGAGAGCATCTTCCCCAGCGTCGGTGGCACATCCGCCTTTGACGGCGAGGACGACGCTCTCCTCACGGCCCGCAAGCAGGTCGGCCTGCTGAACATGCTCGAGCCCATCATCAACGAGCTGGGCGGCCACGTGACTCCTTTCCTGGATGCCCTGGTCAACGCCACGCTGTACTGCCTGATCTGCGCGTGCCGCGGCCTGCAGACGGCCTCTGCGGCAGCAGAGCAAGACGCCGAGGACGACGATGATGCGGACGCTGCCAAGATCGGCAACACCTCGCTCCTGCGCACCGCCAAGACGGCCGCGCTGCGCTGCCTCTGCGCCCTCTTCCGCAACGGCACCGAGTTTGACTGGACGCCATACCGCGGCGCCATTGTGGCCGAGGTCATCAGCCCCGTCATCGGCCGCCTGCCGCAGGAGACCACCCAGGGCGTCTCGTGGACTTGGAAGCTGCTGTCGACCTGGGCGCAGTCGCCGCAGTACGTGCTGTTCCTGGCCGTCGACGACCGCACCCTGCCCAAGATCCTCGAGAGCTTGTCCACCAAGGCCAAGGACGTCGTCAAGATCTATGCCCTGGGCATCGTCAACAGCCTCGTGCAGCTGTCGCAGGCGCCCGAGAATATAGATGAGTCCGAACCTACGCTCGCGGCCCAGCCGTCGGTCGAGCCGTCCGCCATCCTGTCTGAGCTGCTCATGCCCAACATGGACACCGCGCTGCTGCGCCTCAACGCCGTGCTGCGGTCCACCGCTGACGGAAGCAGCGGCGGCGGCAGCGAGATCAGCCGCATCCTGCTCGAGACGTGTGTCGACACCGTCGTCGCCCTGGCCCCGCTCGTCCGGACCACCACCCACGTGCGCAGCCTCGTCGACATCGCCACGTGGCTGCTCAACCAGCCCTCGCGGCGCGTCAGCCCGCGTGTCAAGGGCTCTCTCCTGCTCCTCCTAGAGCGGTTCATCCGGCTGGACGGCGACGACAACGACAGCGCCGCCGACAAGGCGCTGCAGGACAAGGTCTACAACACCATCGCCTCGCTCTTTTCTTTCTTCAAGGACCGCGACAACCGCCAGACGCTGTGCCGTGTCCTGTCTAATTTCGCCGCGGCCCAGACCGGCGGTGATGCCACCTACCGCCAGCAGCTGCAGACCGTGGCCGACCTGTGCTTCGACCTGAACTCCTACGTCGAGGGCCGGATCGACGAGGCCGACTACAACCGCCGGGAGTCTGCGTTCCGCGCAATTACGGAGCCGCCGCCGTCGTCCCCAGCGTTCACCGCTCAGCAGTGGCTGCCGCTGCTTCACAACCTGCTGTTCTTCGTCCGCGTTGACGAAGAGTACAGTTTCCTGGCGAAGAACGCTGGGATGGGCATCTGCAAGTTTATCGAAGACACGACCGACGCCGTCACACACCTGCCCAAGAGCGACGCGGACGCACCGGGCCTCGCCGAGTTCCTCAAGACGCTGGTGCTGCCGGCTATGTACTCGGGCGCGCGCGACCCCTCCGAGACCGTCCGCACCGAGATCGCTCGCACCTTTGCCTTCCTCATCTCGTCGCTGCGGGCCTGGCCGCCCGTCGCGGACCTGGCACCACTGGTGCCGCTGGACCACCAAGAGGCCGATGTCGACGGCGACGGCGACGGCCAAGAGGCCAACATGGAAGACATCGGCACGGACGCAGACTACAAGGAGATGAACCGCGCCTTCTTCACCAACATCCTGAACCCGACCATCGCCCACCAGATCCAGGCCATGCAGGTCCTCGAGGGCATCAACGCGCGGCACCCGCTGGGCAGCAAGAACGTCAGCCAGTTCTTCATCCCCTTCCTGGAGCACTTTATCTTTGGCCGCGAGGAGGGCGCCGACGACCGCGGTCTCGGCGCGCAGGCGACCAACACGATCGCGCAGCTGACCTTCTCGCTCGAGTGGAATCAGTACCGCGCGGTGCTGCGGCGGTTCCTGTCCTTTATCGAGTCGAAGCCCGAGCTGCAGAAGCAGGTGGTGCGCCTGCTCGACAAGGTCGTGGACGCCGTGGCGGTGTCGGCCGAGAAGAAGGGAGCCGAGGGCGAGGACGCGCCCATGGCCGATGCCGGCTCAGACCATGCCAAGACCGTGGCGCCCAAGGGACGCCTCGCTGCCACGCTGCCGGACGCGCAGAAGCTCTCCGACGAGGTCGTCAACAGCTTCACGCCGGGCCTGGTGGAGCATCTGCATGACAAAGATGAGGAGACCGTGAGCGCGCGTGTGCCGGTCGCCATCATTCTCGTCAAGCTCCTCAACCTGCTGCCTGCGGAGACACGCGACCAGAAGCTGGCGGGCGTCCTGACGGACGTCTGCCACATCCTGCGCAGCAAGTCGTGGGACTCGCGGGAGATGGCGCGCGCGACGCTGTCCCGCATCGCCACCATCCTCGGCCCCAGCTGCTTCGGCTTCGTCATCAAGGAGCTGCGCGGCGCCCTCACGCGCGGCTACCAGCTGCACGTGCTGTCGTACACGATGCACACGCTGCTGCTGGCCGTGATCCCCCAGTTCGCGCAGGGCGACCTCGACTACTGCGTCGAGACCATCATGACGGTCGTCATGGACGACGTGTTCGGCGCCGCCGGCGAGGAGAAGGACGCCGAGGAGTACGTCAGCAAGATGAAGGAGGTCAAGAAGAGCAAGAGCCAGGACTCGCTGGAGCTGATCGCCAAGAACGTGTCCGTGGGCCAGCTCGGCGTCCTCGTGCAGCCGCTGCACGCGCTGATGCTGGAGCGGATCACGAAGACGATCGTGGACAAGATCGACACGCTGCTGGCGCGCATCGCGGCCGGCCTCGCCGACAACCCGGTGGTGGCCGAGACCAACGACACGCTCGTCTTCTGCTACGAGATCATCAGCGACGTGTACAAGAGCCGGACGGCGGCGCAGACGCAGAACCGCAGGATCGACCCCCGCGTCAAGAAGTTTCTCTTCCAGAAGACGGAGCGCAACAACGCGGGCCAGCGCAAGGCCGGCAAGTTCACGTACAAGCTGATCCAGTTCGCGCTGGACGTGCTGCGGACGGTGCTGCGCAAGCACGACGGCCTGCGGACGGCCGAGAACGTGAGCGGGTTCATCGGCGTGCTGGGCGACGCGGTCCTGGACGGCGAGGAGGAGGTCAAGATCGCGGCCTACAAGCTGCTCGTCGTGCTCGTCAAGGTGCCCTTCCCGGACATGGCGACCTTTTCGGGCCTGTACCAGATCAGCACCAAGGAGGCCGTCAAGGAGGTCAGCACGGCGACGGCGACGACCGGCGACCTCGCGCAGGCGGCGCTCAAGCTCGTGTCCGCGGTGCTGCGCAGCCGCCACGAGGACGTGCCCGTCCGCGGCGCCGCCGTGGACGCGCTGCTGCGCAAGCTCAAGGACGACCTGACCAAGCCCAACTACCGCCACGTCACGTTCAACTTTGTGCGCGCCGTGCTGGACCGCAGGGTCGCGTCGACCGCCGTCTACGAGACGCTCGACTACGTCGGCACCGTCATGATCACCAACGACGACAAGGGCACGCGCGACCTGGCGCGGCGCGCCTTCTTCCAGTTCCTGCGCGAGTACCCGCAGAGCGCCGAGCGCTGGAAGAAGCAGCTCGGGTTCATCGTCGACAACTTCACGTACAGCCGGGAGAGCGGGCGCATGTCCGCCATGGAGATCATGTACATGCTGCTGGACAAGGCGCTGGCGTCGCTCGCGGACCCCGCCGCCGCGGCCGGCGACGGCTTCGTCCAGGACATCTTCCGCGCCGGCTTCCGCCCGCTCGTCGACGTGCTCACCGAGGACGAGAGCCTCACGTGCCAGCGCGCGGCCGCCCTGCAGCTGACGGTGCTGCTGGCCGTGGCCAAGCGCGACTACGTCAACGCGTGCCTGCGCGAGTTCCGCGCGCTGCTGGCCGCCGACGCGCGCGCGCACCCGGACGCCCTCAGGACGGGCCTCCAGCTGTTCGGCCTCTACTTCGCCTCGTTCGGCAAGGGCAGCAGCAGGGAGAGCGTTCCCGTCACGTCCCTGCCGTCGCCGGCCCTCACCAGCACGCAGGTCGAGGACGTCCAGGCCGTCGTGGCCCGCGTCACGGCGGTGCTCGGCGCCGACAAGGTCCGCCGCGGCGAGCGCTACGGCAGGCTCATCACGACGGCGCTGGCGACGGTGCAGGCCATGGTCGCCAGCTTCCCCGTGCTGGCGCTCGACCGCGCGCTCGCCCAGGACATGTGGCACGCCGTCGAGCAGTGCCTGTGGCACGGCACGCACGCGGTGCGCATGGCGGCGATGCGGCTCGTCGGGCTGTACCTGGCCGACTTTTCCGAGGCCGGCACCAACGGCAAGAAGAGCAAGGACGGCGCCGCCGCAGCTGCCGCTGCGGATCCCGGCACTGCTCGCATCGGCTCCTACGGCATGACGCTGGACGACGAGGACGTGTCTCGCCTTGTCCGCGGCTGTCTGAGCCTGCTGTCGTCGCGCCGCGGCGAAGACGTCGACCCGGTGGAGGCGGAAGAGGCGGCCACCATGCTGGTGCACCTCGGTCAGTACCTCCGCCCCGAGCCCGAGGACGACGATGAGGAAGAGAAGGACGACAAGAAGGACGACGAAGACGTCGACGACGATGACGAAGAGGAGGACGAGAGCGATGGGGACAACGCGGTCGAGGAACTCGGAAGCGACGACGAAGGGGAGGTCGTGCGCGAGGAAGACATAGAGGAGGAGCAGCAGGAAGCCCAGGCCCAGAAGCGGCCCGTCGACCGCCGCTACGTCCTCCTGCGCCTCGCCCGCATCGTGCGCCGCGAGACCCCGCCCAAGGCGTCGGCCCTCGTGCCCAAGGCGGCGGCGATGGCCGTCCTGGAGGCGTTCTGTAGCACCGGCAAGAAGCAGAGCCAGCAGGCGTCGTCCTTTGCGAGCCTGTCCTCCGTGGCCGCCCGCGCGATCCTCCGCCCGCTGCGCAACCTGACGGACTCGTCCATCGCGGCGCCCGTGTCGGCGGACCCGCAGTTCGAGGCGCGCTACGACGACCTCAAGATGCGCGCGCAGACCCTGATGGACACGCTGCAGACGCGCCTGGGCACCGCCGACTACACGCGGCACCTCCTTGCGGTTGGTGCGGCGACGCGCGATCGCCGGCAGCAGCGGGCCAGCAAGCGCAAGATCGAGGCGGTGGCGCAGCCCGAGAAGTACGGGCAGTACAAGCGCAAGAAGCTGGACAAGAAGAAGGAGCGGCGCAAGGTCCGTGGCCAGGAACACCGCGGGGTGCGGTGGGGATACTAGGCGCGGGGACGGTGAATGGAGGAGGAGAAAATAGAATAGGGGTGATCTTTGACTCGATGGCGTTCGGATATCAAAAAGCGAAAAAGCATGAGGGTTCCTTGCATTGCATCGACAGCATTCGATTGTTTGTCATTATTATGTTCCGATTTAATTTATATATATTTTACATGCAAACAAAAAAGGAGAGATGTGACCTGTGTCCATATTGGGGTATTCCAGCCGTTGCAACGCCCCTATTCTAAGTTCAAAACGCCGTGCATCAAGTTCAGTCCGCTTCGTAAGCCCAGGCTCTTGTCCTGCTCATTCCCTCCTGCTCATCGCGGCCTCTCGTTTTTCCCTTCACGGCTTTCCAGCGCTCGCGAACGTCGACCCGGGCGCTGCCGCCGCCTCCTCGCCGGCCGCAGCCGCCTCTGCGCTGGGCTTCTCGTTCGTCTGCGGCAGCATCACGTCCTCGGCCGCCAGCCGCGTCTGCCGGCTGCTCTCCGTCCCGTCCTCCCAGAACTCCACGTCGCCGTCCTCGCCCAGCGTGCCCCGCTTCACCAGCCGGCCCTGCTCCCGCAGTATGTCCTCGATCGTCCGCGCCTCGCCGGGCGCCGTCCCGAAGATGCCCAGGTGGTCGCTGATGATGTGCCGGTTGCGGCACGACGGGCACGTGATCAGCACGGAGCCGTTGTGGTAGCCCTGCTTGGACACGCGGTGGGCCGAGCGCGAGCCGCAGGGCACGCAGGTGAAGGTGAGCTCGTAGTGGGGGGCGAGGCCGGTCTGGTCTGGCCGCGCCTGGGACTGGGACTGCAGGGCCCCCTCGTCGGCCGCCTCCGCGTCTGCTCTCGGCTTCGGGGGGCGGGGAATGCCGTGGGCGTGGCGGACAAACGATGCAGCGGCAGCGGGCGTGGTGGTCCGGCGGTTGACGAGGCGATGGGCCGGCAGGGCAAAGGACGTCGGCGCGCGCCGGGCAAAGGCGGCGCGCGCGGCTGTGCGGGAGGCCGCGGAGAGCGGCTGCGCGGCGAGCAGCGACCAAGCCGTTTTGGAAGCCATTCTTTGTCGTTTGGAATTGTCGAGATAGTTCGGCGAATGTGTGCTGGCAAGGCTGGTTGTGGCTCCTCCCTTTTGCGAGCAATTGTCGTTGGGTCGACGTTTGATTTTTGTGAGAGTCGTCGGAGGCGTCACACATTTTTGGTCTTCTCAGACATTCTTTCCATATCGATAAGCGAATTAATTTATTAAGTGCTGATAAGTTCTCGCTGCACAGTAGGTCAGTGCCCCACTACTGTCAGCACGTCAGGTGATACCCAGCGTGACCAGATCAGCTCTGTTGAGTTCTCTAAGCCATTGAAACGATTATCTCAGATGTTCTTTCCTTATCGATACCTCAGTACTCCGTAGCTCCTTCCCTCGTGGCCTGGCCCTCACGGTGGTTTGCATGCGGGTCCGGTGCCACCTTTGGCTGCACTCGTAGAGCGGTGATTGGACAGCGGCGTTGGTTCAGCACCAGGCTGCCGCTCCTTCCCTCTCCGCCAGCGGGGTGCTCCTGACTTTTCTGCACTTTCCTTGACGAAGCAAGACATGAAGTAGACACGCCAACGGAAGCCAAACATTTAGGGAAAGAGCAATATCTGGCCGACAAAACAGCGTAGTGGTGCACCGCCGTCTCGTCCTTGCAGCGGAAAACTATCACGACTTGCAGTTTTGCGCCTCACACATCCGAGCCGACCTGCGCCGCCCCAAAGAGGGAACTCTCTGCGACTCGAGCTCACCGCCCACAGCTAGCTCCGCGAACGTTATCCAGATGCTACAGCAGCCCCTCCACGCGACGGCCTGACATTTTTGCCCTCGCTCCCCAAATGGGCGCTTTGCTCTGGATGGATTGGTCGAGCGGCTCCTTTCTTTTCCTTGCGTCAGCCTTTCCATTGCAGTTTTCTTTTCCCCTTTTATCTGCCCAACGTGCATCGAAGACACCTGCCGCGAGCCTTACTCCGTGACGACCGCCTCGCCTCCGCTCTGCCCTCAGAACCACCGCATGCCGCTGCGCTGGCTGTCCTACGGCTGCATAGATCACGATGTACAAGGGCAAGATCCGGGCCCCACGAAGAGTGCGCAACTCCTGATCCTCCCCCTCATTTGGCCTCTTTTTGCCCCTGCTGCATCAGCTGCTAACATGCCTGCTTTTCATTAGCCCGTCGGGCGAGCCGCCGGCCAAGACGACTTCGATGAGAACTGGAGCCTCATCCGCGATGCGCTCGACGACATCCACAACCAAAACGCCGGCAGGCTGTCTTTCGAGCAGCTCTATCGGGCCTCTTACAAGATCGTGCTCAAGAAGAGGGGCGAACAGCTGTACTCGCTCGTCACGGCGTTCGAGCAGCACTACTTTGCCGACAAGGTCATCCCGCAGATTTGGCTGCTGGTGACGCGGGGCCTCGTCACGGTCACGCTGCACCGCACAGCAAACGTCAACTCCCATGCGCGGCAAGACATGGGCCAGCGGCTCCTGCGCGGCATCAAGGAGTCGTGGGAGCGCCACAATATGTCCATGAACATGGTCGCGGACGTGCTGATGTATCTGGATCGCGGGTATGCGCAGGATACGAACCGCCCCTATATCTACGCCACCACCATCGGCCTCTTCCGCGACCACATCCTCCACGCGTCATTACCTCCGGCCGTCTGGGCCGAGTCCGACGAGTACGCGGCTGCCCCTGCAGCTGCGGGCCACGGTGGCGCCAACGGCCACAACGGCGGCGGCGGCGGCAGTGGCGCCGGGCGCCATCCAACCATCTTCACCATCCTGGCAGCCGTCTTGCTCGACCAGATCAACATGGACCGTGACGGTGAGATCGTCGACCGCACCTTGCTGCGCAGCTGCGTAGCCATGCTCGAAGCCCTCTACGAGACAGACGAGGAGCGGGAGGACGAAAAGCTGTACCTGACGCTGTTCGAGCCCGACTTTCTCCAGGCGACGCACGTCTTCTACAACGCCGAGTGCCAGCGCCTCCTGCGGGACGGCGACGCGCGCGCTTGGCTGCGCCAGACCCGTCGGCGCCTGCGCGAGGAGCAGGAGCGGTGTGGCCACACCGTGTCGCAAGAGACCATGACCAAGACGACGCGTGTCCTGGAGGAGGAGTTGATCGCCGCCCACCTCGAAGAGTTCCTAGCCATGGAGAGTAGCGGACTTAAGGCGATGGTGGACAACGACCGCGTGGACGACTTAGCCATATTATACGACCTCGTCAACCGTGTCGAGTCGAAGAAGGCCGTCCTTCGGCAGGCGCTTCAGACGCGCATCGTCGACCTGGGCATGGAGATTGAAAAGACGCTGCGGGAGACAGACTTTTCGGTGGTAGCAGCATCGGCAGCATCGGCAGCAGCTGAGGGGGCTGCGGCAGGAGACGGAGACGGCCAAGGCCAAGGCCAAGCAAAGGCCGCCGCGCCGCTGTCGGCATCCGCGCAGCAGACCGCCGCCGCCATCAAGTGGGTCAACGACATTCTCGACCTCAAGGACAAGTTCGACCGGCTGTGGAAAGAGTGCTTCCAGCGCGACATGGCCATCCAGTCGGCCATCACGAGCAGCTTCACGGAGCTGTTCCGCCTCTGCACGCGCAGCGCCGAGTACGTGTCGCTGTTCATCGACGACACCTTCAAGCGCGGCCTGCGCGGCAAGAGCGACGCCGAGATCGACGCAGCCCTCGACAAGGCCACCGTCATGGTGCAGCACGTCACCGAGAAGGACATGTTGGAGCGGTACTACCAGAAGCACCTGGCGCGGCGCCTGCTCCACAACAAGAGCGAGAACCCCGAGGCCGAAAAGCTCATGATCTCGCGCATGCAGTCCGAGCTGGGCAAGGCCTTCACGTCCAAGTTCGAGGGCATGTTCAAGGACATGGGCACGTCCGAGGAGCTGACGCGAGACTACGCCAACTACGTCAAGGACGACCTCGGCGGCGACGACGACGGCGTGGGCCTGGCCCGCATCGACCTGGCGGTGAACGTCCTGACCAGCAACAACTGGCCGCCCGAGGTCATGGGCCGGTCGTCGCAGCTGGAAGACAGCCTCTCCAACGCGCCCCCGAAGTGCACCTACCCGCCCGAGATCCGCCGCCTACAGCAGAGCTTCCTCAAGTTCTACCTACGCAACCGCAGCGGACGCGTGCTCTCGTGGATCGGGGCCGCGGGCAACGCCGACATTAGGTGTGTGTTCCCCAAGATCGCCGGCCACGACAAGGGCCCGCTGAGCCGCGAGCGGCGGTACGAGCTGAACGCGCCGACGCACGGCATGATCGTGCTGCTACTGTTCAACGATCTGGCCGACGACGAGGGCGCGCAGCTCAGCTTCGAGGAGATCCAGGGCCAGACCAACATCCCCGCCGCGGACCTGACGCGCGCGCTCGCGTCGCTGTCGATCCCGCCCAAGTGCCGCGTGCTGCTCAAGGAGCCCATGTCCAAGACGATCAAGCCGACGGACAAGTTCTCGTTCAACGCCCAGTTCACGAGCAAGGCGCTCAAGATCAAGGTGCCCGTCATCAACTCGCTCTCCAAGGTCGAGGGCGAGGACGAGCGGAAGGCCACCGAGGAGAAGAACAACCAGACGCGGTCCCACACCATCGACGCCGCCGTCGTGCGAATTATGAAGTACGTCTTACTCTCTCTCCCTCCAACTTTCTCTCCCTCCTTCTCTCTCCCAACTGACAACCATAGACAACGCAAGGAGCTCACGCACACGGCGCTCATCACAGAGGTCGTCACGCAGCTGGCGAGCCTGTTCCGGCCCGAAGTCGCCATGGTCAAGAAGCGGATCGAGGACCTGATCTCGCGCGAGTACCTGGAGCGCATCGAAGACTCGGACCCGGCGGCGTACCGCTATGTAGCGTGAGGCCCGAGGCTAAGCAGGGGAGCAATGGACACGCTTTTTATACTGTTTATATTCCTGGTCCTTTTCTATCCCACCTTTGGCCGACTGTGTATTTTCATCCGGGTTTAGCATTGCGGGAATCGGCGTTTCAGGGCGGCCGCGTTGGCTGTTGGTTAAGGGAGGGAGACAGCGGGGGGTTCCAAGACGATTCGAGAACAGCATTACATAGTAACAAAGCATCCTTATACCTATCCCTCTGACGAACCTTCGATCCGGTCCGTCACGTGACGTTCTGTAGTATAATAGCTGCCTCGCTACGCACGCATTCACAACTTTCGCATCTTATCATCTTCCAGCCTTCGTCTTCCTCGCATTTGTTTTTGCTCTGCCGGCTAGGGTATCGAGATCGTCGAAGCGTGTCAGGATATTATGACTCGTGGTACGTTTTACATTTAGCTTTGCCTATTTGTGTCTCTTTTTCTTTCTTTCTTTCTATCTTTCTTTCTATCTTTCTTTTTTTTTTTTTTCTTCTTTTTTTTTTGCATCTCAGTAGAGAGTGCTAACCCAACATTAGACATGCCTCGGTCTTCAGGCTCTCCCGACCGTCGTCCTATTGTCATATCCGGACCGTCAGGCGTCGGAAAGAGCACCATATGTCAAAAACTGTTGGAAACGTACCCCGGAGCATTCGCAGAAACCGTGTCTCACACCACGCGCAAACCGCGGCCGGGCGAGGTCGACGGCCGCGACTACCACTTTGTGTCTCGCGGCGAGTTCGAGTTGCTGGTTGCTGAGGATGTCTTCATCGAATATACTGAGTTTAACGGCTGCTTGTACGGCACCAGCAAGCAGACAGTCGCCGACCAGTCGGCACGGGGGTCGGTTGTCATTCTAGACATCGAAATTTTGTATTCCAGGATCACTGATTTGGCGGCCCAAGGAGTCGCCACTACTCTCCCCATTTTCTTTTCGAAAAATAAAAAAACTTTCCTATTTTTCATCAATATTTAATGTAGGCCGTAAAATTGGCCCACTGAGAGACACCTTCTGGCAGGCGCAATACGTACGTAATTTCAAGGATCGAAGGAGGAAAATAAGATCGAAGAAAACATAAGATCGAAGAAAACATAAGATCGAAGAAAATATAAGATCGAAGAAAACGATAAAAAGAAAGAAAGAAAGAAAGAAAGAAAGAAAGAAAAAGGAGAAAGAAAAGGAAAGAAATGACAAAAATAAGAGATAAGAAGAGAAAAAAGACAAAAAGGACAAAAAAAGACAGAAAAACGACGGAAAAGACGAAGAAAACGAAAAAAAATCGACAAGAGGGAGATTCGAACTCCCGCGTCCGAAGACATATGCTTTCGAGGCATACCCATTAGACCACTCTGGCATCTTGCCCTGTGTTGTTAAGGGCCTCGGGACTAAACCTTTATAAGCCCGAGCTCTACGGAGTATAGAGTGTTCCTTGCTTAGTCACGTTCTTCTTTACACTAGCCCCGTAATACGACGGTAAATTAATAAGGCGCTCCTTTATAGGCGGTACGCTAGGCATCTAACGCTCTGTCACTACGGAGTATGGCAAACGAGTTGGTGCGACTGGTCAACACGCAGTAATAAAGAGTATAAGCTAGACATTAGGAGCAGAGAATCCAGAACTTTTTTTTTTTTTTTTTTTCCTCTTTCTTTCTTTCTTTCTTTCTTTCTTTTTCTTCGATCCCATGTTTTCTCTTCGATCTCGTGTTTTCTTCGATCTTTTTTTCTTTGATCTTATTTTTTTTTCACATTCCCACCCACAAATTAACCAAAAACAATCATATTCACAGTAAATAATACTATGACAAAAAAAGTCATGACATTAAAATGAAACTAAATCTACGCTGCTCGAGATGGACGCTTAGGAACGTATCGTCGCGCCATCTTCTTCAAGTCTACGTCGCTTTTCCCGTTGAGAAGTCGATCCGCAAAAGAATTTGCTTTTAAAACAGCCGATTCGGGGTCGCGATGCAAGAATATATCAAAGGGCGTGCCGTCTTTGCGAAACCCAGTGGCTCTAATGGCCAAACGGCTAGCTGGGTCGGCATCTAAAGCTTGGGTCGCGTACACATTCTCGTGCCGTATGCCAGGAGCGGAGAATTCGGGGTGGATCGTGATATACTTATCCCTGAAGTCCATACCATGGGGGAAATAGAGTTCGAGATAGCCGAGATTAACAAGAGGCCCTCCGCTATGTTGTGTAATTGGCGCGCGGACTTGATATCCTTCGGTGCGGTGACGAGATTCCCACTGGGCCTTTGCAATAGGCCCCGACTTCCACCTGAACTGGTTCTCTCCTTTGCGTCGTTGCGATCCTCTCTTTTCGCCAGGCTCGGTGCCTGCCATTAATATAGCATTGTATTTTTTTTTGGTGTTCATGCGAGCTAAGCATTGACTTACTGGAAGTTGGTCCTTGGACGTTGCTTTCAAGGTAGTCCAGCAATTCATCCTAGTTTACTTGTTAGCACAAGGTGTCGTGAACAGATTGGCAGGGCCGTTACATACCATATCGTCATCTGTTCCGTCAACATCGTCCGATAAGGATGTAGGCAACTGGCGATGCAAGTCAGAAAGCCCTTGGTCAATAAGAGCCTCTTCCCTGCCGTTTGCCTCGCTTGGCGTCATATTGTTTTCGTCGATGTCGGCTTGAATGGATTTGAGCAGGTCCTCCAGGTCCTCCTGATCCAATTGTTATTAATTGCCTCAACTAGCATGGAATAGGAAATACTTACAGCATCCTCATCTATCTCAGTGCGTTCGTCTGCCTTGTCGTCCGTAGGCGGCAACCGGTCCAAGTCAGCAAGCTCCGCCGCAATAACGATTTCCTTTCTCTTCCGGATTTCTGCTGCAAGGGCTTTCACCCGTTGCATATTTTCCGGTTCGAAAGGCACGTGATGCCTTCTCTTGTCGCGAGGCGTAGAGATAGATTCCAAGACAGTCTGCAGCTGTTGGCGTGGTTGGCGAGGAAGAGTGTGAAGCAGCATTAGAATGCCTCTCGTCAAGCTGCCGCCCGCTTGTTCGAGTCTCTGGACATCAGCATCATCCACAAACCCTTTTCGAATAAGGCAAGCCTTCACATTATAGTCTAGGCTCTCCGTGGTCCAGACTAAGCCCCCGTTCGCTTCGTCTTGTGCTTGCCGCAGAATCCGACATAGAATGCCAGCTCCCTGAAAGAACCCACCGCGAATGCCCTCCGTTTTTGTAACAGTCACCGCAAATTTGATCAACTCATCAAGTCGGTGGGCAACAGCCCAAGGCAAAAATCTGTCGGTGACCGGCAGCTCTGGACACAAGATGTACAGGCGTGGAGATTGCCCGGACATCTCCACGAACATCTCGTATTCCAACTTTCCGAGATTCAATTGGCAATGTGTAAAGATGGAAGGACCCGGCACTGAGAGAACAGCGTCTTTCGCTTGAGTGGGCGGCGTCACGGCGTGGAAATTGAACAGGTCGGGCCTCACGTCTCTGAGGTCTCGAAAGTGACGGTGGCCGGGGTCGGTCGCCGTGATGAGGCAAGCTAGCGTGAGTTCCTTAGTCGGGAAAAATTCCCAGCCTTTTTCCAGTCCGTTCTGAACTGCGGTGCGCCATTCGCGGCCGATGGCCGTGGACAACATGGTCATGTCCTTATCTTCTCTGATTTCGCGAACCGTGGCCGCGATCTTTTTGGCCTTCGCGTTGTCGTCGGGATTCTTGGGACGAATATTGTCCCAAACGTAAGTCCGTAGACGTCTGCCCACCTCGCTGTCCACGGGACGCTTCATCGCGCTGTTTGGGTCCTCGTCTTCGAGCCAAACCTCAACGCGGTCGGCTTTCGTGATCTCGTTCCCCATTGGTTTCTTCCACAAACGAAAATTACACGAAGAGAACTTGCCTGAATCAGTTCACAGTTGAATCTGGCACACATACGCTGCTTCTCATCACTGGAAAGCACGCGCACATTGTCCAGGGTCAACCCCGAATATTGATGGAAATTCGCGGTCCAGATTAAGGAGTTCTTGTGGTCGAACCCTTGCTCCCGAAACCCCCAAGGAAAGCTCTTCAGCTGCCCAAAAACAGCAGAATCCGCGTTGTCCGCTTGGATTTCACCAAAGCTGAGGACGAAACCAATTCAGGCCCTCGGAGAACCGAATGGCCAGGTGAAGCTATGCCGTGCTTCGGTCGTGGATCTCCACTCTTTCTCGAATCGGCTCATGCATTCCTCAGCTTTTGGGTACTCTCCCTGCGGTGATTCTTTTGCTAAATCATCGATTTCGATCTCGATGTTCTGGGCGTGAAGGCTATCCTTGAGGCTCGGAATATACCGAGGCGACAGAATCGGGCCTCTTGCGAAGGCAAGTGTTCGCTTCCACTGAGGTTTGCGGCGGTTCCTTACACTAAGCCAGCGCCTCACTTCCGGGTCTGCAGCATCTTTCAGCCAGAAAATGAAAGAAACAATCTCTGATTCCGCTAAGCCGCGCGATTGCAGGAGGGGCGGGACAACGTTCAGTCCAACATTGGCATATTCGGTGCCCGTGGGCGCGGGACCAAAATAGTCTTCGAGCGTTTGCCCGGCCAACGTCTGAAACCCGTAGCAAAATGCCATCTCCAGAATATCATGCAGGGGGGTTTGTCCCTCGACGCTTGCCGCGGCAGGGATGGTTGTCGAGTCTAGGCTCCAGAGGCGAAGAAAGCTGGCGGATCGGTGACTGCCTCCACAGGACGCGATGTGATAATGAAGTGTACTGTGGGAGCACGCAAGGACTTGAGACACATGGTACGGGATTCGCTGCCGTGATTTCGTTGTTTGTCCAACGTACACCCGCAAGTAATCGGGGTTCCGTGAATCCGTCACGACGCAGAGATACCCGCAGCTGTCTGGCCAGGGTTCGCTCTCTTGACACTGGGCGTCGAAAATCCCATGTAGTCTGTCACAAAGGTTAGACAGCTGAAGCGAGCTAGGAAGTAAAACGGTCACACTGACATCTCTGGAGATAGAGTCTGGTTGCAGAGCTCCTTTACCCGCGGGTCGATACATCTCAACGCTGCTGACACCACGGAATCGACACCTCCAGAGGCCGAAATCCATTGAGAAAAGTCTGGCACTCCGAGATCAGAGAACAGGCCTCTCTCTAGCCCAGTCGCAATGTGCTGGATTGTTTCTTTCAAGTCTGGAAATACAATGCTCGGGGTAACCAGCTTGAAATTGGGTATCTATGGTCAGCCGGGCCATATATAACCAGCCACAAATAAGGAGGGCAGCCTACCTCGGAACCTTCTTCATGGTGCTCTTGAGAAGGCGAAGTGACCGCGACGTTCAAGCTTTTCCATTTTCGAAAGACACGCTTCGCTGTCGTCTGCTTGGCTTCGGCCGCTCTCCGTGCGGGCATTGGAAGCAGCGAGGAGTTTTGAACGACACGCTCCGCCGAGGTCTGCCCCGTTTCGGTCGCTCTCTGCTTGCCCTTTCGCTGTGCCGAGGATATGATCCGCGGCGGGGCCGGCCGCCCGCTGAAATTGTCGGGAGGTGGCCTAGCTCTGCACCGCGCTGGCGAGTGACCCTTCTTGCCGCAATGATCACAAGCTCGTGATTTTGGACAGTTGAACTTAGTGTGGCCTGGCTCATGGCAGTAAGCACATTTCTTTCCACAAACTGGGCATGTTTGTGTGGTACAGCCAGTCCTACCGCATGAGTGGCAGACCGGTTTGTCAGGATCGTACGACATGTTGATTTTGACGACCAACGGCAAGTATCTCCTAAGGAAGCATTGAGTGTACTTTGAATGCGGGAAGGAATGTGAAATGGTATAAAAGTTGCTTGATTAAGGAGAGAGTGATAGAGGGCCAGAGTCTAGAGATGCTGGATATTTATAGTTGTGTAGTCCGTTCTCACTGCCATTTGCAGCGCAACCGATCTCCAGCCTGCAAACAGTCTCCATCCGATCACGGATCAGGCCTCCTGGATCACCTACCTAGTCACCCAGGAAGCATCGACAGTCAAGTGTGCATACGAGGGTAAAAATATTATGACGAGCAAAGAGAAGTGACAAAGTGACAGAGGGAGTCCCAGTGCCTGCAGGACTACGGAGTTCCCAATATGGTTCGCGGCGGAGGTGGAAGAGTTCCCAGCAGGAGCAGAAGCCAATCGGAACGATTCAGAAGCCGGGGGAAGCTCGACTTGTTGTGCTTGGATATGTTCGACAGCCGCTTGTTTCTCTTGGCTTGAGCCTGAGCCGATGTGACAAGCAAAGGCCGCTGTGGCAGGCAGACTGACAGCTCAGAGGAGAAGCTACGTGGAGAAAGGTACAGCATACTGTATGTCTGAGACATGGAAACTTGTCAAAAAAGCTGCGTGCCTTAAAGAGAGAGTCATATATACCTTGAAGAGAGAGTGATACAGGACCTGAGTTTAGAGATACTGGTTATTGGCGTGGTGTCGGCCGTTTGCACTGAACAATCTCCAGCGAATCACGTAACAGATCTCATTACCTAATCACTGAATCCAACAAAACTAAGACACTTTCAGTGTGTGTGGATACTTGCAGTGTGTGTGGAGCCTCATCTTGGCCAATCAGTGCCCAGGGCTTGCGGACCCTTCCGTGTCATGTGACATTTTGGGAGCCCAATATCTAACAGCTTTCACGGATCCATAGTAGCAGCATGGAGGCGGTCTGAAATTGAGAAAACGACAAGGCCTGAAAAGGGACGCTCAGACAAGCGACAGAGCACAGACGAAGAGGGCCGGTGAAGCTACCACTCGTCGTTTCATTCCCAAATCCGAGCCCGCGCAAATGGAGCCCACCAACCACCGCGAGGACCAGCCCGATGCCGTAGCAGAAGGCCGGCGCATCTACATCGGTACGAGCTCTTTGCCTGCTCTTCTGACAGAGCTGACTCTCTGACGCAGGGAACCTCCTCTATGCCGTCAAGCCGGACAAGATCGAGCAAGCGCTCGCGGCCAGCGGCTTCGGCGACTACGCGCAGATCCACATCTCCGTCGACCCCGTCAGCGGGCGCAACCCGGGCTACTGCTTCGTGGACTTCCACGAGCGCGCGACCGCCGAGAGCGCGCTCGCCTCGCTGAGCGCCACCGTCGGCGGCCGGACGCTGAAGGTCGGCCCCTGCCAGCCCAAGCAGCAGCAGCGCGGCGGCGGCGGCGGCAGCCGCTGGAACCGCGACGGCGGGGACCGGCAGGATCGGCAGGCGGCCTTCCAGCGGTGGGGCGACTGGAAGCGGCCAGACGCGGAAGGCGGCGCGCCCGTAGGTCCGCCGAGCGGCGAGGGCGCCGCTGAGCAGGGGCCCCGCGCGGCGCTGAACCACTTCGACCGCGTCTTCGAGCGGCGGGAGGGCCAGAGGCTCTACATCGGCGGGCTGGGGAAGATGGTCGACCAGGATCAGAACTACGAGGAGATGACAGAGCTGCTCGCCGGCTTCCAACCGTGCGTTGTCCCCACCACCCACTCCTTGTTGCCGAGCTGATTCTTGTCTAATCTCGGTATATAGGAAGGCTATTGGGAAGCGAATCACGGCTCACGAGAGCTTGAGAACGAAGCCTGGCAACCACAACTACTGCTTTGTCGACTTTGCGACTGCGAAAGAAGCGGGCGAGGCGCTGAATGCGCTGAACGGCAAGCCTTACCAGGGGGGGAGTCTCAACGTGTCGATTGCGAGAGGATCTCCGGACCGGCCGAGGCAGAGAGAGACGGGCGCCAGATACGCTCCGCGTGAGACTACGGGCGATTCTGCGGAGAGCGGTGCGACCCCGAAACCGAGGGCTATTGAGTCTAGCAACTGGCGCAGGAGAGATAACTAGGTAGGTCGCTGCGGTCTTGACGCGGGCGTGCCCAAGACGAGCCAATATGAAACATCTAGCCTACTCCATTATTACGGAAAGTTTTACAATACATATGTTCGGGTATGATAGACATAGATAATCAACTAGACCTCCATGGCACAACAGTGTTCTCTGTTAGGGGTGGGGCATTGTATTGTCGAATCCAGGTGGTGCAGCCTCTTAATTTAGTGAGGCAATTGTACAGAAACCGGGGAGCGCTCTAGCCCGAGATGCCCGCCAAACCCAGTGGTCACGGCGGCGTATCCGTGATCCGCACTAGAAACCCAAGAGACCCAAGAAAATGCGAATTACAGCTCCCTCGCCGTTCTCCCAAGCATTAGACCATATATGAACGTGCGTCGACCTTACGCTGCTTCTTTAAAGCGGGGCCTACCAGGTCCTCCCCAACGCATGGCGACGCAGTTAGCGAGAACTTCCGGGGACCCAGGTCGGCCTCGGTGGTTTCGCTGGCACGTTTCGACGCAACCCAATCCGGGGCCTCGTCGGGTTTTTTCCTGGGCAGATAAAAGGAGCAACCGGTCTCATTGGTCGTGAACAGGCAGTTCCCACAGCATCCCGAAAAGCCCGGAAGAGACACGCACTCGAACCACGGCGCCATGACATGCGGAGTCTCTCCGACGTCGTTGATCAGCCCTGTGTTGCGCCGGTACTGCTCCTCGCACAGCTCACACATCACAGCATTCCGGAACCCGTAGAGCTGCGCGAACAGCCCTCGGCAGCGCCGCATGTCGCTGGCGAGCATCGAGAACAATTTCCCTAGCGGAACACCGTTCGTGGCCTCGGCGTAAATGGGCTGGGCATGGGCAGCGAGCTCTTCCTTGTGCAGAGCCCAAAAGACTCTGATGCCTTTGTTCATTTGCAAAGAACCCCAGAGCGTGTCATGGGCGGCCGCGCTGCGGAGCACCCAACAAACGTAGCTGTCTGTGTATGGCGGTGCGATCTTGTACACAGCAAAATGGGTGAGGAGAGCAGCATGCTCGGGACGAAATTGGGTCTGCACCTTTGGCTCGCGACGGCTTCTTTTGCCCTTGAAGGCGTCCGCTTCGCCGGCGCCGACAAAGGGGACACGACGCTTCCCGTCCTTGTGCCAGGGCCGGCTGCTGTCCCGGAACCGTGCAATGAGGCGCTTGCGAGTCGCCAACGCACGAGCTGCTTTCTCTTCTGCAGTAGGACGCCTCGCTGCCTAAACGGGGCCCACTGCAGCCAAGGTGCCTTGCTCAATTTTCACGAGATCGTCGGAATCGGATGGGAGAGGCGAGCTATCTGCTTCAGAACGCGGAATGTCGATGGGGTTGTTGGACGGCATTGCTGTTGGAGAGCGCGTGAAAAGGAAGAAGAGCGTGAAGTAGCCCGTTGCATCCTTGTCCTGGATCCGATAGGTAACTGTTAGCAATGCTCGAGAAATATCAGTTGCAGCCGCAGACGCTGTGGTGATATACCTGACTTCCCAAATCTGTTCACCACGATTGCCAGCTTTTGTAAAGCAGAGCCGAATTTATGGAAGATGGCCGCGAAGACGAGACGCGAACGGGCAGAAGAGTTGTGCAGAGAAGAGACTGGTCGGGAGTGATCAGGAGTGATGCAAAGGTGTGAAGACTAAAGAGACGAGAAAAGAAGAAAAAAGCACGCGTCAAGGCGTCCTTGAAGAAACTGCTCTCCTCTTCTCTTTGGGGGGCGTTTTTTTTTTTTTTTTTTTTTTTTTTGGAAAGATTTGGAGCAACAGGGAAGGTACGCGTCGAGCCCGCCATCGTGACGTCAACACGGACATCAACACTGCACATGTAAACAAATACGGATCAAAACTGGCAGAAAGCCCTTTAAAAAAAATCATTTACTGCCAATGTTTCGCAATCCTTAGTCCCTTCGAGCTTCACTCCTCAGATCACCAGCAAAAAGTCTCTCCCCATCTCCTCAGACTTAATCGACGACCGGCTTCCTACGCCACATTGTTGCTCCTCCCATCGCGACTCTGAACGGCGCCGCCGTCATGGCCGAGAAAGCGTCTACCATCTCCGGCTCACAGAGCGTCCAGCCCAAACGGAGCTCCGCTAGACGGCAAGCTTCAATCGCCGCGACCCCATGGCCACAAGGCATGCGTCCTCGGCGTGTTGTCGATGGACGAATGACAATGAGAACTGCCTTTCCGCAGCCGGCTCCTGTGGCCACTGTCCGACTACGCCCTTCTTACCTTCCGATGTGGCCAGCTGAGCGATTAGAGCCCCTGGTGCACCAGTTCTTCCCGGGGTTACGCGCTCGGTCAGTGTTCAAAGACGTCACCGGCAGCATATACGGGCTCACGTTCGCGGAGTACGTCAGAGATTTGTACAATATTGAGGGCCTGCTCGCGGCCGGGGAGAACATTGAGGGGGACATGATATCTTCTGGGCTGCTGCTGGCATTGCAAGATTTAACGCATGTCGCCTGGTTCCCGACAAAGCCTCACTGGCAGACGGGAATGAGACAAGACATTAGCCCATCCTCGGTGGAAAATTCAGAAAGCAGGCGCTTCTTGGTCGTCCCCATCTTTATGCCAAGATTCACCAAGAACCACTGGGTTCTAGCGATTGTGGACAAAACAAAGAAAACGATTTTCTGGTTCAACTCGCTGCCTTCGCTCAAAATGGATCGAATGAAGCAGACCTTTCAGGCATGGCTCTTTGAACAAGAGCTCATCAGTCAAAGCCCGCCGTACACCGACCAAGACGTGGAGATTACCGAGCAATGCAGCAGCTGGGAGTGCGCGCTGATCGTATTGGAATGCGTTCGTTGCTTCTTCCGCGAGCCATCTATTGACAGCACCACCGGACCGGCGGACTGGGCGCGGTCGAGGCAGTACGCGCGGGCGGTCCCTGTCTTGGGAGCGCTCGACACGACGGAGAAGAAACTCGCGTGGATGCGGATGTGCTGGCGCGGCTGGATACGCGCCGAACTGGGGCATTCTGACTTTTCTGATATTCGATACCCTGCGGAGCCGACTGGGACGGCTCACGATTGCATTGTAAATGTGGGCTACGATGATATCCTAACACCAAACTGCTTGCCCAGCAAGTACGTTGGTACTGCCGACAATCTGATTGAAGCGGTGGAAGCAGCCAGTGGCGAACCGGTCCCGCAGGAGCCGGAACTCATCGGCCCCGTGATAAAGAAGATCACACCATCTAAATTGACAGTAGCGTTCGACACCTGGGTCAGCGGCGAGGCCGGAGTCTTCTTTTCGGAGTTCATGCCGCCGCAGACCAGAGTCTTCACCTACCAGAAATTCCGCACAGCCCCCGACCTGCCTCCAAATAAATATATCAACGGAATACCCGTCCCTACGCCCCCGGTAGATGACGAGTCGGTCCGAGAGGAAGACGGCGAAGGCTACAATTCCGAAGGTACGGACCAAGACGGCCACGACGGGATTGATCTCACGGCGTTACGAATCGTGTCCTATCGCTCTCGAACAACAAAGGACGGCAACGAGGCACGGGTGGCAGAGGAGCGGATCCAGCCTTATGACCCTCCTCCAGCTCAGCCTCGCGAGCCAAAATCAAAGGCGCCTCCTACTGGAAAACGATCGGCTCCTGATGCCGACACGGCAGCCATCCCGCAAAAGAGGCACAAGAAGAACAAGAAGCAAAAAGAAGGAGTGGCACAGATAAAACGGGAAGTCGAGAATGCTGCTGCGATGGGTGCAGGAGGGCAGATCAGCTCACAGGCTACCATCAGACCCATCTACGACCACTCTCGCTCACCGATTTCACACCGAGCCCCGACTCAGGCCATGGGATGGCGCGGGTGGCAAGCCGAGCGAACGGCACGCATCCTCGGCGCCACAAACCAGTAAAAATCAATCAGAAAATCGCCGGCTGGGTATGAATGATAGAGCGGAAAATCAAAGGGGGTTGACGATGCATTTCTTTACGTTGGCTTTTGTATTTTCGAGGCACGGGAATATCAATGCAGGGTAGCAGTTCGTCCTGGTTTTTCGAGACGGTCTGAAAACTAAGGGAAAACAGAACAAAAGAAGCGGCGACTTGAAAGGAGACGAAACAAAAGGGAACACAAACAATAACAGACATCTATTGTTCTTCTGACTGGAGTCATTCAAACCCCGGACGGATCCCGGGGATCCCGGGCGCGGAGAAGTGAGGAGATGAAGGGGGAGAGTGTGAAAAATGCGGAGTACGTCGTAATTCATACGAGAATGCACACAATGATCGTCCGTGACATCGCCTTCCATCCCCTCATGTCTCTCCCATGCCCCAGGGCCCCGAGACCTCGGAAGTCGGAACGGATATATTCTTGTTGGTAAGGCCGAAACCCTGCGGAGGATTACCAAAACGCCGTTGGGGGGCCGAATCCCATGGGGGAAGGGGAGGGGGGGGGGCGGGGGGCTTCTCGCTGAAAAGGAAAACACGGGGTGTCACTTGTCGTGGAGACGTCTGACAGGAGACCATCACGGGCGACGTCAATACAGTCCTCAAAAAGCAGCCACTTGACCGCGCCTGACGAGTAAGCCGGTGTCTGCACGATGGCACATCGTTTTGCTGTGCTTAAATTATTTGTCAATTTGTTTTTTTTGTGTATCAAAGAAAGTGGCCGTGGATTGCCAATGCCCAAGCACACATATCAGAGCTTTCCTGGAACACAGGAAAAATAAGCTTATTGCGCAGGTCTCCTTCAAGGAGCTTTGGGCAAGTAACCAAACCATGGAGGTGTAAAAACAAATTTAAAAAGGGGGTAACTCGAGATGCTACTTGTTGGCCAAGGTGCATTCAGAAGATGCCTCGCTGTAAAAGACCCCGAGAAGCGAGACCGGGCAAAGAATAAGACGACAGACACCGACGAGTACGGCGTGACCGGGCCGCTGCAAAACTCCGTATCTCCAGAGCCTCCTCTTTTCACGGCCCCCTGTCAAGCACACATGCTTACCACCTACTCGTAGTAGCTCCGCATGACAAAAAATGTAGAGGCTTACTTCTTCTCGGAGCCTCCACAAAACTAAAACAAGCTCAATTCTTCACTCGTTTTGGCAGCCATATCCGTGTTCTTGGTTCATTCAGTCTCTGTCTTGGCTCACTTTGTTGGTGATTAGTAGACACATGGATTTTCTGCTGTCATGGCCCTTGCGAGAACACATTCCGCAAGAGCGAGTACGGTTGCTTTCTGCGCGCTGCCTGTTTCAGTCTCGTGTCTTGGCTCGTCTCCTTTGGCCATAAGTCGGGTCTCACGGCACGGGCTGGCGGCGACGACGCACGTTTTTTTCTTTCCTTTTTTTTCTTTTTTCTTGTCTAGATGTATCTTACGACCTTGACCAAAGATCCAATGTGTCAATCTTGTCTCTCTCCTTCTTCTTCCCCTGTCCTTCCTTGGCGTTCCGCATGGTCGAGGTCTTCTTCAGCTTGGCGGCCAGGCGCGAAAAATGGCAAGGTCAAAAATTCCAAGCAACTAAATGCACAGGGTAAGGTGAGTATAGCAAGAAACAAACAAGCCTGAGAAGCTCGGGGCACATCAACCCGTCTCGCGTCCTGTCGCCTGTGCCGCCCCAAGTGCCGTGTTTTCCGTCTTGGGTAGCGGACCACCCGCTCTGCTACGCTGCGTGGCCAGGCAGCACGCAGGGAGGCATCCTACCTTCTGCGAGTAGATGCCCTGCGTCTGCAGTGCATCGAGAGCGCACCGACGGAAGCCGTCTAAATTCCTAACGGGCCGTTTAGAATTTTTCTTTGGTCACGGTCTGCGATGGACATACGAGCCTGTGTACAAGTACCGCCCGATGCAGGTCTCTTGCAAAGTGGATCTTCACCTGGGGGTGTGGTAGGCAAGGGTGCTCTTTGTAAGACGGCCAGCAATATGGACAGTAAGATACTCGTACTCCGTAGCTCGTACATGTGTTCGGAGCTCACCGCCAGGTCAGTGTCCCTTCGTCAAACCCGTGCTGGCAGAATCTGGGGGTCGCTTGTCCATACACGTACCCTTCTGTCGTGACGAGACAGGGGCGTTTTTGATGCTTTTGATGCTTTTTATGAAGTTGCATAAAGCAAGCCTTTCCATATTGAAGCTCCTGTTTTCATTTTCGCCTTACGTTCCCCAGCTTCTTGGACATCGACGTCTGTCTGCAAGTACTAATACTTGCCTCGACAAGCAACTTACACCCAAAGAAGAGTAGCGCTATTTCCCCGCAAGCCCCAGGCTTTGCGCGCGCTGTGACCCCGGCACGACGGGGGCGCCTGCCGTCTTCCACGGCACGGCTCTTTCGTTTTCTTTGTCGCTAGTTCGTTTGCAGGTGGGGTCCTGGAATTTCTTGTTTCGACGACCGCCACGCACCCGTTTCGTTCGTTTCGTCTCGTTGTTTGTTATTTCCTATTTCCATTTTCTCGCGACCGTAACGTCTGCTCTATGTAACGTTCACAATGGGCCAGGGGGGCAGAAGGGGGAAGCGGAAAGCGCAGCCCACATTTTTTGTCTCCGGGCTCCGGCCTCCGGTCGTTCTTTCTCCTTGTTCCTGTCCGCGGGGAAAGAGTCTGGAGATGCCCACCAGCTAGCTCCTGCCCACCGGCTCCTGATGACATGTCCGCTCCGTCGCTCACACTGCCAGAACAGGCAGTTCGTCTGATGCAATTGTGGGAAGGTACAGCGCGCACATGACAGCACTGTAGATATCGGGCTGAGAACTCGAAGCTGCGAATAGCTGTTTTCCAGGCTGCTACTCTGTTGACAACACAAGTCTCGTTTCCCTCCGACGTCCATCCCCGGTCGTCTCTCTCTCCACCTATTCACGACCCTCACCACTACGAGTATTGCAACTCTGACGCTCCCTCATACGATTCTCTGGCTGTCGCCTGTCGTATTTTTGTCCTTGTTTTCATCCCGTGACTTGTCCGTTTCTAGCCGCGATGCGATGACGGCCCCCGGTTTGTTTCTGATTCTCGTATCGATTTTTCAGAACCTTTTCTTGTCGTCTTCTTTTCTTACAACAGGCTCTTGTTGCCTTACCCAGGATGCCATAGCATTCGAGCGCCTCGCCCGCAACCACACCGTATGACGAAAGTGGCGCTGGGACGGAGTATTACCGGCTTCTCCTTTAGGCGGAAAAGAGAGATCGACGGTGCATGGGCCAGCATGCATCTCCGCTCGGTTTCTCTCCTTGGCTCGCCCGCCGCGCGCTCACACCACACCACGCTACTTTCCAAGTGCCGATCGCTACTAACGGGAGGGGGGCAGGCCCTGTCTCGTGTCCTTCTCTTGTTTCTTTTTGTTCTTCGCGCTCTCCATCGTCTGGAGTGCAGCCGCGCTAGGCACCTTTCCGTCTGGGATGTGCGCCAACAGCTTCCCATTCTCGACATCGACGTCGTCGTCGTCTTCCAGATCGACCGTGCCAGTTCCAAGGCGCCCCGTCGCCGGCGTCGCCCCCCCCCTCGTCCACTCCTCTCTCCTCCCACCTTCTCCTCCGTCATTTTCGGCCGTCCCACCAGTCGGTGCTACTGCGGCCGTTTAGAGCGGGGGACATAGGGCAGCAGGGCGTCAGACGATGCAGAAACCCGGGGCCAGCTGCCATGGGCTCCCCAGAGATGCAGGACTCGGGTCGAGGGCGCCGGGCAGAACCAAGGGTATCCACACCGTGTCCGCGCTCGTCTGTGGCACAGCGTCTCGCCATTGGACGAGCCGTGTCTGTTTCACCCCTCCTGGCGACTTGCACGGCAGGCCAGACGTATTTCTCTACCAACTTTGTCGTACTACTCGCAGCCCTCTCGTTCTGCATCGGCCATGATCAGCGTCATTGATGTGCTCGCCCCCCTTTCGATACCAGCGAGACACCACGTTGTCCGCGAGCACTGATCCCCATGGGGAGAACACTGGGGCATCTAGGGCATCTAGGGCATTTAGGGCATCTAGCCCCGAGCACGCCTAACGAGACGACGAGACGACGAGAAAACGAAGCTTGTGGCAAGATCCAGACACTGTGATGTGGAACGGAAGGGATATACCAATAGCTAGGGGCAAAATGGCAACAAACAGCAGGGAAAGGAAACCCAAAGGGCGTGATGTGGGAACCAACGTCGTGTCACGCTGCTCGTACCGGGGTATCGACGGGGACGCCACAAGCCAGGGAGCTCCCTTTAGTTGCTTCCCGTGTCTATATATGAGCTTCTGCCGCCCCATGCTGTCCCAGCTGCTCTGTTTTGTCTGCCTTTTTTTTTCTCTCCCCAAACGATCCTCGATGTCGGTTTAGACATCCAATATACCGCCCATCTGTTTGGAAGAGCACCACCCCCAGTGCGAGTCAGCCATGACTATTAACAACATCTACATCATCACGGCCATTGCCGTGGTCGGTGGCGCACTCTTCGGTTTCGACATCGCCTCGCTGTCGGCCGTGCTGTCCACCAACCAGTACAAATGCTACTTCAACGACGGGCCCAACGGCCCTCCCTACAACGACAAGGTGGAATGTTCCGGCCTGACCACCCTGCGCCAGGGCGGCGTCACGGCTTCCATGTCGGCGGGCTCGTGGCTCGGTGCGCTCATCTCTGGTTTCATCACGGACAGACTGGGCCGTAAGACGGCCATCATGATCGGCTGCATCGTCTGGTACGTTTTCTCATATTTACAACACAAGAAATTCAAAAAAATAAATAAAAAGTAAATAAAATCAAAGCAACTCCCTCTAACACGCTCAGGATTATCGGCTCTGTCATCGTCTGTGCCTCCCAGAACGTCGCCATGCTCATCGTCGGCCGCGTCATCAACGGCCTGGCTGTCGGCATCGAGTCGTCCCAGGTGCCCGTCTACGTCTCCGAGCTGTCGCAGCCGTCCAAGCGCGGCCGTGTCGTCGCCGCCCAGCAGTGGGCCATCACCTGGGGCATTTTGATCATGTTCTACATATCCTACGGCTGCTCTTTCATTGGCGGCGACCCGTTGACCGCCACCGACCCGGCTGCTTTCCGTGTCCCCTGGGCGCTGCAGATGATCCCCGCCATCTTCTTGTTCATCGGTATGATGTTCCTGCCCGAGTCTCCCCGCTGGCTCGCCAAGCACGACCGCTGGGAGGAGTGCAGAGAGGTCCTGACCCAGGTCCACGGCAAGGGCGATCCCAACTCCATCTTTGCGCGCGCCGAGCTGGCCGACATCCGCGAGGTCGTCGAGTTCGAGGCCCGCAACAGCGACGCCACCTACTGGGAGCTGTTCAAGCCCAACATGATCCACCGCACGCTGATCGGCCTCTTCACGCAGATCTGGTCGCAGCTGACGGGCATGAACATCATGATGTACTACATCAGCTACATCTTCGCCATGACCGGCTACAGCGGCAACGCCAACCTGCTGGCCTCGTCCATCCAGTACATCATCAACGTGGTCATGACCATCCCCGCCCTGCTGTGGATCGACCGCTACGGCCGCCGCAACGCCATGCTGGTCGGCGCCTTCTTCATGGCGATCTGGATGTACGCCAACGGCGCCATCATGAAGACGTACGGCGTCGTCGTCCCCGGCGGCATCAACGGCGTCGCCGCCGAGTCCATGTCGGTCGGCGGAGCCGCGGGCAAGGCCCTCATCGCCTGCACCTACCTCTTCGTCGCCTCGTTCGCGCCCACATGGGGCCCGGCCTCGTGGATCTACCCGCCCGAGCTGTTCCCGCTGCGCCTGCGCGGCCTCGGCGTGTCCATGTCCACGTCGGGCAACTGGGCCTTCAACACGGCGCTGGGCCTCTTCACGCCCGTCGCCTTCCAGAACATCATGTGGAAGACGTACATCCTCTTCGGCGTGTTCTGCACGACCATGTTCATCCACGTGTTCTTCCTGTTCCCCGAGACGGCCGGCAAGTCGCTCGAGGAGACGACGGCCATGTTCGAGGACCCGGAGGGCATCAAGTACATCGGCACGCCGGCCTGGAAGACCAAGGTCCACTACAGCAAGGCGGCCGCCGCGGAGCGTGGCGACCTGGACCCGGAGAAGCTGGCGGCGCTCGGCCTGCACGAAAAGGTGGAGGCCAATGCGGCCGCGTCGCACCACTCTGCCGAGCAGCACGACGCTGTGACGCAGTAATTGCTGCAAGGCACAGGCTCTTTTCCAGAGAGGGAGACAACTGTCGCCTGTTCACTCTTTTTCTATGATATTGTCTGCCGAGATAATTTGAGATACCATATACCACAAAAGAACCATATTGCGGGTGGGGGGTCGTGTTGTGGATGATGCCTGTTGTCTGGAGGCTGTTTTGAATTGATCTGATAGGAGATCATGTCGTACTTCTTTTATGTTTCCTGTACATAAAAAAAAGACGAACCTATACCACGGATGTGACCAAACATCCATCCCTTTTGAATTTTAAAAATCACTTATACCAATGCCAATACAAATCAAATATCATTGCGATTTACAAAATCCATGGTCGAGCATTAAGAGGCAGGATTAGTTCCTCCCATCGTATCGTGTCTCGTGTGTTTTAATCATATACAAAAATAGTTAGAACAAAAAATCAAATCGTAGCCGAGTTATCATTACCACCTCCTAGCTTTTTTTTTTTTTTTGCTTCTCCTCCCCTCACGCGAGCGCCTCCTCCTCCCGCTTCGACTGGTGCGTCAGGTCGTCGATGCTCGTGAACACGACGCAGTCCGTCTCGTCCTGGCACATGGCCGCGCGCCCCAGGTTCTTGGCCACGGGGCCCGTAGGGCCCGACGTGTAGTGGCACTCGCCGAACAGGCAGTACTGGCCGGACCGGCTGTCCGGGTACTGCTCGTCGCCCCAGCAGCCGGCCCACTGCAGCCACGTGGCGGTCTCGCTCGGGGTCTCTTCAGAGCCGCCGACGCCGACGCCGCCGGCCTCCGAAAAGGTGCCCGAGGCGGTGTCGTACCAGTAGCCGCGGTAGTTCTGGGCCATGTCCCAGGCGAATCCCGCGTCGGTGGTGTCGGTGACGAGGCCGAGGGCGACGGTGTAGTCCTCCTTGCCGGGCTTGGCGTAGTTGGCGTGGCCGCCGACGGCGATGTAGCTGAGGGGGCGCACGCCCTGCTTGCCGAGCACGCTCCAGACGTAGGCGGAGCCGGCGCCGTGCTGGGAGAAGTACATGGCGGTGGGGAGGCCGTCGACGAAGCGGATCTGATTGTTAGCAGGCAGCCAGGATGGTCAAGAAGAAAATTGCAATCACGACGGGGGGACGAAAATACCATTGTGTGCTCCCAGTCGCCGACGTGGTCGTCAAAGTTGATGTCGAGGACCCTTTTTGCAAAAGTCAGCTGGGGCGGGCTCCTGTGCACATTTATGCACACGTATCGACCGGAACGGCAGAAGACTCACTTCCCCCCGTAGTTGTACGAGTAGAAGTAGAAGTAGAACACGTCGACCCAGGTCGCGTTCTTCTGGACGGCCACGATGGTGCCGGGGGCCGCGCTGTAGCCGCCCGCCGCGGTCGTGGGCTTGCCGTAGGCCGACAGCAGCCACGCGGGGCTGTCGTCGACGTCGTCTTTGGAGGTCAGGTAGGCGGCGCTGCTCTGGGCGTCGAGCGTGGCCAGGGTCACGGATCCGGCTGCCGTGTAGCCCGGCACGGCGACGAAGTCGACCTCGGGGATGGTGTTCTGCAGGTGGGTGGCGATGTCTGAGGGCCACCACTGCTCGCCGCTGTAGAGGTAGGAGATGGGGGCGTAAGCGGTGGCGTAGCTGGGGAGGGGGGTGGTGGACTGGCGCTTGCTGTGGTGGGCGGCCCCAGGTTGTGGTGCCGCTTCGGTGACGGCGGCCGCCGCCGCGGCCAACAGGCCGGCCAGTTGGCGGAACGAGGGCATATTGTGGGGAGGGGATAAGAAGACGAGCAAGAGAATAGGGGAGGGGGTAAATCAAGAAGGGGGGAGCTCAAAGGAGACTTGAGATCGTGAGGGTCTAGACGTTTCCCTCGACCGGGGAAAAAGGCTTGTGTATTTATATGTCCCGTCTTCTTTTATTCTACTGACCTCCTGGCCGCGTCCCATGAGCCGCACGACCCTCCCCGGGTATATACCAGAATAGGATTCGAGACCCAGGTTGGCGAAAAAAGAAAAAAGAAACGAATAGCACACATAAAAAAAAAGCTCGTGAAAGAGACCAGGGGGGAAGACCAATACAAGTCGAAAGGCGACCGTCCAGAGCTGCTACTGGCCCCAGGGTCACATTGGCCATTTTCGTTCCGACTCGTGGCTTTGTCTGTCGCCGTCTGCCAACCTCGCCAGCCGTCGTCAACGAATCCCCTCGAGCCCGTGCCTGACTTTTTTTATCTGTACGTCGTTTTCCTTTTTCCTTCCCCCCTCCCCCCCCCCGTCTCCCTTGCTTGCCCGCCGGCGATCCTCCCGTGCCATCGCTCCGTCCAGATGCAGCAGGCATCCCCGTGCGCCCCATTATGAGCCCGTGGACCCCATGAGCCCGTGGCCCCCCATAGCCCGTGGCTCATGGCCCGCGAGCTCATAGGGCCAAAATGCTACGACGTAAAGCCAGACGACCCATGAGGTCTCGTAAAGGTTCTGCGCTGTCGATCGGCCAGGCCGGGGGGAGGGGGGGTCACATGAAAAAAAGGGAAGTAAAAGGGAGGGGGGAGAGGAAATGTGCAGTGTTATTAAAAGACAAGCCGGCCCCCTAAACCCTGGCCAATCCTACGTGGATCGCGGATCGGTCGACCGAAAAGGGGAAAGGAGGATGCGCCGGCAAGACGAGGCTAAGGGAGGGGGGGGAGAAAAAGGATGGGCCAGCCTACCAGGGGGTCCAATGCGCTGCGACCGCTGTATGGTTAGGAAGGGGGAAGTGTCCGGCGCGTTGTGGAAATTGTGCTCTTCTGGGAGTTTGCAAGTTCACACGGCCACTGGCTGTCGACGTCGGGGCACCAAAATGGTGATAATTTAACATTCCTAGCTTTCTTTTCCAGCAACCCCCTTACAACGCTTTATTAGATGTATGTTCAATTCATGGTTGTAAATGTTAAAAGAGATTACTTTGTCGCACAAAATGTCTTTTTCTTTCCTTTTTCTTTTATGCCTTTTTTATTACATGAATTTCTTGATGTTTAAAGTAGATGCAGGCCTTGTTACCTCCAGGTGTGTGAAAAGAACCCCCCATCGCGCATACTTGGTGTTCGATGAACAAGTCTCATCTCCACGCAGATATAAATGCAGCATGCACCCGATAGCAAGCACGGTACTTTAGCGCTTTCTTGAGTGATGGGACTGGATACATTGATATGCAAAGTCGAAGCGGTGCCTTTGCCAGCTTCGTGCAGACATCTCCAGCTCGCCTCTGGGCCAGCCAAAAGCAAAGCTGGTGAAAATTGCATAGCACCTGCGGCGCAGTATTCTCTAACAGCACGTAGCTTCATCAAACTTCACGATCAAGTCTTGGATAGACTTGGTGATCTCTTCGTGCACGCGCTGGAATTTCAGCCGGGTGTTTGTCTTGGTGAGGCTCTCGTCGTCCAACCTGCCGTCAACGACTCCCCTGCTGAATCTTTCAAGACAAGAAATCACCCCAGAAATCGGGACATCCAGCGAGCGCACGAGTATAATTTGAATTCCTCGGTCCTTTTTCTGGCCGAAATACCATCACATCTATGCAGCGTCGTCGTATCGTCGTGTCGCTCACTGCTCTTCTGCGCCGTAGGCCTCTCCTCTCTCCACGTGCGTCTGTGCCGCTCTGTCGATGCGCCTCAGTCAGAAGATACGGAAGAGACAAGAAGAATACAAAGATGAAAGAAAAAAGACGTCAGCAATTGTCGAGACGGATGTCGCGCATGGCCCTGTTCTTGGAGGTGATTGGGGTGAGCAGGGCGTGAAGAAACAGGGTTGTAATTGAGCAAATCGGGTGCTGCAGGCGACTCGGCAGGCCCCTCTGCAGGCAACTGCCGATGGCCGCATGGCTTCCGTTTTAGGACAGCCCGCCGCGACTTACAGCAGATGCCGTGGGCAGCGACCCCGTCCACAATGACGAGACAGCAGAGAACAGACGAAAGGAGACAACTGAACAAAAGAAAAGTGACATAAGAACAGACGAAAGGAAACGACAGATCAGACGAAAGGAGATAAATAAAAGAACAGACGAAAGGAGACAAACACTCCTTTTATTCTTTAGATTTTCACGACGGAATAAGAAAAGAAAAGAAAAAAGACAAGGGGAGTCGGGAACGGCATTCGGACTGCTGTTACCATTTGAGTCGTGGTAGTGTGCCCGCTCTGTTTTTTTATGGTGCCCATTCCCGTTCAACAGAATCGCATTTCTGCCCTTTTTAAAAAATATAAATAGGCAAAAGGCGCCATTGTGCTTGACAACAACCATTTCTAGACTAAATATCTCGCCTGTCCTCACTAACAAAGGTGGCAAATTATTACCTACGGGGCCTGCCTTTATAGGGATCCCTATGCGACATTTTCATCCCACTGTATGTTCCACTGGCGCAATGGCAGCGCGCAAGACTTCTAATCTTGAGGTTGCGGGTTCGAGTCCCGCGTGGAATGACGAGTTGTGATTTTTGCTGTTTTTTACGAAGATCTTTTCTTTTTTTTCTTTCTTTTTTTTAAGGGGGGGTTTTTTGAGTGTTTTTTTTTTCATTCGCTTTCTTCACGGTTTTCTTTTTTTTGTTTGTTCTTTTTGTTTCCCACTCCGTTTGTCAATCTCACGTCTGCCGTCCCATGGCGACATCAGGTCTGCTGCACGCTAATTACTGCACCTTCTGCCAGATGGTAGTTCCTAAATCCCCGTGACTTTTACAACTTTGACACTCCCATTTTCGGGCAACAAAACCCTGCACAACTACGGCCGTCTGTGAGTCAACCAGCTCGCATGCAGCCTCGCATCGCACCAATTGATGGCACCCCTGACATAGCATGCTTTCTTTTCTTTTCTTTTCATTTTGGCTCTTTTGTTCCCGTCTCTGCATAGCCATGCCTCTACAATTGCAACAGTAGCGGTCTCGCCAGGCCAGTTCCCCCGTTCCGCCACTCGAAAAAAGTCTGCTAGACCCGTCTCATTCCTCCGAGTCATCCTATCCGGCTTTCTGCCTACCTCTGTGGCGACGGTCCTCCGCAATGGACGACACGCTGAAGGACCTGCTCCGCTACGCCGCCAAGCTGGGTGTCCAGCTGACCGGCATCACGCCCCGGCGGCTGCCCGGCCGGGGCTACGGCATGGTCGCCACGCGGGCCGTCGACGAGGGCGAGACCGTCCTCGCCGTGCCCACGCGCGCCCTCCGCACGCTGGCCACCGTGCCCAAGTCCATCGCGCGCCGCCTGGACCGCGACGTCTCCGTCCACGGCATCCTGGCCGCCCACCTCGTGCTCGACGCCTCGGGCGACTACGCCCCCTGGGACGCCGTTCTGCCCACGCCCGATGACCTCGAGGCGGGGATGCCCCTGCTGTGGCCCGCGAAGCTGCAGGACCTGCTGCCCACGCCCGCGCGCGACGCCCTGGCCCGCCAGCAGGCCAAGCTGCAGCGCGACTGGGAGTGCGTGCAGGCGGCGTTCGCGGACGCCTCCTCCCCCGAAGACGAAGAGAAGCTGACTAGGAGCCGCTATGTCCGCGCCTGGCTGCTCGTCAACTCCCGCACCTTCTACTACACCACCCCGCGCTCCGAGGCCGCCCTGCCCAGCCACGACGACCGCATCGCCATGCAGCCCGTCGCCGACCTGTTCAACCACGCCGCCGACCGCGGGTGCCGCGCCGCCTACTCGGCCGACGGCTTCTCGTTCGTCGCCGACCGCGCCTACGAGGAGGGCGACGAGGTGCCCATCAGCTACGGCGCCCACGCCAACGACGCCCTGCTCGTCGAGTACGGCTTCGTCCTGGCCGACGGCGCCAACCGCTGGGACGAGGTCAGCCTCGACGCCGTCGTGCTGCCGCGGCTGGCGGCCGCGCGCGGCGGCGGCCGCACGCAGCTGCGGGACGACCTCGACGCCGCCGGGTTCCTAGGCCGGTACATGATCGACGCCGACACGCCGGGGGGCTGCTACCGCACGCAGGTGGCGCTGCGGCGGATCCTGTGCGGGACGACGGCGCGCGGGCGTGCGGCTTGGCAGCAGTTTGTCGACGGAGGGGGAGGCGACGGCGGCGGCAACGACGACAGCGACGCCGTCGGCCCCCAGCAGGCCGCGGTGGACGCGCTCCTGCTCGAGTGCCTCGACGACATGGCCGAGGTGGCGCACAAGACGCTGACCAAGATCGAGCGGCTGGCCAAGGCCGGCGTCGGGACCGCGGGCCAGCGGGACCTCCTGGCGCAGCGGTGGCGCCAGATCGAGGCCATTGTGGCGCAGGCGGCGAAGCGGCAGCGCGGGGAGGAGGAGGAGAATGAGGAGGAGAAGGAGGAGGAGGAGGAGGAGGATGAGTGAGTGAGTGAGTGAGTGAGCACAGCTCCGTAGGCCCCGTGTCAGAGGACGACGTGAAGTTATGGGAGGCATCATTGGGGGGGAAAGAATAAGAAATGATTCCATGATTTTAACAGGACACGCAGACACATGGCTTGCAAATCTATAGAGGGGAAACCGGCATGCGGCGCACGCTATGTATGTTACGGGTTAATATCTAGACAGGAATAAAAGCAAAGACGTTAAAAACGTTGGTGCTTTCTACCTTATTTTTAATTGAGCAACAGACTTATTATTATTCTATTATCCACTTCTACGATTGCCTAGTTAGTTCCCCGCGTTATGTAGCGGGCAGCGTGGCGAAAGCTCGCTAAAGCTCGGAGTCGAATTGTCTTATATAACGAAAGAAATAAAGATATAAAAGAAAGAAGAAGAAGTACGATGGCGTTGCCTTTATGTTAAGTCCACTACCCCTGAGCTACTGCCTCGCCGCACGAGCATCAGCGTTAACATACCCCGTCCCGGCGCGGCTACGCCGCGACCTCCCTATCCGTCCCTTGGCTTCGGCTTTGGCCAAGCCTGTCCCCGGCCCTTGGCCCGTCACAAGTCTTTTTAAAAGAACAGTTATTTTTTTTATCTTCCGTTTATATTTACTTTATACTAAACCTTAATATTTAATCAGTTATATCCACATCCACCGTTTCGTTAACCCATTCACTTAAAACTTTAACTAAAGATACTGTATCTGGGTGATCCCGGCCAATAACTCGTTGTTGAGACTCAACACAATCCTGCATAAGTTTCAAAGCACTTACACGTTTACCTTGGCTTTTCCAAGTATATGCTAGGTTGGCCATGCTGGTCAGCGTGGAGGGATGATCGGCCCCGAGCTTCGTCTTACTCGTCTCCATTACCTGCACGTCCAGCTTCTCTGCCTCCTCCCACCGGCCCTGGTTCCAAAACGTCGACGCCAGGTTGGCCATGCTAGTTAGCGTGTCGGGATGATCGGCCCCGAGCTTCGTCTTGCTCGTCTTTATCACCTGTACGGCTAGCTTCTCTGCCTCCTCCCACCGGCCCTGGTTTATGTACGTCGACGCCAGGTTGGCCATGCTGGTCAGCGTGTCGAGATGATCGGCCCCGAGCTTCGTCTTACTCGTCTCCATCACCTGCACCTCCAGCTCCTCGGCCTCCTCCCACCGGCCCTGGTTCCAAAACGTCGACGCCAGGTTGGCCATGCTGGTTAGCGTGGAGGGATGATCGGCCCCGAGCTTCGTCTTACTCGTCTCCATCACCTGCACCTCTAGCTTCTCTGCCTCCTCCCACCGGCCTTGGTTCCAAAACGTCGACGCCAGGTTGGCCATGCTGGTCAGCGTGTCGAGATGATCGGCCCCGAGCTTCGTCTTACTCGTCTCCATCACCTGCACCTCCAGCTCCTCGGCCTCCTCCCACCGGCCCTG
>WNYD01000016.1:0-84494 GCA_021396205.1 Sporothrix brunneoviolacea | reverse complement strand
GGATGATCGGCCCCGAGCTTCGTCTTACTCGTCTCCATCACCTGCACCTCCAGCTCCTCGGCCTCCTCCCACCGGCCCTGGTTCCTGTACGTCGACGCCAGGTTGGCTATGCTGGTCAGCGTGGAGGGATGATCAGGATTTAGGCTTGCTTTTGTTATTTTTAAAAGTTGTATTTGCGCCTGTTCTGCTTCATCATACCGTCCGTCGTAAGCAAGGCACATTTGATAACCCCATTGTAGATTAAAAAGTGGACTCTTATATTTGTACAGACCGTTATGAAGCACGAGTTCGTAATATGCGTGTGGCATGTACGAGCGCCATACCTCCCGGTCCTGCACATCTGCTTGGTTTAGGGTCTTTGCGAGCTTTGTAATAGCCTGGTCGGTCCAGCTGGCCAACTTTTTGTTCTCTCGTAGCCAGTTCCGCGTGGCAATGTGAACTAGCCGATGCATGGTGAACATGTTGTTTGGTGCTTGTCTGCTGATGAACGAGTAGGCCGTCAATGTCCCGATAGCATCTGTCTCCGCCTTGCGCGACAACCCAGCGGGAAGAAGAGAGCGTGGAATGTCTTTCGAGTCCACGCAGGCCATAAACGATAGATAGTCTGCCGCAAGAGGATCGCGCTGCTGGACTTGTGTAAAGGAGATCAGCCATGTGGTTGCTACCGGGTTGGGCATGCCGCCGTCTCGCCAGACATCATCAAAGTCCTCGCTTAGCAACTCAACCACATCCTCCTCCTGCTCGCCCAAGAGCTCTATGTATTCACGTATCGTGATGGTGTTCATGTTGATGTACTGGGCCGCCTGCACCAGAGCGAGCGGAAGATAAGTCAGCTGGTCTAACAACATCCTGGTGTCCTGTGTGCAGTCCAAGAGGTCCTTGTGCGTGAGATAGTTGTGTAGAAGATGTCGGCCGCCCTCTTCGTCCATGTTGGACAACTCGATAACATTCGGACCAGCAAGTCGAACGGCTATCTTCTTGTTGCGTGTGGTGAAAAGGATGGTACCGAGCTCATTTCGAGGAAGACAGCCGATCAGGCCTCGCTCTTCCCATAGGCTAATGTCGTCCACATTGTCAAACACCAGAGTCCATCTTCCACTGTCGGCACTGCTCAAGTAGTCTTTTAAACGCTCCTGAAGGCTGGCGTTGCCGTCGTCGTCGTGGCCAAGGATGCCAAGCTCCTGGGCGGCTTTTCGGTAGGCTTGCTCAATTATCTCGTGGCTTACCGAAGACAGCCAGAACACAGCAGAGTCCGGAAAATCGTTTTGTCGTTGGAAGACAAAGTCGAGTGCGAGTTGCGTCTTACCGATGCCACCGAGCCCCGTAATGGCGACTTTCACTGTATGCTGTTTTGGTATCGTCATTTGTCGAAGCCTTTTTGTCTCAGCTTCGCGGCCGGTGAAGGTAGAATTTCGCTCAAATGGTACGAGAAAAGGTCGCTTCCCTGTCGTCTTTATTAGCAAAAAGTAATAAACAAGATACTATGATACGGCGGGCGTACTTTGTTGAGTCGCAGTGGAAAGGCTATTGGCAGAAGCGATGGCCTCCCTTAGTCGCCGATGTGCTTTCTCCTTTCCCTCGCCGTAAAGCACGGCCAGTGAGACGTCAAAAATGCCCCAGAGGCAGTAAACAACATCCTCGGGCTCGGTTGTTTCACGGGACTCTGCCCATCGAAAGCGATCCTCCACGCCGAAATCCAAGAGGTTGCCGCCTTGGATCGCCGAGATGGAGATCCCTGTGACTTCATGAATTAGTTGGCCGAGAGAATTTTTGTCGCCAATCCGGACGTCGTCGTTGGAAAAGAATTCAACGGACGACGGAGCCAGCAGCTCTTGGAGCGTCCAACCTCGTGTAAACCAGCGGCTCTTGCGAAGGGTTCTGCTCCACACCGACTGATCGGCACTCTGGGCGGAAACGTCCGACAGGTAGACGTAGCAGCGGCTCGCCGCCTGGTACCAGCGAAACATGGACACAATGGCCTTGGAGAGCTCGGAATGATTTGGCTTGTTGATGCAACAGGTATCAATCCAGAAATAGCGTAGCCCGTCTCGCGTCGCTTGCCCCGCACAGAAAACAAGCTTCTTATAGCCGGCTTTTCTGTTGCCAGTCCCATTTTTGATATCGTCGTACGTGACCTCTTCTGCAGGCGGGCCCCAGGTGTGCGACAGGATGGCATATGGGGGGAGCTTGTCAGCCAAGAGGTCGTCGGTCAGGGTGAACCCAGCGGGAGTGGACTGGAGAAGCCGCATGGTGTCGAACGAAGGCGTTCATAAGACGGATAGGTATTGTCTAGATAGCATGGAGACACGGCTTCAACGGCACGGGCGAGCGAGAGGGAAAAGATCATAAACGAGGCTTACCATCTGCGGGGCTGGGTGGCCGGGCGGCAGACCCCGCATGTGCAGAGCGTAACAAGAACATAAGGCTGGCGGCTTTTGATTTGTCGAATAACCCCAAGGAAATCAAGAGAATTCGAAAAGTGTAGAGCAGACTTTCTCCCTATTAGAGGCCGACCGGGCTGGTATATCAGAGTGGTTAGCATAAAAGTGGCTAGTACATAAGAGTGGCTGGTATAAAAAGTGCCAGCACACAAAAGGTGCTGGCACATAAGAGTGGCTAGGATATGAAATGTACTGGGACAGTTAGCACGCAGGAATGGCTAGCAACTTCTGTAAATCTCAATTTGTACAGGAAACCCCTTTTTAAATCATGGTATGTGGGGTCTGAGAAGCGTCATGGGTATTGAGAAGTTCACCTACGCGTAGTATGTACAGTAGTAGGTAATCGACTAAGCAGTGGTAGACCATCTGGCTGCCTTGTATGTCTAGATGCAGGGCAATATGCGGCCCGGATCCGCTCATCGAGAACCACCCCCACGCAAACATCCCCTCCTTTTGTCTTTTCGTTGTTGTTTTTGAGGTGCCTCCGTGGCGCCTTTGGTCTGGCTCGCTCAATGTGTGCCTGATGTGCATTCATGTGGCCAAAGGACACAGCAACAGGCCCTTATCTCAGGCCACCTAAAAAAAAAAGTCGGAATCTTCGGCCCGCCGGGGGTTTCCTCTTCCATGGTCTTTAGGTCAAGGTGTTTTGTGCTCACTTATATCAGTCTTCTTCTTGCTTGATTGTGGTGTAAAAGAACAGTATACAACCTGGCGGCGGCTCATAATAACCTGGGTGTATGGCTAGTGTAGTCATTGCTAATCTACTATACTATACTAAATTTTCGACTGCCACTCGCACACAAGGTCCTAATGCTGCATCGTTTTGTCCACAGGTATCTAGCTCTTGCGTCTGTTGCCTCACTCGAACAGCTACTTCGCTTGCCGCAATCTCATACATGTGCAAGCACGACTAGTTTATCGGTCCTATAATTCACAGCCGGTGCACCGAGATAAAGTCGGCGCCAACCGACGAATATTCGGTCGTGCCGTCTAAATATTCCGTGCACCAACAGCACAATCCTCCGGTTAATAAACAACCATCAGACGATATGCCTTAGCATGTTGGTGCTTTTTAGATTCTTCCAGTTAGAAGATCAAAATGCTGGCTGTTCTCTACATGTCCCTTCATCGTTTCTAGAAAGATTAATTTAGCTCTGCGCCTTCTTCCTGCGCCTTGCAGCCGGAACGCCGTCCTAAAATGCATGAATCAGGGAACGAGCGCGCTTACGAGCGTAGGTAAGCAATTAACTAAACAGCAGACCAACACGAGGTTGGAAAGCAAGCAATTTGATGTCCTAAATTGATGTCTTTTATGATGTATTTTCGTGACGAGAAAAAATGGTCCCCGTTCTTAGCAGCTAAAATAGAATCATTGACAAGACACGCAGCTATAAGTATACCGTGCTGGCCGCCTTCGCCGATTGAGTTCGGCGTTGTTTCCTTGAAGAAATACAAACGCACTTCGCCCTATCCTATATGCACACATACCAGTCGACACACATGGATCATTCTTGAAAACTTTCACGTCAAGATGCGGATCGACGCCATTGTCCTATTTGCTACCGCCGTTGCTACCACCACCCTCAAGGGCAGGAGCAGAGGCTTTGAGCTGGGAACCAGGACTGACGATGTCGATGCTACAGTCTATGAGGGCGCGCGTTTCCCCGCCCTGATACAAAACCAATCTTCTCTAATTTGGCTCTCTATGGTATCTAGAAATGCAAAAAAGCGGGTGCAACGCATGGAGTGTGTCATTCTCCGCCCGAGGCAGAGCGCACCGACCAGACGAGGGGCATCTGGGTTGGGAAGTGCGACGACGTGCACCCTGTACGTCACACAATATTTCCTCCTTACAGAGCCCTCTACTAATGTCCCGGTTTTGCAGTGCACCAAGGACGGCGAGCATTGCTCGGTCTCGGACGCATCCGGGCATATTGTGTGCTCGTAGCCATAATTCGTTAAAGGCGATAGTCTTTTTTAAAATAGATTCGGAAAAATTAATGCCGTTAGGCTTTCTTAATGTCACATCACATATTGCGTGGCTCTCGTTAAATTTTACCTCTGTGACTGCTGGACCAGGCCCAGGTATTCCTGTCGATATTACCGTTGCATCGCAGCGTGCGTCTGGTGCTCATACAGACTGCAGCGCGGGTGAGGAGGAGTTGACGCACCACCAATAACATATTCCGTCTCCGCATTTTATGGCATGTTCGTGGCTGTTAATGGAGCGCAGCATAGTTAAAATGTGAGCAAACCATCCACTTAATGATCGTGTATATATATGGCTGTTTCTGCCTTCCATGTCTCGCCGTGTCTCCTTCTCCCTCCAGCTCAGAGGCATGCAATAAATGCTCAAGATATCACTTTGAAATTGGCAGACTTACACCATGGAGGCGACCTCTCTTGACCAAGCGAACAGGGAGGCCGCGCTCTGCCAACCGTGCCGCGCCATCTTCCAGGCCGACTCAGAGCCAGCTGAGGTGGATGAAGTATATCCTCTTCTAAAAAAAGACCCTCGTGCGTATCACAACAGCGCCCAGTCTCTACGTGCTGCCGCCGCAGGTGGTTGTTTTATCTGCCATGAGGTAGAGGCCGGTCTCCCAGCCGACGTCAAGAGCGAACCCGGCCTGGCAACTATATATTCCCTGGTTAAAATGGCCCCTAGGAAGTACCTAATTTCAGTATTCCCGCATGCTGACGGCCCTCATGGAGTGTTTTACTTTCAAGTTGCGCAAGGTTTTTGTCATTGCCCTCTGCTCCCCGGGTCAAGCTCGTAAGAGTCGAGGCCATGGTTCGCTGACGCTGCTCTCTTCCAAGTTGCCGACGGAACAGTTCTAAACGTTCCAGCCGGTCAACGCCCCCCAACTCGTCCAGAAATGGAGCCGAGACTGCTTTTCGGGCTCTAGCAGGCACGCTTCTTGTCACCGATACCGGACCACGGCACGGCAACATCTGCCACGTGCTTCGCGTCGTCTCATACAGCTGAAGTCAGACAGAGCAGACGGAGACGCCGCTCGCATACTGTTTCGGCTCCATGACTACGAAAATACCAAGGGCGAACCGACCAGCGCAACCTATGCAACCATCAGCCATCAGTGGACGGACGAAGACAGGTCTTCTCTGGCCAGAACGGCTGCTGCAAAGGGGACTCGTGACTGGAATACGCTCCAGGAGCTGCCCCAACCCGTGCATCAGGCCGCCATTGCAGCAGTGACGGCGGGGGTGGAGAATCTCTGGGTGCCCATCCTCTGCTCAGACCCGGATGGCACCGGTGACGGTGACGATGCTTCTATTGGGGACATCTACGCCCAGAGCGCCTTCAACATCGCCGTCTTGGCCGGCTGCGGCTCCGTGTTTCTAGCACGGGACGAGACGGCAGAGCGAGACGCGCTTCCTGTCGTCCTCCCCGCGTGGGCGCCCGACCAGCGCCTCGTCGTCTACCAGAGCTCGCTGTTCTCGCGCGCCTTTGGCCGGTCGCTGCTCTCGACCTCTGTCGCGTTCTGTCGGGAGATGCTCCTGGCGCCGGCCACGCTGTACTGCTGCGCTTCCGGCGGAGGGGGCCGGCTCTGGTGGCAGTGCACCGAAGGCACCCTCTACGGCGACGCAGCGGCCGCGGGCACCGGCCCGGGCAGCCCGTCGGCGCTCGAGATGCGCCGCGCGCACGACCTGAACTGGCTCGAGCCTCTCAGGGAGGCGGCGTCTGCGGCCACGGCCACGCGCGAGCGCTTCGCCGAGCAGCTCGCCACGTTCTGGACGAGCGTCGTCGCCGAGTGCTCGCGCGACTGCGCCGGCACGGCGCGAGAGCGCGCAGCCACGGTCGACGACGTGGCCGCGCACGCGTGGGCGCTCACCACCGCGGAGAGCAGTCCCGATTCGCGCTCGCACTGGGCGCCACCGCCGCGGTCGTACGCGCACGGGGTCTGGACCGACGGGCTGGTCGAGCAGATGGCCTGGTGGGCCGCCGGCCACGGCGAGGACGCGCAGCTCCCGCGCAGAACGCCCGCGCCCAGCGACAGTCCCCAGCAGCAGCGGCCGACGTTTTCCTGGCTCAGCATCGACGGGCGGGTGCAGTTTGAGTTTCTCCTCTCCATCGGCTCGCCCGGCCTGCGGACCTCGTTCATGGGGCCCGAGGCACCGCGGGCGCGCCGCGTGGCGACAGCCCGTCTCCGAGCAGCAGCGCCGGATACGGGCGGCCTGGGGCAGGCCACAGCGCCGGATACGGGCGGCCCGGGGCAGGCCACAGCGCCGGTACGCGTTCAAGCAAGTGGGAGACTGATCGCCGCCTCGCTGGGCCGGTCTGCCGCTGCAGAGGAGGGCCTTCTCGAGCTGGACAGCGTGTACGGTGCGGACGGCGTGGACGGTGAGGCCACAGTAGCCTGGGACTGCGCGGAGGAGCTGGAGATGGCGCGGCAGGCGGGAGAGGGAGAAGGAGGTGGGCTGTACTTTGCCTGGCCCCTGTTCGTCCAGATCTACCATGCTGAGCGCCATGCCGGGCAGATCGAGGCGCGGGGCCTGCTTCTTCGCGCGGTCGAGGTGGCTGAGGTCCACTCTTACGCTCGCTGTGGATGGTTTCGATATTCGCTCTGGAAGGGTGGCCAGGACAAAGGTGTGCGCAATCCCATGGTGGATCTTGGGCGCGGTGATGCGAGCCAGCATGTCGAATTTTTCATTGTTTGATTGTAGCAACACCTATGCTTGTCATGTAGTGATCAAATCGAATGAAGCCAAATTCAATTCGATTCGAAAGTGAGGCAGTAAGATTCGATTCGAATTCGATTCAATTCGGATCATTCGAATTTGGTTCGGATAGTGGCAGACTCCTCGACTCAACCTAGCCAACAAAACCAACACACACCACGACTAAAAGGGACACATGTCTGGAAGAACGTGGATGGTGACGCCTGGCAGGGCACGACGCTATTTAGACTGGACTGGCAACCAATCCTCCCACGTACGGCCATAGATACTGGAAAGCACGGGATCCCGTCCGCTCTCCCCTAGTTAAACCAGTAATCGGCGGATTAGTAGTTGGGTCGGTGACGACCAGCGAATACCCGCTGCTGTACGTCTTTTTTGGCTATTTTTTTGTTCGGTTTGTTTAAGAAAAAAATAAGACTCCTCGGTCGGCCAGCTGAGATATTACTTAGATCGCTGTGCCATATGGTGCTGTATCTTGTTGCCAGTTGGTATGCGTGGCTAGTCACGATGCCCACTTTTCCCCTAGATGTATAAAAATACAGACAGAGCTTGTATATGAGACGCTTGTTTTGCATATCATTGTCCATGCCTTTATTTTCGATAGCTATTAAAAAGGGGAACAAAAGAAAAAGTAAGAAAAAGAAGTCGAATGTAGTTTGCAAACCAATCCCATACCGCAATGAACAATCTGCACTTATAGCCTCCTTTCTCCCTCCTATACATTGCAGTCTGCTAACAGACACAGAACCTCATGTCTGTGTTGCCTATCTTGTTCTCAACTCTGTGTGTTAATGCTCGACAGTTCAATATTAGCGTTTCCAGGTCTCTTCACTCCGTCCATCCCGACTTGCTTCGAGAGGCTTGCAGGGTGCCAGACGTTGAAGATATACATGACCGCCGCCATGGGGACTGCATCGAAAACATAGAGGAAGACCTCGTGCAGAATGATGTATCCGTCGAAGCCTTCGACGAACTCGGCCACGCGCACAATGTTACGGGCGAGGATGAGTCCGCTCGTAGCGTACAGAATTCTGAGATACTTCTCCCACGCGAGCGAGGCGTCCCGCGACGACATCGTCGGGCCGGCCCGCAGGCGCCGGTGAAAGACCACCGCGACGACGACGAACAAGGCGAAGATGATGATCTGCACGAGCAGCCCCGCCAGCACGAGGCGGGATCCGGTAGTCGACGTCGCCGACTGCGAGCTGGCCATCAGTCCGGCGCCTGTACGTGATTGTTAGAGATTCCCCCGTATAATCGAACCATGGTGCCCGGTGCCGGCTGTTCTGGATAATCAAATTACCTCCAAGCTGCACAAAGAAGCAGACCACGTCGCTTATGACAAACACCTTGGTCAGCCATCTCCTCCTGATCAGGCTGTACTTCTCGCCGTCCGCGGCCATGATGATGCGGCCCAGCAGCATGTAGATGCTCGCGGCGAAGAGAGGCGGCGCAACGAGGAGGAGGAGCGTCTGGATGACATAGGGGCCCAGGCTCAGGTTGGGAGCCTCGGAGTGCGACACGGCGCGCGCTGCATAGCCGACGATCTCGACTGCAGATATCAGTTATTAATTATCACACGCTAATGCAGGGGAGACGGGTGGTGGGTGGGAGGATGAAGGCTTACAGATTCCAGCCACGACCACGGGAATAAGATACCACGTTCTGCTGCGGACCAGGACAACGATATGCCACGCAGTTGAGAGACCAAACACAATTGCAAAGATGCAGCTTGCAGCCAGCGAGGGATCGTAATGGTAGAATTTATAGTACGTGCTCATTTTGACGGTAGGTAAATAATTTACTCTGTATAAAAGCAACTATCAGAAGAGGTTGTCGATGGCCGGTGCTTTGCAGTCGAATTGAACCAGATTCAGTCGTAGGAAAAGAAAAGAAGAAAAAGCAGATTCGTATGCTTCTCTACTGTCCTTTTAAATGCCATTTTGATATACTTCTCTACGGGTCCTTAAATGGCATTTTCGCGATCAATGTCAAACCGACAATATGCCACCGGAGAAGGTTCTCTCGTACGGAGTGGAAATGATTAAGCTCCAATATACTCCACTAGAAGCTCTGATGGCCTAGTTGGCAACAGCAGAAAGGACCAAAATCCAAAATACAACGACTCTCTCTTGCTGCTTACGCCCGGGACCGGGTGGTTCCATATGGACCCGGCTCCGCCCCAGCTCGCCTGTCAGCATTCCGGATGCTAATTATAAGCCATCGGTTGCTTCAGCGCCCTGCCGATCCTGGGCCAAAACACGCGTTCAGGGCATTAGGCTGCACTATTTCGGCCGCGGGCGTCCTCTAAAGACCCGGTCGCCCGCCGCTCCCCCATCGCAGGTCCATCTCATGCGAAAACGCTTTCTCTCTCGTCCACGCACACGATGGCATCAGCAGCTTCCGCCGGGACGCCCCCTGCCGCCTCGTCAACCCCTCAGACACGGGCCTGTCAAGTATGTACCGTCTCCAAAGCGAAATGCAGCCGCCCCGAAAGCGGCAATGGGCCGTGCGAAAGGTACGATACGATACTCGCAGGTTGTCCTCTTGTCCCCTGCCTTGTCCTTTTTTTATATTTCATCCAGGCCGCAGCGGCTGTCCAAGTCTCCCCCGCCCTAGAGCTAGCTCAAGCTTAGAGCTACGGGGGCGCCTGTTGATGGCGAGCATGGCCCATTCTAACTTCGTCTAGATGCAACAGGCTGGGGAAGAAATGCATACCTGGGCCTGCCACCAAGAAGAAGCCCAGGCGACCTAGGACCAAGTATGGACGCAAAACGAAACTGAACGCTCCCCCTCCCCCAGGCACAGCCAACTTTCGCTGACGGCGTGAACTCAGCCCTACCGCGCAGCTGGCAGAGAAGCTGGACAGCATCGTGTCTCTGCTCTCGGACCGGCAGGCAAGCGCGCTGCCGGACAATGGCGCTTTCAAGCCCCCGACGGCCAGCCCAGGAACGCCCGGCTGGGCCAGCGAGGCCAGCCCTCTTGCTGACCCCGGCCTCCCCCCGGCGCTGCTCCCCGCCGCGCCGGCGCGCAGCGCCCCCGTCTACAGCCTGCCCTGGGGCGCGTCCGCCGACACGAAGCTGCAGTTTTTCCAGAGCGAGATGGCGCCGTATTTTCCATTTGTGGTGATCCCCGCGGGGACGATGGCGGACGGCCTGCGCGCCGCGCGGCCTTCCCTGCACGACAGCATCATGATGGTGCTGTCGTACCAGAACGTGTCGCAGCAGGCGAAGCTGCGCGCCGAGTTCATCAGGTCGTGCACAGACCAGATCTTCCTCCAGGGCAAGAAGTCTCTCGACCTGCTGCAGGGCATCTTGATCTTTGCGGCATGGTACAACCACTGCCTGCTGCCCTCGCCGCAGCTGATGAACATGGTCCAGCTGGCCGTGGCTCTCGTGTTCGACCTGGGCCTGCACAGGACGCAGCGTCCGTCGGAAGGACAGGACATATCCGCCGACGGATGGAGGGGCGTCGTCAACAGCGGTCGGGCGAAGGGCGGCCCCCGGACGCTAGAAGAGAGGAGGGCGTTCCTAGGCTTGTTTAGCCTGACGAGAGGGTACGTCTGGAGAGAGGAGGGTGTCTTTTTTGGTGGTTTTTTTTTGGTGTTGTCTGGCCCCAAAAGCCTCTGCTTTCCACAGAACGCTGACGATGATCTGTCAGACTCGCGGCCAACGTCAACAAGATCGAGCCCTTGCAGAACACGCCGTACGTTGCGGAGTGCTGCCTGGAGATCGAGAGGTGCCAGGAGTACCCCAGCGACAGGTTTCTGGTCTTCCAGGTGCGGTCCCAGAACGTCGCGGACGCCGCCGCGCACAGCTTCCCCCACGACGGCGTCGACTACTGGGGCGAGCTCGGCGGCGACGCCGTGCACATGCTCGTCAAGTCCTTTCAGAGCGACCTGGAGAGGTTCCGGCTGTCGCAGGACCCGGAGCTCGTGCAGAGCCGTAAGCTTTCGTTTCATTGCCCCCCTTCTCCCATGATCAAAAAACTGACAGAGGTCAGCCCTCTTCCGAATTCACCTCGCCATCGCGTCCATACACAACACCGAGATCGCCCTCCGCGGGGAGCCGGCGCAGGCCGCCGGGGCAAAGACGTCCAGCCCGATCCGGCTCACCCTGCTGATGGCGTGCCTCCAGAGCACCCGGGAGTTCTTCGCGGAGTGGCTCGCGCTCCCGTCCAGCCTGTACTACCGCCTGCCCATCACCGTCTTCGCCCTGGCCGCCCACGCGACCATCGTGCTCGGCATGCTCAACTTCTTCCAGTGCGACGGCTGGGACCTCGAGGCCGTGCGCCAGATCTCGCCGATGCTGCCCATCCTGGACAGCCTCGCGCAGAAGTACGAGGAGGCCGGCCGCGAGACGGACGACGGCGAGCGGAGCGGCAGCAGCCAGTTCTGCCGCGAGGGGTTCAAGATGAAGCGGCTGAAGGAGTGGTACGAGGCGCGGCTGCCGGGCGCGCGGCGCGCGGGAGTGGGCCAGGGCAGCGAGGGCGTGGAGCTGTGCGCCCCGGTCGACTTTGAGCTCGACGAGCTGTTCTGGGCGGAGACGACGGACTGGATGCGGCTGGACGCAGAATCGCTGATGAGCGGCGTCGCAGATCCAGGCAAGCTGTGACAAGGGCGAGGGAGGTCTGCGGCTGTTCTCTGTTCTTTTGCCGAGAGACGCCAGGCTCACTTGGAAGAATATTAGGAGAGGATGGCTTACGGCGAACATGGACACATGGACACATGGACATATTGGGGGAGTCTGGTGGAGAGGCCAGGATCTGCATTTTTTGGACTAGGCAAAAGGCGCGTTTTTCTTGTCTTCTTTTTTTCACATTGGCTAGAGGGGGAGAAGATCCCTTTCCTCGTGTCGCAAGACAGGATACCCCATCGTCGCCGTCTTTGCTGTTTTCGTTTGTCACCCCGGGCTCTCGAGTTCCTTCTCGATCTCCCCCTGTTTTGTATCCGGCAAGCGATGTTGGGTTCAACTGCACCGGCATGATGGCATATAGCCAATGTAGCTTATCTTTTTTGTCTCTCTTTCATTACAGTGCCCTTGACCGTGGTTGTGGCGACCGGAGCCGCTTTGGTGGTGAATTGGCGGTGTTGGGAGGTGCATCGCCGACCAAGGCACCGAATTACCGGATTGGGGTATCAATAGAGCCTCATGTCGACAAGCGCCCAGCACCACCGTCCCCACCATCGCCACCACAACCTGCCTCACCTGTCCCTTTTCGCTTCTTTCATTCTGTCCGGAACAAAAAAGACTATTCAGGGCAAAAGAACGATATTTGTTTTCAGCAAAAAGAAGACGAGAAAGCGCGAAAAATCTAGACCTTGTCTTCCCTCTTCCCGTTCCCCCCTTGCCAGCGATCTCCATGACTAGAACCAGCCCTTCCCTCAATTATCCTCTCTCTTTGTACGTGCTCTCATCTGACCTAGCCTCTATGTACATGCTGGTCCACCTGTATCTGTCGTTCTCTGCCCCTGGCGGCCTTTGGGTCCCGTCTATTTTGGGGCGCGTCTTGGAGCCATTTCGGGGTGTCAATAAGACCTCTCCCCGTCAATAAGGCCAGCCCTCGACAATGAACCTGTGCACGTTCCACACCACTACATGTGTCAGAAGGGACGTCGTGGCAAGCTTCCGACAGACGGCCTCCTCGTCTTGTGATTCCCCTTCCTGTTCGTTGTCGTCTTCCGAAAGAAATACCGGATGCGTTCTGCAAGCCCAACAGAGAGACAATTCTCGCCAGTCAGGGAGACACCGCAGAAAGAAAAAGAACACAGATGTGAAAGACGTTGAACAGGAGAAAGAGTGGTCCTCGAGTCATGCACACGGAAATCTCTCCCTCTTTGCCCCTGTTCTGTTGACGCGTGTCTGTCAGCGTCAGGTCCGGAATATCCAAACCCTTGCGCTGAATGCTCCTCGATTTGGTCTGAATAGAGCTGAGAATCACCGCCTTGGTCAAAGGAAATAGGCATCGTTTTCCTGCTTTGACGAGGGCCTCGCATCGTGTATAAGAATCTGGGGCTGACCTTCCTGCTGAACATCATCTTCGTCTTGGCTCTCTCGCTCTTCCTCACCTCTCTCTCTCTCTATCCTCATCGTTCAGAGACAAGTTTCACGATCTCTCGATCATCTCTTTTCTTAATATTCTTCCCTTTTACTTCCTCTTCAAATTAAAAAAAAAAAAAAACAGCTCTACCAAATCATCAACATGAAGACATCCGCCATCTTCACCATCCTCGCCGTCGGCGCCGCCAGTGCCAACGCGGCCGCCGTCGCCAACGCCGAGGCACAGTTCTGCTCCTGGGTCGGTCAGTCCTGCTGGAAGGTCAAGCGCACCGCCGAGGCCTTCGCCGAGGCCGTCGCGTCCTCCGGCGACCCCGCCGGCGACAGCCCGCTGGCCCGCCGCTCCCACGCCGAGGGCGGCGTCGCCCACAGCGCCGTCCGCTCCCTCGACGGCCTGGCCACGATCGTGGCCGCGACCCAGAACAGCCCCCGCTCCTTCTACTCGGACCTGCTGCTCGCCTCGCACTTCCCGGCCCCCGCGCCCACCACCGACAAGCGCGACGCCGAGGCCGAGGCCAACCCGGAGGCCGAGGCGCAGTTCTGCTCGTGGGTCGGCCAGTCGTGCTGGAAGGTCCGGCGCGCCGCCGAGGCCATCGTGAGCACCATCGAAGGCTTCAACGCCGCCCCCGTGGGCAGGCGGTCCGCGGACGCCGAGGCCGACCCGGAGGCCGCGCCCCAGTTCTGCCCGTGGGTCGGCCAGTCCTGCTGGAAGCGCTCGGCCGACAACCAGCTGGAGGGCCGGTGCTACGCGGCCGGCGGCAGCTGCGCGGCGGCGACGCGCGACCTGCACGCCATGTACAACGCGGCCCGCACCGTGCTGGACAGCCTCCCGTCGCAATAAGTGAGTGGCTCGCCTTGGGATGGGGGCCGTCTGCTTGTGTTCATGGCTGACCCCTGATCCCCCGTCTAGATTCTTTTTTTCAAACGGTCTTCCCAAGAGAGTTCAGAAATCCGTGGCAGCAACGTCGCCCCTTTCTTGTCTCTCGTTGTACATGACTACGTATTTTTTTTCTCTTCTTCTTCTTCATCAAACCAAAACTGTTTTTCTTCTCTTGCATGATCTTTACGACAAAGTCCACATCGGCAACAAAAAAAAAGGGGGCGCTTGGGGGGGACAGTCCAAGGCACGGCAAGTCAATCTGCTTTCCGACAAGGACAACAAGATTCAGGAGGGTGCTACACTTGGATATCAACAAAGGGGAGAGGCGTAGTCCATTTGGGCTGCCGTCTCTCATTTTCTTTTCTTTGTCTGCAAGTTCCATGTTTTCTTCCTTTCCTTTCTCTCTCCCCCTTTTTTCTAATTTTTTCTCTTTCTTTTGCGGCATGATGGAGGGCAAGGGCCTAGACTGCTTCTTCTTTTTCTCAAACATTCTCTTTTCTCGTCTCTCCAAGGACAGAAAAGAAAGCTGGGGCAACCCTTGTCTTCCTCGTTGTCTTTTTCTTTATTTTATTTATACTAGGCGTCTGCTACCAATACTGGCAAGCACGCGCAGCATTTTTTCAACCTCTTCCTTTTCACCAAGAAAGAAACAGACTTATTCTTTTTACATTGCGAAAAATCAACGCAATATATTCGTATTTGCCATTGTTTGTTTTATTTGCTCAACTTGTGTGTTATGCATTGCGTATGTGAAGGCCGAATACCAGAATATCAAATCCTTGCATGTGTCTCGGGAAACCATCCGCAGACGATGCCCCCATTTTGTGGTTCTCTCATGTTTTTTTGCCCTTCGTTTTTTTCCAAAGTTTTCCCCCTCAAACGCCGTGCCCATTGATGCTAGGCTGCTGTCCCCCGTCCCTGTCGTTTCTCCTCCGCAGATCTTCTCCCCCCGCACCCCCCTACATCAGCAGCCGCCACGCACCCAGCAGCAGCGCCGCGAAGCCCGTGCACACGCCCATCAGCCACTGCAGCGTCTGGAACTTGACCTGCTCCAGCTGCTGCCGCAGCGCCGACACCTCCTGCTCGATCTTCGTCTCCGTCTCCTTGACCTTGAGCTCCTGCCCCACCGCCTCCTCCCGGATCCGCCCCTTCTCCAGGTTCAGGTCCAGCCGCACGCTCGCCTGCGTGCGGCCCACCTCGTCGCGCAGCCGGCTGTTGAACTTGGCCAGGTCGTTGGCGAGCCGCTCGTGCGCCGCCCGCGTCGTGTTGCTCTCCGTGCTGTCGGCCGACAGCAGCTCGCTGCGCAGCTTGGCGAAGTCAACCTTTTGCGTGTACGTGGCCTTGGCGGCCTCCTCGCGCAGGACCATGGTCCGGGTGAGGTTTTGGATGCTCTCCTCGATCACGTCGTTCAGCACCTTCATCATGGCCACCGACTGGTCCTCGGTGAAGCCGTCGTCCTGCAGGCGCTGCACGAACTTGAGCGTGTCGAAGTGGTGGTCGCGGCGGCGCGCGGCCGAGGCGTGGAAGGCCCGGCGCGGGACGAGGGAGGAGGGTGTTGGTTTCGCGGGGGTCGCAAAGACGCTCAGGTTCTGTTGCTGCTGCTGCTGCTGCCGCTGCTGCCTCCTCTCGCATGCTGTGCTGGCCCTTCGGCTCTGCGGCGGGAAGCTCGACGTCGACAGGGCGGCCGTCGTCGCGGCCAGGCGGAACAGCATCGGCCCCGCCTGAGGCTGGCGCAGCGGCAGGAGCGGCGCCGTCCAGCTCAGCCGGGGCAGGAGAAACCGCGGCACAGACTGCTGGAGTGCCATGGTCGAGGATGGCGTATAAAGTGTGTGTTCTCGTCTTGAACAGAAAGGTCGGGGCGTGGTGTGTCTTTCTTGTAGGTCCTGACAGCGGTGGCTGTTGCGCAGCAGTTCAAAGCCGCATATGCCCGCCGCGTCAGGGAACAATACGTGCTCCACTTTTTTTCACATGAAGAGCGCCCACCCCCCCAAATCGGCTACAGCTGCAGAGGCACGACTCGTGCCTGAGGCATGACTAAATTTGAGCCCCATTTTTCCCGCCTGTCGGCGAGACCACATAAAAATCAATTCTGCCGTTTTTTTTTTTTCTCTCTCCCTCTTTTTCTTCTTTTTTCTTCTTCATGAACAACGCAATTAAATCACGTTCACGAAATTGATGACATTGGGAACCGAGGAACTCGTCCTATTCCGTAGGGCGAGTATGTCCCAGGACATTTTCCAGCTCTTTTTCAGAAAACGGAGAACGAATATATTTTCACATATATCTGAACAATCTTGGGTGCGGTGCTTACCTTTGTCTCTCTTCCCCTACGGGGGGAGGTAGGCTGTGGAAAGGGCCGCAATGATTGATCGGACATTCCTGCACATGCAAAAACCAGTGGTGTTGTCCGCGGACGGGGCTGGACGACCAGGACGAGCGAGAATGGCGGCAGACAAAGAGACGCGATGGCCTGCAGATGCGCGGAGGAAGACATTGTGCGGGAGGCACCGGCAGGGACAGCTTTGCCGTGTCAAGAGACGTATGCATGCAACGCCGGCCGCGTTTGTCTCGTTCTCGTCGCCTTTCTCCCTTCGAGTCGCTTCGCGCCCGTCCTCGTTCGTTCCTCGTCTTGAATGCTGTCCTGCTGCCCGTAGACTGGCCGTATTTGACGTTTGGCTTTCCTAGCCAGGTTTCTTTGACAACGGGACACATCAAATGCAATGAAATGATCCAGCAAGCCCATATCCCGTGTACCTCCATGCTGTCATGCTGTCTGGCCTGGCTTAATGCTCTGTGTCGCGCATTTGCGCTCTCAACAGGTGCTCGTAATTTTTCCCTCCAAAGGTCACGTGCGACCACCCGCCCAGTGGAAACGGCACTTGCGTCACTGTCTGCGGGAAGCGACGCCTGGACTTCCCTGCCATGGCCCGGTTTGCAGCTGCCTAAAGTCCCGGTTTGCCGCAGCTGTTTTGGATGCGCTGGGCAAAGAAAAGCGTAGAATGGCAATTACGTCAAAAATCAAGAAAATAAAACAGAACACGGGGCCAAAGACAGGCCTGGTGCCTTTTTGCCCTATTCGCGCATTGACAGCAGCTGAGCTCAATGGGCTGCTGGCATTGTTCCGCGCATTCTTCTGCACGCGTTCCTTCCGCCGTCTCCTGAAGAAACCTAATCTTACTCCTTGCACGTGACACAACAGCTCCCGCTTATTCACCCCTGAATGGCCCGTGCACAGGCCAAGCCAGCTCCTGCAACCAGCAAAAGCGGAAAGAACAGTCCAACGCCCTCCTTGCTCTTTCCTCCTTGGAATCCGAAGAGGATACGGTAAACGGTAGCAACCTAATTTCACCTTTTTCCTCTGCCCACCCCCCGAATCTCCCTCCTTCTGCTTCTTCTTCTCAACTTCATCGCATCCGAGCCTCCATCTTCGTTCCAGTACATTTTTTTTACCTTTCTCTGACTGTGTCATTAATTTTCTTTCTTCCGTGGTTTCTTCCTTTCGGCGCCCTCCTTTCTGCTCCTTCTCTTCCCCCTTGCCGCGTATTTCCCGCTTGTGCGGGAAGCTAACGGTTTCGTTGCCCTCCTCCGTCTTCTGCCTCTCTGAAGCTTTCCCCTTTGCTTCGTGTTTGGCGATCTCCGCCGTCGACCAGCCACCATGGCTCCGCTTCCCATCAAGCTGGGCGAGATCGTCCAGCTCACTTCCATTGGCATCGACAGCGCCGCCATCGGATTCAACTCCTGCGTTCGTCTCCCCCCTTTCGAAAGCGCGTCTCCCGCGTCTCATAGCTGACCTCTCCCCAGACATTAGAGTCCGACCGGTACGTCTGCGTCCGCGAGAAGAAGAGCGAGACCGCCCAGCCCGAGGTCGTCATCGTCGACCTCCAGAACCTCAGCAATGTCATGCGCCGCGGCATCAAGGCCGACAGTGCCATCATGCACTGGTCGCGCCCCGTCATCGCCCTGCGGGCCCAGTCGCGGACGCTGCAGATCTTCGACCTCGAGAAGAAGGCCAAGCTGAACTCGGCCACCACAAACGAGGACGTGGTCTACTGGAAGTGGATCAGCGAGAGCACCATCGGCCTCGTCACCGAGACCGGCGTGCACCACTGGGACGTGTTCGAGGCCAACAAGGCCCCGGTCGAGGTCTTTAAGCGGAATGCCGCGATGAGCGTAGGTCACCCTGCTTCTGCACCAATTCTCAGCTGGCTCTCAGCTTGCTCTCAACTTACTCTCAGCTGCCCTGGCATCGAAATACCTTTACGAAAGACTGACACCCTTCTCTCGTTCCACAGGCTTGCCAGATCATCAACTACCGCATCGACGCAGATACCAAGTGGATGGCCGTCGTCGGCATCTCCCAACAGCAAGGACGCGTCGTCGGGTCCATCCAGCTCTACTCCAAGGAGCGCGGCGTCAGCCAGGCCATCGAAGGCCACGCCGCCTCGTTTGCCACATACCAGCTCGAGGGCGCCCCACAGGTGTCCAAGCTGTTCGTCTTCGCCGTCCGCACCGCCGCCCACGCGAAGCTGCACATTGTCGAGATCGACAAGCCCGAGGCCAACCCGGCCTTCCCCAAGAAGGCGGTCGATGTCTACTTCCCGGCGGAGGCCGTCAACGACTTTCCCGTTGCCGTCCAGGTGTCTCAGAAGTACGGCATCGTCTACCTCATCACCAAGTACGGCTTCATCCATCTGTACGACATCGAGACCGGCACCTGCATCTTCATGAACCGCATGTCCAGCGAGACCATCTTCGTGTCCTGCATCGACACCGAGTCCACTGGCGTCGTCGGCATCAACCGCAAGGGCCAGACCCTGTCCGTCAAGGTCGACGAGACCACCATCATCCCCTACCTCCTGCAGAACCCCGCCAACACCGACTTGGCCATTAAGATTGCTTCTCGGGGCGACCTGCCGGGCGCCGAGCCCCTGTACGCCCGCAAGTTCGACCAGCTCTTCAACTCGGGCAACTTCGTCGAGGCCGCCCGCGTTGCCGCGAACTCGCCCCAGGGCTTCCTGCGCACCTCGGAGACCATTGAGAAGTTCAAGCGCCTCCCCCAGCAGCCCGGCCAGATGTCCTACATTCTCCAGTACTTTGGCCTGCTGCTCGACAAGGGCGGCCTGAACCTGACGGAGACCCTGGAGCTGGCCCAGCCCGTCGTCGTCCAGAAGCGCACTGAGCTTCTGGAGAAGTGGGCCAAGGAGGACAAGCTGTTCTGCTCTGAGCAGCTCGGCGACATGGTCCGGCCGCTGGATCTGGCTCTGGCTCTGCGCATCTACCTCAAGGCCAACGTGCCGCACAAGGTTGTCGCGTCGCTGGCCCAGGCGAATCGCTTTAACGAGATCATTCCCTACGCCACCAAGGCCGGCTACACGCCCGACTACATGCAGCTGCTGCAGCACGTTGCCCGGGCCAACCCGGACAAGGCCGTCGAGTTTGCCACCATGCTGGCCAACAACGAGGGCGGCCCCCTGATCGACCTCGAGCGTGCCGTCGATGTCTTCCAGTCGCAGAGCCTGCTCCCCCAGGTTACCGCCTTCTTGATAGATGCTCTGAAGGAGAACCGGCCTGAGCAGGCCCATCTGCAGACTCGCCTCCTGGAGATGAACCTCCTGAATGCGCCTCAGGTGGCCGACGCCATCCTGAGCAACCAGATGTTCTCACACTTTGACAAGGCCCACATCGCCAAGCTGTGCGAGCAGGCCGGCCTCTACCGGTGGGCTCTGGATCTTTATGAGGATCCTGTCGCCGTGAAGCGCGTCGTTATCAACGTCCCCGGCACGGCCGACTTCGATCCTGAGTGGCTCACCACCTTCTTCGGCAAGCTGTCCGTCGAGCAATCCCTGGACTGCCTGGACGCCATGATGAAGCATAACATCCGTCAGAACCTCCAGTCTGTGGTCCAGATTGCCACCAAGTACTCCGATCTCCTGGGCGCCCAGAACCTGGTTGACCTGTTCGAGAAGTACAAGACCGCCGAGGGACTGTTCTACTACCTGGGCAGCATTGTCAACCTGTCCGAGGACTCCGAGGTGCACTTCAAGTACATCGAGGCCGCCACCAAGATGGGCCAGTTCAACGAGGTTGAGCGCATCTGCCGCGAGAGCAACCACTACAACGCCGAGAAGGTCAAGAACTTCCTGAAGGAGGCCAAGCTGCAGGACCAGCTTCCGCTGATCATCGTCTGCGACCGGTTCAACCTGGTGCACGACCTGATCCTGTTCCTCTACCAGAACCAGCAGTTCCAGTCCATCGAGGCCTACGTCCAGCGCATTAACCCCTCGCGGACGCCTGCCGTCGTCGGCGGTCTGCTCGATGTTGACTGCGACGAGAGCATCATCAAGAACCTGCTCGCGTCTGTCTCGCCGGGCCCGATCCCCATCGACCAGCTCGTCTCCGAGGTGGAGTCGCGCAACCGCCTCAAGCTGCTGCTGCCCTTCCTCGAGTCTGCCCTGGCTGCCGGCGACCACAACCAGGCCATCTACAACGCGCTGGCCAAGATCTACATCGACTCCAACAACAACCCCGAGAAGTTCCTCAAGGAGAACGACCAGTACGACACGCTCACCGTCGGCAAGTACTGCGAGAAGCGCGATCCCAACCTGGCCTACATTGCCTACAGCAAGGGCCAGAACGACCTCGAGCTCGTCAACGTCACAAACGAGAACTCCATGTACCGCGCCCAGGCGCGCTACCTGCTGGAGCGTGCCGACCGCGAGCTGTGGCAGTTCGTCCTGAGCGAGAACAACATCCACCGCCGCTCCGTCATTGACCAGGTCATCTCCACGGCCGTGCCCGAGTGCACCGACCCCACCAAGGTGTCGGAGGCCGTCGCCTGCTTCCTCAAGGCCGATCTGCCCGCCGAGCTTATCGAGCTCCTCGAGAAGATCGTGCTGGAGCCGTCTCCCTTCAGCGACAACCAGAGCCTGCAGAACCTGCTGCTGTTCACTGCCACAACCGCCGACAAGGCCCGCGTCATGGACTACATCCACAAGCTGGATGGCTTTGATCCCCAGGAGATATCGGCTGCCTGCATCAACGTGGGTCTGTACGAGGAGGCCTTTGAGATCTTCAAGAAGATCAACGACAGTGCCAGCGCCGTCAACGTGCTCGTGGAGCACGTCGTCAGCATTGACCGCGCCCAGGCGTACGCCGAGGAGGTCGACACCCCCGAGGTCTGGAGCCGCGTGGCCAAGGCCCAGCTGGACGGCCTGCGCGTGAGCGACTCGATCGAGTCGTACATCAAGGCTCAGGACCCCAAGAACTACGAGGAGGTCATCGACACCGCCACCCACGCCGGCAAGAACGAGGAGCTCGTCAAGTACCTGCTCATGGCCCGCAAGACGCTGCGCGAGCCTGCGATCGACACTGCTCTCGCATTCAGCTACGCCCGCCTGGACAACCTGTCCGAGCTGGAGGACTTCCTGCGCGCCACGAACGTGGCCAACATCGAGGAGTCTGGCGACAAGGCGTACGGCGAGGGTCTCTTCGAGGCGGCCAAGATCTTCTTCTCGAGCATCTCTAACTGGGCGAAGCTCGCGACGACGCTGGTGCACCTCGGTGACTACCAGGCGGCTGTCGAGGCGGCTCGCAAGGCCAACAATATCAAGGTGTGGCGCGAGGTCCACGAGGCCTGCGTGGTGAAGAAGGAGTTCCGTCTGGCTCTGATCTGCGGCCTGAACCTCATCGTCGATGCCGACCAGCTGCAGCAGCTCGTCAAGCAGTACGAGTACAACGGCTACTTTGACGAGCTCATCAACCTCCTCGAGCAGGGCCTCGGCCTCGAGCGCGCGCACATGGCCATGTTCACCGAGCTCGGCATCGCCCTTTCCAGATACCACCCCGCGCGGCTGCTGGAGCACCTGAAGCTCTTCTGGAGCCGCATGAACCTGCCGAAGATGATCCGCGCGTGCGAGGAGGCCAACCTGTGGCCGGAGCTGATCTTCTGCTACTACCACTATGACGAGTTTGACAACGCGGCCCTGGCCGTCATCGAGCGCCCCGAGAACTCGTGGGAGCACCAGCAGTTCAAGGAGATCGTGGTCAAGGTGGCCAACCTGGAGATCTACTACAAGGCCATCAACTTCTACCTCGAGCAGCACCCGTCGCTGCTGACGGACCTGCTGCAGGTGCTGACGACCCGCATCGACGTTAACCGCGTCGTCCGGATGTTCCAGAAGTCGGACAACCTGCCGCTGATCAAGCCGTTCCTGCTGAACGTGCAGTCGCAGAACAAGCGCGCGGTCAACGACGCGATCAACGACCTGCTGATCGAGGAGGAGGACCACAAGACGCTGCGCGACTCCGTGGAGAACTACGACAACTACGACCCCGTGGACCTGGCCTCGCGGCTCGAGAAGCACGACCTGGTCTTCTTCCGCCAGATTGCCGCTAACATCTACCGCAAGAACAAGCGGTGGGAGAAGTCGATCGCGCTGTCCAAGCAGGACAAGCTGTGGAAGGACGCCGTCGAGACGGCGGCCATCTCTGGCAAGACCGACGTCATCGAGGAGCTGCTCCGCTACGTAAGTCATTCCTCTTTGTCTCTCTCCTCTTTTCTCTCCTCTTCTTCTCTCTCAGTTCTCCTGCTAACGTGTTCTAGTTCGTCGACATTGGCAACCGCGAGTGCTACGTCGGTATGCTGTATGCGTGCCACGACTTGATCCGCCCGGATCTGGTGCTCGAGCTCTCGTGGCGCCACGGCCTGACGGACTTCACGATGCCGTACCTCATCAACCTGCTGAGCCAGACGACCAAGAAGCTGGCGGTGCTGGAGGCGGACAACGAGGCGCGCAAGGCGAAGGAGAAGGAGCAAGAAACAGTCGAAGACAACACACCGATCCTGGGCGCCAACCGGCTGATGATAACGGCCGGCCCAACGGGCGGCAACATCGGACGCGTGTCGCCGGCACCGTTTGCGGGTGCCAACGGCTTTGCTCCCCAGCCTACCGGATTCGGGTTCTAGAGGCAGACTCCGGCTGGCCCCTACTTCGGACCTATGATGACACCGATAATGACACCTCACCACATTCAGCACCGCGGCAGCATGCCGCTTGTGTTTAACCCCGCATCCCAACCAATGCCACCTGCGTCTCCGATGACGTTCTACCACCTTCCATCAACGTCGTCGAAGTAGACGGCACGTCTACGTCAGTGTTTTTTTTTGTGTTTGGTTTTTCCTCCTTGTCCCTTTTTTTTCTCCGTCCACGTCCCCTCTATATGGGCTTCAGTGAGAAAAATAATTCCGGTGCAAGCGAGGCTCTCCTTTTTGTTGTTCGAGGGACAAGGTAGACGCTGGGGGATACACAAAAGAAGGAGGAGAGGAAAAACACCACGAGGGGTTTTTCCCTGAGCAAGACGAACAAAAAGAAGGTTTGTAACATGGCAAGACGAGAGGGTGTTTTTCTGCGTGTCTTTTTTTGCGTTTTTCTTCTTCTGTCTGTTTTATTTTGCTCTTGTTTCTTCGTTTTTACCCAACGGCGGCGTGGAGGAGGAAATATTTTCTCTTACAAAAACAAAACTCTCACCCAAACGACACATTACAACCCCATCTATCTCACAGAAACCCAAATTTTCTCTTTTTTCAGTTTCTTCCAAAGTTTCTTCGAGTTTCTTCGAGTTTCATGTACCATAGCTAAGTTCGGAATTTTAATTATATTTCTCAAAACTGCGCAGCAATCTGCATGTAGAGTGACACGAGTAGGAGAGCAGCTCGTCGTATGTAATCTGTAATACTCCAAAGTGAGACTGCCAAGCTCGCTGACGGCTGTGCCGAAAATGGCTTAGTAACTGGCGGCGGCACGTGCCTCCACAGCACCCCCTGCGCCGCCGCCAGATGCGACCTCTGGCGTGGCAGCAGCTCCAGATGACGAAACGGCCGGAAACGTCCCCCCTGAGCGATCGCGAACTAAGAACGGCTCGCGCGCACGACCCGACACACGCCTGCGCCAGTGGCGGACCTAACCTACCGTATCCCTCGAAGCGCGCTTTTGTCGACAGCGGTGGATTCCCTTTTCTTTCATCCCGCTCTTCCTTCTTGTTGCTCCTCTGCTGGATTTCCCAATCGGGTGCTGAATAGCTCTCGAAGAGGCCGTCCACAAGGGAGAACAGAAACATAGACCACAGAACACAGGACACAGGACACAGACCACAGTACTCAGTCTGCCCGAGCTCGCCGCAGAAGAGGCTGGCCTCAGCACACACTGCTTTCAGTCGCTCGCTTTGTCCTTGTCTTTTTCCTTGGTCCCCCCCCCCCTCGAGCAATGTCTGTCTGACAACACGACACGACGACGAATACAACGATCTTGACCTTCCTTGAACCCTCTTCCGCTGCGACATTCCACCCCCCAAAAATGACCGGACGTCCTCTCTCCCCGCCGCCGCCGGCCGACGCGTCGACACTGACGCCCCCCTTCTTCGCCGAGGACGACGACGACGACGACGACCGCCGCGCGTCCCACGAGTCGCAGTCCTCCGTCTCGACGACGAGCCTCATCCTGGAGCGCATCAGCGAGCGGGCCGAGGTGGAGTCGTCGGCCGACGCGTCCCGAAAGGCCAGCCCCAGCGGGCGGTGGCGGGAGGCGCGCCCGTCGAGCCGGAGCGGCCCCCGGCTGACCGACTTCGACGACGATGATCCGCTCAAGGAGGACGAGGCCAGCGCCGACTACGACCTCGAGACGGGGCCGTTTCTAGGCGGCGGCGAGGCGGCGGCGAGCCGCGCAGCGGGTAACGGCAGCGGCAACGCGGCCCGCGAGGAAGCCGGCGGCGGCGGCTCCTCGTTCGACAAGTCCGGCCGCTACACCAAGATGCACCCGGGCCTGCGGCGGTTCGTGATCATCTTCACGCTCGTCGTCGTGGCCGCGTGGGTCGGCGGGCTCGCGGTCTACATTTCGCGCCGGTCGTACCTGCACGGCTCGGCGTTCGAGCACGACCCGCAGGCCACGGCGTCGCACGGCAACCTGCGCAAGATCACGCGCGACCAGCTCGAGGACGGCTTCTTCACGCCCAAGCGCGCCAGCATCAAGTGGGTGGCCGGCCCGGGCGGCGAGGACGGCCTGCTGCTCGAGACCAGCCGGGCGGTCGGCAAGCCCTTCCTCGCCGCCGAGGACGTGCGCGGCCTGCACCAGGACGGGGCCCCGGCGGCGGCGGCGGCGCCCACGACCTCGCCGACAATCACGGCCAGCCGCACGCTCGTCAAGGAGTCGTCGTTCCAGTACGGCGGGACGACATACCTGACCGCCTCGGTGTCGCCCAGCAAGAACATGGCCAAGGTGCTGCTGGCCGTCAACACCAAGTCCAACTGGCGGCACTCCAAGACGGCGTCCTACTTCGTCCTGGACGTGGCGTCGCAAGCGGTCGAGCCGCTGCTGCCCGGCGAGCCCGACGCGCGCGTGCAGCTGGCGCTCTGGAGCCCGGCCAGCGACGCCGTCTCGTTCACGCGCGACAACAACCTGTTCGTGCGGCCGGTGCCCGCGGACGCCGGCCTCCTGGCGGCGTCGCCCGTGAAGCAGATCACGACGGACGGCGGCGCCGAGCTGTTCTACGGCGTGCCCGACTGGGTGTACGAGGAGGAGGTGTTCGGCGGGCCCAGCGCGGCCTGGTGGTCGCCCGACGGGCGCTACCTGGCGTTCCTGCGCACCAACGAGACGGGCGTGCCCGAGTACCCCGTGCAGTACTTCATCGAGCGGCCCAGCGGCACGGACCCGGCGCCCGGCGAGGAGAGCTACCCCGAGGTGCGCCAGATCAAGTACCCCAAGGCGGGCGCGCACAACCCGGTCGTGGACCTGCAGTTCTACGACGTGGCCCGGGGGGACGTGTTCGCGGTGCCCGTGTCGGGCGACTTCGCCGACGACAACCGCCTCGTCACGACGGTGCTGTGGGCGGGCCCGCGGAAGGTGCTGGTCAAGGAGACCAACCGCATCAGCGACGTGCTGCGCGTGGTGGTGGTGGACGTGGGCGCGCGGACGGGCCAGGCCGTGCGCACCGTCGACGTGGGCAAGATCGACGGCGGCTGGTTCGAGATCTCGCAGAACACGCGCTACGTGCCGGCCGACCCGGCGCGCGGGCGGCCCGACGACGGCTACATTGACACGGTCGTCTACGACAACGGCGACCACCTGGCCTACTACAGCCCGCCCGAGAACCCCGACCCGGTGATGCTGACAAAGGGCCCCGGCTGGGAGGTCGTGGACGCGCCGTCGGGCGTCGACCTCGACCGCAACCTCGTGTACTTTGCGGCGACGATCGAGGGCAACACGCAGCGCCACCTCTACAGCGTCAACCTCCTGGACGGCAGCGGCCTCGCGGCCGTTACCAACACGACCGACGAGGGCTTCTACACGGCGTCGTTCTCGACGGGCGCCGGGTTCCTGCTGCTCGAGTACCGGGGGCCCGGCATCCCCTGGCAGAAGGTGATCAGCACGCCGGCCTCCGTGTCTCCGTCGTCGCCGCCCACATTCCAGCACACGCTCGAGGACAACGCCGAGCTCGCCGACCGCGCGCGCAAGCACGCACTGCCGCTGCGGGTCTACGGCACGCTCGAGGTCGCGGGCGAGGACGGCCAGCCCGTGCACCTCAACTACGTCGAGCGGCGGCCGCCCCACTTCAACCCCAACAAGCAGTACCCGGTCCTCTTCCAGCAGTACAGCGGACCAGGTTCGCAAGAAGTAAAGAAGGAGTTCCGCGTCGACTTCCAGAGCTACGTCGCCGCCAGCCTCGGCTACGTCGTCGTCACCGTCGACCCGCGCGGCACGGGGTTCGCGGGCCGGCGCAACCGCGTGCTGGTGCGCGGGCGGCTGGGCGTCGTCGAGGCGCAGGACCACATCGCGGCGGCGCGGCACTGGGCGTCCCTGGGGTACGTGGACGCGCACCGGCTCGCGCTCTGGGGCTGGTCGTACGGCGGGTTCCAGACGCTCAAGACGCTGGAGCAGGACGCGGGCCGGACGTTCCGGTACGGCATGGCGGTGGCGCCCGTGACGGACTGGCGGTTCTACGACTCGATCTACACGGAGCGGTACATGGACACGCCGCAGCGCAACGGCGCCGGGTACGACGCCAGCGCCGTGCAGAACGCGTCGGCGCTGGCGCAGAGCGTGCGGTTCCTGATCATGCACGGCGTCGCGGACGACAACGTGCACCTGCAGAACTCGCTGGCGCTGCTGGACCGGCTGGACCTGGCGGGGGTCAGCAACTACGACGTGCACGTGTTCCCGGACAGCGACCACAGCATCTACTTCCACAACGGCAACCGGATCGTGTACGACAGTAGGTTTCCCAGTGCTCCCCCAGTATCCCCCAGTATCCCCCAGTATTTCCCTACGTGTCTTCTCTTGCTGACCTCCGACCGCAGAGCTCGAGAACTGGCTGATCAATGCGTTCAACGGCGAGTGGCTCAAGGTGGCCGACGCGCAGCCCAACGACAAGAAGAAGGCGAAGGTGAAGGCGAAGGCGAAGCGGCAGCCGTGACGCGGCGGCGGCGGCTGCGTGTAGAAGAGACCAATGGGCATGGCATGGCGTTTTTTCTGGAAAATATCTTATTTTTGTGTGTTCTTTGTATCATCTATAGCTCGTGCGATATATATGTTTTTTTCTCTCTTCTGTTTCTTCTCCGTTTCTTCCATTTTGCCCTCCATCGCCACGAGGTAAGATAGCATGCACATTCTGCGATCCGCCTCAACTTATGACTGCACAACAACCGTCGATATCAATACAAAGGGCCCAACCACCGGCCCTGAACACAATGGCAAGTATCACGTCTCTCCGAATCTATTTTCACCTCAGCAGCACAACAACATCAAACTGGTATAACTGGTATCACTGTCTTCCTCGCATCGTTTTGTTCTCATCGTTTCCTTCAGCTCGTTTCCTTGCTCCAAATGCCTCTTCTCCTACACCGCATGCCGCAGCACCAGCTGCGGATACTCGGGCAGCTGGTCGTCGATCTTCTCGACGATGCACGCCGTGCCGTAGGCGCAGACCTGCGCGAAGCCGCCCATGTCGCCGGCGTCGAAGCGCAGCGCGATCACGGCGTTGCCGCCGCGGCTCTGGCACTCCTGGACCACGCGGCTGATGGCGTCGTTGCGCGCCGAGTAGAGCCGGGGGGGTGTCAGCAGAGCGGTCGCGCGATGGGAGTAGGGGAGGGGTGGGGGCTCGACCGCCGCCGTCTGTGTCGGGCTCGCAGCGCGTTTCTGTTTCTTTCTGTCCATCGTGACCACCCTCGTGCTGGCCAGCGTTGCCTGCCTGGCCTGCCTGGCCTGCCTGGCCCGCAAGGCCGGCTGCGGACTGCCCGACCACCCCCACCACCACTGGCGGAGCGCGACGGCGAGCCGCAGCGCCCAGGCGACCAGCACGCCGAGCGCGCCCCGCGCCGCGGCCAGCAGCGTCTCCAGCGTGGACAGGGCCAGGGCCGCCTAGGCGCCCGGCAGCAGCCACCAGGCCAGCGCCAGGGGCGTGGTCAGGAGAGAGGCGAGCGAGAAGAGTGCATAGACGAGCGAGAGGAAAAGGTAAGGCGGCGACGACGGAGACGAGGGCAACGACGGGGGCGGCGGAGACGAAGCAGACAAAAGAGACAAGAGAGACGAGGGAGAAGAAGGAGAAGACGAGAGAGAAGGGAGAGGAAAGCGCACCAGATGGGTAAACCACCGCAGCTCGCCGCCGACCACGCTCTTGAACACCATGCCGAGGCCGGCGGCCCAGTTGCGCGAGCGCACGGTCAGGCCGTAGACGGCGCCCAGGACGCGCACCACGCGGTAGCCGGGGATGTCGATCATGGTGGTCGTGATGATGCCGTTGGTCTCGGTGAAGCAGTGGAGGTCGCTAAGCTCCGGCGGCATGGCCGCGTCGTCACGAGGCATGCTGGGCGGTTTGGGGGGGTGGACGAAGAGTCGAAATGGAAAGTACCGTTGACGGTGAAGTCAATTGAGTCAGAGATTGAAAGCGAAGAAGCCCAATCTCGACGCTGTGTTGATATGTGTGAAGCTCAAGGTCAAGCTGGCAGCTCCGAGACAGAGGGCAGAAGAGGCATGTAAGTCCGCCTGATTTGGCAATGGTCTGCGTTTCCAGGACGACTGTCGACACAATGAAGAAGTGAGAGTCGAAAAAGAGACACGAAGAGAGACAAGAAGAGAGACAGAACGCAGCACAAAAAGAAGAGCAGACCAAGACCGTTCTTATATCTGGCGCTGGCCGTTGGTGATCGTCGCGAGATTGGCACAGCTTTGTGTCTCGCCAAAGCCCACGCCAAGCCCCCCCCCAAGATGGCGAGAGCTTTCCTTTCCCTGGGCTAGCTGCGCCCCTGCCGAGATCAGGCTCCGTCGGCCGCACCTTCTTTGTCCTTTGCTGCCCTCCGTGGCACCTTCCCGTCTGTCGTGCAAACGATTCGACGACACTCGTCGCTTCCCTGTGCCTCCACTCCCGCAGATACGAAAAACGAGCCCAGGGTCGCCGCAGCACGGAGTAGGCAGCGCTAGCTGGGGAGCTATCTTACCTAAAACCCCCGCAAGGAAGCTGCGACCACTACCACACCACACCACACCATGCACAGCTGCCGCCAGCGCAGCAAATAACCATAACGGGAATGTGTCTGTCCCTGCATCGCTCTTTCTCCGGCGGTCTTCTGGAATCCGGTTTTGTCGCGAACGCCACACCCGTAGCTTCCCTATGCGAGCTCCCGGCTTCTTTTCTTCTGGCGAACCCGGGCGTTCCAGGCAGCCGCATTTTCAACCCTGGGCGTTTGTCTTTCTTGATTTTTTAGCTCTCGTGTTTCGCTTTCAATTGAGTTCTTTTCCTCTCGCAAAGGAAATGCTGCTGCCTTACCGCCTCACATCTGCAGGCGCCCAATTGGGACGATCCAATAAGTGCCGAAACAGGCTTTACACCGCGAGGCTGTGGCGGAGCGCGCTGACAACCAACGTCGGCGAGCATCGGGAGAAGAAGTCAAAGAAGAAAACAGAACGACACAAAGTATGCGAGAAAAACAACCATCGCATGCAAGGTACAGATGACCCGCTTTGCAGACTCGGTCCAGCACCTTCGGGTCGCAATCTGGAAGGTCTTCCCGTTGCCGTTTATTTGCCGGATGACGGAAGATGTCGAAATGCGTTCAAGAGGGAATTCCTCATATGAGGGCGTATAGAGGCGGGATGAGCCTGACCTTTTCCTTGGGCATTCTGCGGCCGCCGTGGTGGATTCTCTCCTATTCAGCCGTGGGCGAGAGAGGAGAGAGTAATTGCGGAACGAGACCGAGAAGAAGCCAAATTGATGAGGGTTCATTTATGGGGGGAAGGGGGAGACAGAGAGAGAGAGAGAGAGAGAGAAATAAAAGACACAATGGCTTCAAGTGAAGCGCTGGCGTTCTTTCTTTCGCGAGATCTCTTCTTGCTTCTTCAAGGAAGAACACTTGCAGCCAAGAACTTCATCTTGCCATCTCGTCTCCATCTTGCCGTTCACCGCGACCCATCGATCCCAACATGAAGGCCGCCTTCTCTTCCCTCGTGCTGCTGGCCGGCGTGGCCGCAGCCGCGCCGACGGGCGCGTCGACCGCCGCCGCCGACGCCGACGCCCCGGCCGTCAAGTGCCCCATCGTCTTCGACGGCCGCATCCCGTCCACGCTGGCGCTGTCCGCCTTCGACTCGTCCGGCAGCGGCTCGCCCTTCGGCCCGGACTACGTCAAGGGCAACAACCTGAAGTGGAGCGACATCCTGCTGCTGCCGAGCGTGCCCACGCCCAGCCGCTTCGACTCGGCCGTCAACGGCAGCAGCAGCACTCCTTTCAAGGCCGTCGAGGTCACGCTCAGCGACAAGTCCATCTTCCAGAAGCAGAACGGCTTCCGCCGCGCGGGCCTGCAGTTCAACGGCGACGGCAACAGCGGCAGCCCCGGGTGGGCGGGCGTCAAGACGCTGCACTTCAGCGTCAAGCAGGATCCCCAGCGGCCGCTGAACCTGAGCCACGAGTACCTCAACGTCTGGCACGAGGCCAGCGACTACTCGGCCGACCAGATCATGTTCCAGGCGGGCACGCTGATCGACCAGTCCGGGCTGGCCAAGAACACGTTCAAGGTGCTGAGCCGGCAGAGCAAGGTGCTGTGGTCGACCCCGATCGACGCGGCCGACTGGCAGAACTTTGCCTTTACGCTGGATTTCAACAAGAAGTAAGTGCAAGAAGACAGAACCCCCCCCCCCTCTGAATCGACTCTCACCAACCCTCCAGCACCGTGCAAATCTACTACTCCAAGGGCGGCGACCCGCTGCAGTCGGTGCTCAAGGCGACCTCGGACGACCTGTCGGGCGGCGGGCAGTACCAGATCGGCATCCTCAAGAAGCCGACGGGCACGAGCGACGTGGTCAACAGCGGCTTCCAGGAGTCCGGGCTCAAGGACGGCCAGATCTACGGCGGCATCTTCGTCGAGGACAGCGCCAACGGGTGTGTTTCTCTGTAGAGGGGGGGGACAAGCAAGAAATCAAAAACCCGAGTAGGGGGTCTTCGGGATGCACCGTCTGTCCCTCGACCCGTCAAGGGATGAAACGGCCAACGGGCCAGGAAAAGGTCATTCCAAGACCGCCAAACCCAACCGTATATAAACATAAAAGTTAAGAGGCAAAAAGAAAGCTGTTTTGAACCTCCATCCTGTACACCGTGATGCTCCAGATTCATCCTCGGCGTGTTTTGCCCTAAAGCGCAATTATGTAATCCCACAGCCAAATCTCGAAATTTTGGCCGCCAGCTAAAAATAGGAGCCACAACTGATGGAACGACGGCCAGCCCAGAGACCTAGCGGCGGTCATGTACGTCTACCATAAAGCACATCCTGTCTCGGTGAATCTATTCAAACACGCGGGAGATGTCAAAAGCCGTAACAACGACCGAATAGAAAATGCGTATGGGAGATTCAGACAATGTCCATGGATTTGAGATGCTTGACGTCCAAGAATTAATATTTTGATCAACCACATCTCCGACTGCGAGAGGAGAAGTCATATGCACTAAATCTGTCACGGCGATTATCAAGGGCAGTCGGCTGGTGTAAGTCGGCTACGTAGACAAGACAGACGTTTGGAAAAGGAATTCCTCGGGGACGAAATTCAGCAAAAGTTCACGACGGCAACAGAGGGCCTTGAAATACCCGAGACCTCTCCGCTATGCTGCCGAGTCAAAGAACAGCATCTCGTCTTCACAGATCTCTTTCAATCCTTTTACCCCGGTTTCCATTTGCTGCCCGACCCTTTTGTATTAAACAATGCCACCGCCCTTGCCAACGGACAATGTCGTCAGCATCCGAGCCTTTGTCAACTGGAACAACCCTTCGCAGCCATTCCGGGCGGAAATATAGCATCCAAGAGGTTCTCTCTGAGCGCCGAAACCCGTTATTATGTGTTTACCGGGCGAAGTATGTACGTTCCGAATCTTAAGCGGATTCGGACTACAAGCTAATGCATAGCAAGTAATAATGGAGAAAGCTTCATTCTTAAAAACATGCTGCCGGGCGAATTCGAGTACCAGCAAGATCTTCAAAAGCCATTGGCTTCGTGTCTCAACTTGCGGACCGTGATCGATTCCATCCCAGACTTGGAACTCTTCGTCTATCAATTTTTGGCTCTTGACCTCCTTCAAATGAGTCCAGAAGCGCTTGTCAACGGAGACGAGGAGAAGCATCCTCAGAAGCGCTCTCACCGGGCTCGCCGGGCTTCACGACAGGGGGATCATCCATACCGGTGCGTCCAGCTCTGGTTTGCGTGGCGTCCTGACATTAGGGAGCTAACGTCGTACCAGACATCAAACCTAATAATGTTCTTCTTGACTATGAAGAGACGGCCGGCGACAGTCTGACCATCAAAAGTGTACAGATCTCAGACTTGGAGGATGCAGTACTGCTCCCGCCTGGCAAGGGCCTCAAGGGTTGCCTTTGTGGAAACCATCTGTGGCGAAGCCCGGAGTCTTGCGCACGTGCACGGCAGAACACGTCGTCTGATGTGTTCTCTTTTGGGGTGGTAGCCGTCTACGTGATGCTCAACGACATGATCTTTCGCGCGAGCAACGAAGAGCTAGCCGGGGAGGACGCCTAGTGGCATGTTCTCCGGAGACATATATCGTTTTTCGCAGACGAGGACGGCTTCAAAGGCCTGCTCCAGCACGTAGGAGAGGAGAATGTGTTTTTCGATCGCCTCATCGCTCTGGCGGGTGACTTCGATGCCGAGCGGCCGAGAAAGCCTTTTGCCATGTGGCATGATGTGGACGTGGAGTTCCGGGACTTGGTTGTGAAGATGACAAGCTTGGATCCGGCGAGGAGGATCACGGCGCGGGAGGCCCTCGAGCATCCTTGGTTCCGCCAGGCGGATGCAAAGCAGCAGGCATAGGCAGGTACACTAGTTAGAGGAATCAGAACATGGCCTTCCGTGCATCCCACCACCTTCGTTCTTGTCCAAGACTCGCAGAGCATTCCCGCCAGCACCTGAACAGCGAAAAGAAGATTAGAAGCACAGATGATGCTACCTGGGAAGTTGCCGGGGAGCAGCAACGAAATATTGTGGATAGAAAACGGAGAGACAATTGTATGCAAGAGGATGTGGGGACCCAAGGCGATGATTTTTTTTCCTTCTCATTTCGTGCCCAGGTCCACACCCAAGTCCCATAGACCGCAATACCTGGCGCTGGCTTCAACACAAAACAAAAACGCCCGGTTAGCTCAATCGGTAGAGCGTGAGACTCTTAATCTCAAGGTTGCGGGTGAGTTCAATTCCATCTTCGAACGGTGATAATCATTCGAGCAATTGTTAACAGCATCCTCCAGGTTCGACCCCCGCATCGGGCTCAAATCCTGATGTCCTCTGCAAAGAGGGACTTGAATTCGCATCATATTTTTTTGTCTTTTTTCGTTCTTTTTGCTGTATTTTTTTTTTCAATAGCGCTCTGTCTTCAACTCGCCATAAAAGATTGCTCTGTATAATTTGCCATACATCGTGTCTTTTTTTCATTTTAAGCATGTTCCGATGATTTGAACCGTACTTTTCTTTTTCGGGAGAAGTCACGGGGTCAAAAACGGTCTCCATGTTCTACGACGACCGCCTTAATGTCTTGCATCTGCACTCCATATACGGAGTACCTTGCTTCTTCACGGTCTGTTTGACAAGTGGACCCAGCTCCGGCACATGCCGGCTGCGAGCGACTACCCGCTCTTCCTGGAAAGCTGCATACAGTCTCTCTAGAGGCGACCAGACACGCACGAAGAATCGCAAGATTGTCTCTTCATTGTTTGTCTATCTCGCTCTTCCTGTATCGTATTGTGCTCCAGCATCCCATCAACCTTGAAATTGCCTATGAAATTGCTCCCCGTTGTGCTCGGCAGTCAGGACCTGGCTTCTCCACTTTCCGAATTGCCGAGGATTTGGCGACAAGACGCTCGCGGTGAGGCTCGCCGGAGCAGTCGGAGGCACGACAGCGTGGTTCGAGAATGCAATCAATTGCACTCGCCGCTGAAGAGCATGCGAGATCCAAGCATCAAGACCGTTGGCGATGCAGACGTGCTGTTGGACGTCGGAGCAGCGCATCCAGGAACGGGCGAGGTTTATATCGGCGTGTGTGCGGCACGAAAATGTCGCATATTCGCATAGCTGCATAATTCGCTCCCCTATTGCCGCCATGCCGGACCAACGGCCAAAGCTCGTTCCTCTGTTCCTCTGCGTTCCTGCGCTGCAGTGCGCTGCTCGCCGTCCCTTCCTCATCTCAGGTTGGCCTATTACCGGAATTTTTAGGGCGGAAAAACCTGTCGGGTCGCTGTGATTGGCCGGACCCGCAACGGCCGGGCCCACATGCTCGTTTTCTTTTCTGTCTTAGGTCGCTCTATTTCGCTCTTTCCCTTTTCCAAGGAGCACCCAGGGCGACCAGTCCCCACTCTCCACTCGCTGCTCTCTCTTCCCTCCCCCCCCCAGCACAGCACACAGCCAAGCCCAGTTCAGTTCCCCCGGCCGCTTTTCTTCTCCCAGCGGAAAAAAAAGTCTCGCATTTTTCTGTCCTTTCTCCTCTCTTTTCCGGCTTTCCTCGTCTCAAATCCTGCTACCCTCCAAAACAAGGACCTCCTCTCTCTCTCTCTCCTGCCATCTTTCCACGCTCTCTCTCTCCCCTCTCCCGCGGCACAATTGCAATTGGTCTTGCAATTGTTCATTCTCTCTTTCCATCTTCCTTTTTTCCTTTTCCACAATAACGGTCCCGACCATGTTCCGGAACGCACTCAGACAGTCGACGCGCGCTGTCGGCGCCATCTCTGCCAGCAGAGTGGCTGGGGTACGTTTTCCGGGAGCGAAAAAAATTTGAGAAGGGGGAAACCCGGGACAATCGAAGACCAGCAGACGACCATCGCGGACACGCCGCAGCACCCACGGGACGCAAGGAAGCGATGGCATCGGTCGCCGGGACGGCCGTCAGGAAGCTCAATTGAGATGGAATGACGGCTGGCCGCCGTGCGATGGACGCGGGAATTGTCGTTCCTCGTCCTGATTCGTCGAGCTTCGGGTGAAGCTGTGGGAGCTGTGGTGGTGATGCTGTTGTTGTTCCGGCCTCGTGTCCTTCCTCTGTCCTTCTCATCCCTCTCTTCCTATCGTCCCTGCTGACGCCTTCTCCTCTCTCTCCAGGCCCGCGCTGTCGCTCCCTTCATTCAGGCCCGCACCTACGCCGAAGCCAAGGCCGCGCCCACCGAGGTCTCGTCCATCCTCGAGCAGCGGATCCGCGGTGTCGCGGAGGAGGCCGGTCTTGCCGAGACCGGCCGCGTCCTGTCGGTCGGGTAGGTGCTCTCCCGTCGTCGTGGGAGACGTGTCCGTCGCGGTGGCTGTCGTGTCGATGTCGTCGCCGCGCGCATGTCGCCGTTTTCGTGTTCCCGTCTCGGCTAACCGTAATTCGCGCAGTGATGGTATCGCCCGTGTGCACGGCATGGCCAACGTCCAGGCCGAGGAGCTTGTCGAGTATGTCCTCCGATCACCTCTTGACCACCTCCTTTCTTCTCCTTTCTTCTTTCTAACGTCCCCAGGTTCGCCTCCGGCGTCAAGGGCATGTGCATGAACCTCGAGGCCGGCCAGGTCGGTGTCGTGCTGTTCGGTTCCGATCGTCTGGTCCGCGAGGGCGAGATCGTCAAGCGTACCGGCGAGATTGTAAGCTTTTTTTTTCCCCTTTCTCTCTTTTCTCTCTTTTATCCTCGTCTTGTCCTTGTCTTTTCCCTCGTACTAATCCATTCCCCCCCCCCAGGTCGATGTCCCCGTCGGCCCCGAGCTGCTCGGCCGTGTCGTCGATGCCCTCGGCAACCCCATCGATGGCAAGGGCCCCCTCGGCACCAAGGAGAAGCGCCGCGCCCAGCTGAAGGCCCCCGGCATTCTACCCCGCCACTCCGTCAACCAGCCGGTGCAGACCGGCCTCAAGTCCATCGACGCCATGGTCCCCATCGGCCGTGGCCAGCGTGAGCTGATCATCGGCGATCGCCAGACCGGCAAGACCGCCGTCGCCCTGGACGCCATCCTCAACCAGAAGCGCTGGAACGACACCAACGACGAGACCAAGAAGCTGTACTGCGTGTACGTCGCCGTCGGCCAGAAGCGGTCCACCGTCGCCCAGCTCGTCAAGACCCTCGAGGAGAACGACGCCATGAAGTACTCCGTCGTCGTCGCCGCCACCGCTTCCGAGGCCGCCCCCCTGCAGTACCTGGCTCCCTTCACCGGTAAGCATTTTCCAATTTCTTAAGTCTGTGTTTGTGTGCGTTTTGCTTTGTTTTTGTGGGTCGTCATGGACGCACCTTCCTCACATATGGATGCCCCTTCCTGTAGTACGGATGCCCCTTCCTGACATGATGCCCTTTCCTGACATGATGCCCCTTCCTGACATGAGGCCCTTCCCGGCATTGGATGCCTGGGCTTTCCCTGGAATTGGACGCCCCTTCCTGAGATTATGCCCCTTCCTGACATTGGATGCCCTTCCTGACATTGGATGCCCCTTCCTGACATTGGATGCCCCTTCCTGACATTGGATGCCCTTCCTGACATTGGATGCCCCTTCCTGACATTGGATGCCCCTTTTTGACCTACGGACGCTCCTTCCTGATAAATGATGCTGTGCAATGGTCCGATGGACATAAATCAATTTTGGCATGCCATGATCGTTCTCGTCGTGTCGTCTAGGACGACACGACATCATGATGGACGACGCTGAGACCGTGCAGGAGCTGCTGGACGCCTATACCTGGTGCACGATCGGTGCGGACGCCCCCGAGTGGTACGTCTGTCCGATCTACAAGACCGTGCTGGGCGACGAAGACGCATTCGAGCAGATCTGCTCGGCGAGCCCCCTGTCGTTCCCGCCCGGCTTGCACGACGTGCTCAGAGCACCCTCCCCCCCCTCAATTGAGTTTTTCCGTTCTTTGCCGCAGCCCCCTGTCGACGAGCCGGTCTGGGGCGTGTACGGCCTGCTGCTCGAGAAACCAGGCTGCCCACCCAAGCTGTATGTGGGTTCCGGAACGAACGCCAAGTCTGGCGTGAGCCTCCGTCTTCGAGATTACGACGGCGTCAAAAATCTGCCTCGTTTCGTTAAGCAGGCGCTAGACCAGGATTACCGCATTAGTCACTGCGGCCTTCTTTGCTGGACTCCTCTTCCCCCCGCCGTCCAGATTCCCCCTGCCCGCGTCCGACTCCTGGCCGTCGAGGCCGTGTTCTGCTTTCTCTTTTTCGCCGCCCCCGAGACGAAGCTGGACCCGATCTGGGCGAGCATGTTCCCCTGGGCGAGAGACCAGGTCGAGTGGCTACCTCTGTGCTCGCATACCGCGCTCATGGAACGTCCCCGAGGCGTTCACGGCATGACAGAAGAGCAACTGGCCGCCTACAATGAGGAGCGCCGGCGGCGAATGCTAGAGAAGATGCGCGAAAACAGCAAGCGTCACGAGGCCAAGGTCCGCGCCGCCGACCTTAAGGGCTTTCTCGCCCGAAAGCTCAGGAACAGGCATGCGTGGAATGCGGACCACATGGACAGAGTCCTCGCAACCGCCGCCGGCGTCCGTGCTCGCGCAATTGCATCCAGAGCGCACGAGTGTGAAACTTGCGGCACAGCTCTCCAATCCGTCACGGCCCTCCGCAAGCACCTGGCATCAAAAGCCCATCAAGAACGGCTGCGCCTCGCCGCCGGCGGCGAGACCAAGGCCCCGTCTGATATAGCCCTGAAGGCGAGGGCGCTCGCGGCCAGAAATAAAGAGAACAAGACGCACCACTGCGCCGTCTGTGACAAGTCGTTCAACATCAAGGGCCACCTGACCAAGCACCTGGCCAGCAAGAAGCATCTCAAGAATGCGGCGGCCGCAAGCGCCTAGCGCCGCTTTTCTTTTCCCGTCTCCTCCCGGCTCTGCCCGGCCTCCCAGCATATTTTATATGGCAACGCGTCCATTGCCGTCCATTGGTGTCCATTGTCATTCTTTCTCGTTCTTTCTCGTCCGGTTTTTCGACATTTCCCGTTCAGTTTTTCAACATCTAATACTAATTTTTTAAAAGGCGCTACCGTGGGGGAATGGTTCCGTGATACGGGCAAGCACTCCCTCGTCATCTTCGACGATCTGTCCAAGCAGGCCGTCGCCTACCGCCAGATGTCCCTGCTGCTGCGTCGCCCCCCCGGTCGTGAGGCCTACCCCGGTGACGTTTTCTACCTGCACTCCCGCCTGCTGGAGCGCGCCGCCAAGATGAGCGACAAGCACGGCGGCGGTTCCATGACTGCCCTGCCCATCATCGAGACCCAGGGCGGTGACGTGTCTGCCTACATTCCCACCAACGTCATTTCCATTACCGACGGCCAGATCTTCCTGGAGGCTGAGCTGTTCTACAAGGGTGTGCGCCCGGCCATCAACGTCGGTCTGTCCGTGTCCCGTGTCGGCTCCGCTGCCCAGCTCAAGGCCATGAAGCAGGTCGCCGGTTCGCTGAAGCTGTTCTTGGCCCAGTACCGTGAGGTCGCCGCCTTTGCCCAGTTCGGTTCCGACCTGGATGCCGCCACCAAGCAGACCCTCAACCGTGGCGAGCGCGTAAGTTCTTCTGCTTATATTAATTTATATCTTGATCTCCTATCCCACAGACGCATGCTAACTCCTCTCTCCCCAACAGTTGACCGAGCTCCTGAAGCAGAAGCAGTACTCCCCCATGGCCGTCAACGAGATGGTTCCCCTGATCTACGCCGGTGTCAACGGTTTCCTCGACACCGTCCCCGTCGCCAAGATCCTGCAGTGGGAGGCCGACTTCCTGGCCCACCTGAAGACCAACGAGACCGAGCTGACCGCCACCATCGACAAGGAGGGTGCCCTCAGCAAGGACCTCGAGGCCAAGCTGAAGGACGTCATCGGCACCTTCACCAAGAGCTTCCTGGGTTAAATTTTTCTCTGCTTCGCCAGAACCTTGACATGCTTGTAATGGGTGTGGTGTAAAATTAAAAAAAAGTTTCGCCGCCGTGAAAGGAGGAGAGCAAAAAAAGAGAGAGAAAGAAAATAACCCTAGGAGGAGGAGGAGAGGTGAGGTGTGTTGTGCTGTGTCGTGTTGGGGGCCGGAGACGTCTGAGGTTTGCTATTTGGTATTTCAGCTCTTTTGCTTCATTTGAATTGGCTTTTTTTTTCCCTTTGTTTTCTCACGGCTTCTCATGTAGCTCTGTAAACGGCGCTGAGACGAAAGGAAAAGGAAAGAAAGAAAACCGAGGAACTGGAGGCAGAGGGCGATTCACATATTTCTCCAGCCAAATCTACTGTAACATAGAGTCAAAAAGCTCAATTGCACTCGATTCCCTTTTTGTCCGAATATATTTCATTTTAAAATAGCCTTTTTTCGCCTTCTTTTCCCGTTCTTGCCATTCTTGATATTCATGGTGAACGTTGCCTGAAATCTCCCTGCTGACAAAGGCGGAGATTTGCCGCCGAATCTCCGAATAGCGGGCGTGACATCATGGAATCGCTCTACCAGACAGCTGCTGTCGGCCATTTTTTCTCAATTAGGTGACCAACGTCCTTCCATGTGACTTCTACAGCTGCTTTGTGAGAAAAGGGCAGCAGCGCCGGACGCGACAACCCCACGACACACGACCCACGACACATCACGACCACTCTCCCCTCTCAGCGACTACCTCGCCTCGCGCAGCTACTCGCACCGGCCTCCCCACAATGTCCCCGGCGGACACGGCCCTGCCCGACATGCCGCCGGCGACCAGAGAGCTCCTCGCGCGCGTGCGCCGGATGGTGCCGCCCATGCTGAGCAAATTCCATAAAGGTACGCCCCCGTGCAGCCCGGCGCGATGGACGGTAGAACAGACAGTAGCTAAACGCCTGCCCAGGCCAGCTCGGCCGCGTCGGCGTCATCGGCGGCAGCGAAGACTACACGGGCGCGCCGTACTTTTCCGCCATGGCGAGCGCGCGCCTCGGGTGCGACATGGTGAGTTGCTGGTGCAGATGCAGATGCACAGTCAGGAGGTGGCTGTTCGTCGCTAATAACCCGTCCAGTCCCACGTCATCTGCACGCCCGCCGCCGCCGCCGTCATCAAGACCTACTCCCCGAACCTCATGGTGCACCCCCTGATGCGGCAGCAGCAGGCGGCGACGGAGGACAGCAGCGAGGGTGACCTCGAAAGAGAAGCCGCCGCCGTCAGCCGCCGCGTCATCGAGCTCCTCCCCCGGCTGCACGTCCTCGTGGTGGGCCCGGGGCTCGGCCGCGACCCCCTCATGCAGGCGACCGTGGCGCGCGTCGTGGCGGCCGCCCGCGACCGCGACCTGCCGCTGGTGCTCGACGCGGACGCCCTGCAGCTGGTGCAGCAGCAGCCGGCGCTCGTGCGGGGGTACCCGCTGGCGGTGCTGACGCCCAACGTGGTGGAGTTTGGGCGGCTCGAGAAGGCGCTGCTGGGAGGCGGGGAGGCCGCGTCTGCGAGCGGCGCCGACGGCGCGGGCAGCACAGGGAGGGCCGCGCGCCTGGCCCGCGCGCTCGGCGGCGTCACCATTGTCGAAAAGGGCGCCGCGGACACCATCGCCACGTACGTCGAGGGCGGCGACGGGGGCTACGGCCCCTACGTGTCTGACCTGCAGGGCGGCCGCAAGCGCTCCGGCGGCCAGGGCGACACCCTGACGGGGGCCATCGCGACGTTCCTCGGGTGGCGCAAGGCCTACCTCGACGGGCTGTGGGACACGGGCGGCGCCGAGGACCGCCTCGACGCGCGGGAGCTGGTCCTCCTGGCCGCCTTTGGCGGGAGCGCCATTACAAGAGTGAGCCTTCCTTCCCTTCTTCCCCCGCCATCTTCCCTTGTCTGCTAGTCTAATACTTTTTGTAGGAATGCTCTCGGCTGGCGTTTGCCAAACGCGGCCGCAGCTTGCAGGCGAGCGACCTCACGGACGAGGTGCACACGGCGTTTGCGAACCTGTTTGGCGCGGACGAGGAGGGAGTGGACGAGGAGACCGGGGCGAAGCTGTAATTGGGGCAGGTAGCATAGACGAGATCAGGCAAGGAATGAGTCATGGAAATGGGAGACGTCAGGCGCCCAGCGGGAACCATTCAGAAAGGAGACCAAGGTACAATGGAGATGCTCGCATGTAACATCTTGACCCGTCAGAGTCTTGCCATGGAAGAACAGCAGATTTCATGCTATAGAATAATCCGACTGCTGAAGAGGAAGCTACTCTTGGAGAGACGCAGTAGTGTTTGCCTTCCAATCTTTTCGTATGACAAGGCTTGCGCATCTGCGCTGAGAAATGAAATAATAATACTTTTAACGTTTCTTTGTGAGAGAATAAAAACGAATAAAGATAAAATGAGAACAGGAAAGAAGAGAAATAAATAGATATCAATTTAGAGACCACAGCCATGGACCAAGAAAAATAAAACAAACAATCCATGCTTCCCAATATGATGCTTTCTCCAAGACTTTATTTTCTTCTCGAGAAACACTGTTCAAGGGCAGATGCCGTCGGCCTCTGCGATCTTTCTTGTCTTGTTTCTAATCCTGCGTCCACGTTTTCTGTTACCCGTCGAGGGCATCCATGGACTGTGAGGGATACCCCACGAACTTGCCCCGTGGTAAACTGGCTGTCCGAGCCATACACTCGCTTCAGCAAGCGAGCCTGGTCGTACGGGGAGGACATGGAGCCGGAAAGAACGGTACGGATACGCCCAGTTGTCGAGGCGCCACACGATGCTTCTAGAATGCTTGTCGACAGGCAGCCAAAGTCAAAGAGGAGGGCAATATACCGATGGGATATCCAATGTATGAGATATATATGGATATGCGTCTTCTCTCGTCTTCCCGTTCCGGATGGAGGCATTCTTTCTCTTACGTCGAATTCAAGAAAGAGAAAGTATGAGCGAGAATGCCGCACCCCAGATATTATGGGCGTCTCGTTCGACCGCGAATCCGTAAGCTGCCGGTGTTACGCAAGATCACTCTACCTGCTTCAGACCATCAAAGTGGTGTAACCGGAGGCATCCAGCCTCCTGTCGTTCCACAGATACAGGAATAGCCGAGCAGTCCGCAGACGCGAGCTCTGCACAGCAAATTTGTGTTTCCATCGTCACCATCAACTCACACTCTTTCTGAGCATGTTGTCATGAGCAATCGCCCTTCCTCTCAGCAGCCGCCTATTACCATCTTGCTCTGCCCCGAGTTTGTGTGAGCACATCTGGATGACATTCGAGGGATAGTCGTCGATAAGCAGGGATGCAATGGCCGCAAAGGTTCTCATGGAGGCCGCCCTTTTTGCTTTTTGCACATTCTGCAACACACACACACAACGTTGCAAGATCCGCGTCCAGAGTCGTCCTCTAGTTCCTCGTCACACCTAGGTCACATCTTGATCACACTCATCCGAAACCACTACTCCTAGGGATCGGCAAGGTGATCCGGGGTTTTCTTTGCTCTTATTTTTTTAAACTCTCCTGCGCGAGCACTGCTTCTTCCCTCACCCCTTTTCTTCCCTGCTCTGCTTCTTTGGGACGTACTCTGTGCCCAACATACCCAATTCGGGAAATTAAAACTCTATCTCCTGTATGCACTGTCGATCAAATGCCGAAAGAGTCCCCTAAGAGGAAGACGTGCAAAAAGGGAAGCATCAGCAAGACAAGCAAATACAACGCACGCGGCGAGAGGCCAGAAGGGATCGACAAATAGGCCTGCTCGCTATTCTTTCTTCTTCTCAGAGATCGTCCGCCTGCCGATACCTCAGACATCTCGTTTTGTCTGTGAGAGTTGCCTAGATGGACATCCTGGAACAGGCTGCCTGTAACTCCAGAGCGGTTGAGTCAAGGGACTTGTTGATCTCGAATCACAGACAGCGCTCTGCCCTGTGACGATCCGGCGTGTCCTTTGAAAATAGGGGCAACAACCCAGATGCGTCTCTCTCGACGCTGACGGCACGACGCATCGCCAATTTCGATTTGTTCCAACCTGCAGAGACAGTTTTTGGGATTGCATACTCTTTCTGGAGTGCCCGTGTCTGTCTCTCCCCCCTCCAGCTCTCCTTTATGCTACTCCTCTGGGCGTGCGCAAAAATGTTTCGGCATGGTCTCCGGTTGGCTGCAGGTCCAATATCAAGCCGCGTCTGCATGTTGGAAAGCTGTTTCAAACGGCCTTCTTTCACACCGGGCAAAGCAAATTTAGAAACGAGATTCCCCCCCCCTTTCATCCAGCATGCGTTATCTCTTGCTGCGTTTCTCTTATTCATAGCTATCGCACGTTTGATTTTCCAGCTCTTTCTGCTGGCCTCTGTCTGGACAGCGGCTCTCCCCCTTTTCTTCCTTTTTGCTCGGCCTCCCTTCCACCGATGAAAAACGTGGCCTTGCCAACTGCCGGCAGACGGGCATTCTAGGCATTCCAGTTGGTCGTTGTGATTTTGTAATCCAGGGGCTTTTCACGATTTACAATGTGCTTTGCTTAGAAGTGACTGTTTATCTTTCTTTCTGCTTCTATTCTTTTTCGACTTTAGTTGCCAGCAAGACCCGTCCGGATATGAGCTGCACTTTGTGGCGTCTGGAAATACCACACTGAACAGACACTGGAAATACGGACTGCAGACCCGCGCGTACACACACGTACACATGCACTCATAGCCTCCTGCTCTCGTTATCTGCTGCCTCTCGGATGCCTGCTCCTCAGCCCCTTTGCCTCTCGCTCTTGGCGTTCCCTGGCGAGACCGATTTCCTATCCAAGACATTTCCAGACGGCCAGGGAGGGAGACGAGGAAAAGGGCTGTGTCGAGGCAAGGGGCGATGTTTCTGGTTGTTTTTTTTGCCTTGAAGTTATTTTACCCTCTTCTGCAAGTTCATGTAAGAGCTTCTGCATGTCTCACTGGCCCTCCCATTCGTCAATGGGCCCCAGCTGAACAGCCCGACCTCTCGTCCTCAGCCTCCGGTTGGTCAATTGCGTCTGTGTTCCTCTCCCCTCCACCACAACGCATGCTCTGATAAGACAGGCTCTATTTCATCCCCTCTTCTACTCGTGCTACCGCTCACTGGTCTGCTTTCTAGTGCCGGGGGAGGACGGGAAGGACCTGGGCTACGGCGGCCTAGCGACAATCATGGCAAAAGGCCTCCCTTTTCTGTTCCTTGTTTTTTTTGTCAGTGGTCGCCTTCTCTCCCTTGGCCCGCCTCTTGGTTTTCACAGCATCTCTTGCCTGCTGGCCATGACAAATACAGGCAGCCTTTAAGATACTCCCATGTCCTCGGTCAGTTCTCACATCGTTTCCTTCCTCCATCAAGGGAGGGCAGTACTTTTGCCTTGCTCTCCTGATACTTGTCAAGCAAGGACGCCACGCAAGGACCAAGAGAAAGGCCTCCCCCTTGAGTCCTTTTTTCCTGCTACAAATCTTGGGAAGACGGGGACGACAGGTGATGATATTGCCCGCTTGTGCTCTCAAGGCAAAAGAGAAAAGACTCACAGGAAAGAAACCCTTTCCCTGCGGGAGGGCCCTTGGTTCTTCGGGATGCCTGCGTCAGACACGGAGCATTTGCGGAGGATTGCTGGAATGCATGTCAGCCTCCATTCCTGCGAGCAGGCTGGGGCGGAGAGAGGGCAGAGTTATGTTGCTCGTAGGGCACGCTTGTTCCAGAGAGCCGCCGGGACTTGAGATGGTTGATGTCACTGTGACTCTGTCTGCCTCGTTCCCTCTACTCCATATTCTCCTCTCTTCTCTTCCCCTCACCGTCCTTGTGCTTGGCCGCTCGCCTTGCATAGCTCTGCTCCGGCCGTGCATAGTCTGCCCTCTTTTCCTTGTTTATGCCGTCACTTGTGCATGCATCGGCCTCCACCGCCGTCGTATTTTTCCACGCCCGCGCAGTAGTGTGGCCGTCGTGCCCGCGGTGCACTGCAGTCGGCCTCTGCCGACCGCCCACCCACACACCGCAAGACGCAAGACGGATGCGACTGCGGCCTGCATTTCCGCACCGCTCACCAGAGGACACCACGTGCTTTCTGGCCATGGGGTTTGCCACAACCGGCCTGCGAAAGGCGAGAATATGCCTTCAGACGGCTGCTCCATCGGGTATTGCTTCCTTTCCGCTCTTCTGTTCCCCCTTTTTTCCATCTCTGCCTCAGATTGCCATTCTGCTTTTGCATCCCCTTTCCCCTTTCTCCATTTTCATCTCTCACCTCTCAATCTCCCGTCTCCCATCTCACTATTTACTCATACCCGCTCAATTGGACAGTTGGAACTATTGAACTATTCCCGACCGTTCCAACATCCAATTCCCTCCTGACTCGCCCCTCCCCCCCCCCAACAGAGCCTCCCCCGTCGCCCGGTTGAAAAAATAGACGAAAACCAGATAGTCGCTGTGATCGAGCGGACACCTCTCGCGGAACCCTGGGCGCCACACCTGCTGGCTGGCTGTGTGCCCACTCCTCCAACTCTGCTTAGACTTTTCTCTTCGCTTCCACCACGGATGTGCACTAGCAGGACACACTAGCCCGTAGCGCCCTCTGGTTCCCTCGCCCTTCGAGTCTCTTTCTCCCCTCTCTCGCACATTCTCAGGCAGCTTGAACAGGCGCACCCGCCTGCTGCCGTTCCGGCCCCCCGGCTTTCTTCCCTACCCCTGCTCGCCCTTTATTTCTCTTTCCCACCCCCTTGCCTGGATCCTGGGCCCGGCTGGTATACGGCGTAAGCGAAGGCGACGACGCAAGGGCCAAAACGGCCGTGCGGACCAGGTTTGCAAATTGTCTTTTTTTTTTGTCGTTTCATTGATCTGGTTTTTCTCTCCTGTGCAAGCCCAGAGGAACATACCCAAGTCGGAATGGAAAGCGCATCTTCTTCCCAGATTCGTGTGCCCGGAAGTGCATCCCCTTCTTTTCGACTCTGTGTGCAATAATTAAGGTACTTCCTCGCAGAGCGCCGCAGTTGTTTCTCTACTTTTCTCTCCTCCTCCTCTCCTCCTGCTAGCGTTCCTACATAGTACGAGCACACGCAAGGAAAAAGAAAGTAAATACTATGCAAGGGAGTGGATCGGGGTGTCTTGGATGGCCAAGGGGCTCCTCTCTCTCTTTTTCGACCGGCCGTCCTCTGCCAACCACTCGTCCAGCTCCTGCTAGGTCTCCTTGCCAAGTCTCGCCAGTCTCGCCTGTCTCGCCCAGCAAAGCCCGGCCTGCCTCTGGATCGGCTCTCCCAGCAGAGCCCGCCCGCCGCCTCCGCCGCCGCCGCCCCGGATCCGCATCGACTCCATCTGCGCGCCTTGCAGTGGTGTGCAGTAGTGCGCAGCATGTCTCACCGGCAGTCTTTTTTTTGTGTGCCTTTTTTGCCTTTTTCTCGTCTCTCTCGCTCTCTCGCTCTCTCTCGCGCCCTCTCGAAAAGGAAACTGTGCTGATCATTGCTGGAAGAGCATGCCCAGAGGGGCCCATCGAGGCCCCATCGGTTCGTACCAAAGCGAGAAGAGAGAACATACCACCACCTCCCACCCAAACCCAGCCCCAAAGCGCCTGTCTCACCTCCGCTGCGCAGGGCCTCTCAGGTCTCGGGTCTCGTCTATCTGCCCTGCGGCCTCTTGCGCCCTCTCTCGCAAATCCCGTAATGTTGTCGTAATCGCTCAGGCTCTCCGCGTCGATGACTCGCCCGCCCTGAGTGGTGCGATGGCGTTGAAAGCGATGGCCTCCCAAATCTTTGCAAATCTTTCCCAAATCTTCCCAAACTCCCAAATCGCAGCGGACAAAACGGCATTCTTCTTTTTCGTTTCGTTTCGTTCTGGTTCTCCACAGGCCCGCCGCCATCACCCATGTCCCACCATGTTGCCTCCTTGTCCTTTGTTTTTGCTCCCTGCTCCCTCTGTGGAGTATTATTGCTGCTCCTCTTTTCGTATCTCTCTCCTTTGGTCTTCCCCCTGCTCTCAATGTCCTTTGTATTTCAGAGCCCGTTCGCCATCGTCTACGGCAACAGGTGCAAAACGTCTCTGTCTTCTCTGTATTTACGGAGTATGTGCTCCGCAAACACTGCGTCGTCCTAGGCCCAGCTGCGATAGGCTACCTGCGCGCAGGAAGCTTCTTTGCTGCTCGTATCTTATCTCGTGCACAGGCGGTATTCTTAGCACTGCATTGCCAGTAGCGCGCCTAGCTCCCACGTCCGTGCCAATTCGGCACTAGCAGCGCGCCGCTCCCTCGACTAGCCACGGAGCTTGTTGTGCTTGCTGTCTCGTGACTGCTTGTGTCTTCTGCTGCTTCTGTTGTTCCTGTCGTTCCTGTTGCTCCTGCCTTTTGCGACGTACGAGTATTGTTGTGACTGCCAGGACCGTTCCTGCCTCTGATGACCGTCTTGCTGCCAACTTCCAGGGCAGGTGCGAAGAGAGGTTGAAAGGGATTAGGTGGAGCGCAGGGGGCCCAGGAAAGAACGAGCTACGAGTAATTGCGCACGAGCTACTGCGTCTTCCATGTATCTTATTCCCATGCCGAGACCAAACGCAGCAAGGTACGGAGGCAGGCATGGCATGCGCCTGCCCTGCCATGCCATGCCGGTGAGCTGTCACTTGAAAAAGACGTCACGACACGCACAAAATAGCATGGGCAAAAAGCGGCATAGTACGGCGCGGCGGAGAGGAAATATCTTACAGCAAACACCGTAGCAATATGTGATGTGTCGGATTGCCTCTTTGGCTTCATGCCCTTTTTCTGCCTTGTTTTCTCTTCTTGCTTGTTTTTCTCTCTCTCTCGGCCCTTTGTTTTCTTCCACGCATTCCTCCCCCGGGCCACCCCCATTATCTGTCCGCCATCGCCTTGGTAGCCACATTCCTCACACAACAACACAGCAGCTTTCTCGAGCTCCGGCCAGCAGAGCATGTCTGGAAACCGACGACCAGGCACAGACAGAAACGATCGGCACGCCTCTCCACAGGACAAGGAAACATACGACATAAATACGGAGTAGACACTCTCGACGTCCAGCTCTCCTCGCGCAGACTCGCAAATCGCCCCAACCCTGACGACGATCTCCCGCCTCCGTTCGTCTCCAGATCGCTCGCCCATTCGCCATTCGCCATTCTTGCGCGTGCTTCTCGTTCTCGGTGCGTCTCTCGAGTCTCGAGCCTTGAGTCTCCTCTCCGTATCGCCTCACTCCCTGCTCAGCTTGCATGCCCCCTCTTCTCCTGGCGGCCCCTCCTTGTCTCTCGTCGTCCACTCCCCCCCCTTCTCCTCTCACCGGCTCCCGACCTGCCCCCTCGCGTCCCATCGTCTCCATCCCTTTCGGTATTCTGACGCCCTTTTGTTTTGTGCGTGTTCTAGTGCTGTCCTGCTCGAGCTCGCTCGTCTCCAGGCCTCCTCCTCCGCTGGTGGTCGTCTAGGAGAAGGAGGGGGGCGTCAGAAAGAAAACAAAACGGCGCACTCTTGCGCACACCACCAGCATCCCGACGATCAAGGCCACACACGCCCACACACGCCCACACACGCCACACACACCACCTCTCCTCCTGCCTCTGATCTTGGCCCAATTCTTGGCTCGGCCGCCACCCTCGATCTATCGCATCTAGTGTAAGTGGGACCCAAGGGCAGGAAACACGGCAAAAAGAAAAGAAAATACACAACCACCTCGCCGCTCGTCGCCTCTCATTCTATCTCGTCCTGTACCTGTATCCTCCTGTCTCGTCCCGCATCCGCCTCCCCCATCGCCCTGCATGCTCGTCTTATATCACCCTTGTCTGCTCCCTCTTCCCAAGATATCCCGCCGCCGGCTCATGCATGCACTTGCTTTTTCGCTTTCCGCTTTCCTCTCTATCTCTCGTTCCTCATCTTGTTTGTCTTATACGCTGCCTCCTCTGCATCATCCTAGCTCTCTCTCTCGCTCTCTCGCCGCCTCTTTTTTCTCTTTTCTCCTTTCTCACTGCCTCCTCGGCCCCCCCTCTTGCCTGCTTCTAACTCCACTCCCACGCAGCCAAGACGACCTCCACGCGCAGCAGCACACGAAATCTCCGTGTAAAACAGACTCTAGAACCGCCAGACGATCCATCTCGCTTCACCGCGTCCTACTGCAGGGTTCACCACGTCACGGCCCCCCCTCCTAGCACAGGCCCCGGCAGCGCACCGCCTCGACCGCCACTACCGTCACAGCCAGACCAGACCGGGTTCCCCTCAGCTGTTCTGCGCGCGCCAATCCGTCTGCCTTGCCCTCTTCTTTTGTTGATTTACACCTCCTCCTCCTCTCTTCTCGTTCCTGTTTCTTTCTTTCTCTTTTCTCTGTTTCTGTCCCCTTCACAGTCCGGACCGGCTTCTCTCTCTCTTCGGAACATTCCTCTGGCTTTCACCATCACCTCGCCAGCGACGTCTCCCGCTCGTCAACGTCGTCCTCGTCCAACCGTTCAGCGTAACATCAACCCACTACTCTCTCCTGCGGCCGAGAACCGTTGTGTAATGGTCTCTGGTTGGCCGCCTGCTTCATTTTGACACGGCCCAGGACCACGACCCCAGTTCCCAGAACCCGGCCTGCTGTCCGGGATTCCTGCCCAGCTCCGAACTTGCTTCCTCTCTCGCCTGTTCTCGTGCTTCCTCATCTCCCCTGCTCCCTGGTACAGTCCGAGCGCCCACGTTTTTTTTTTGCTGCCATCGCTCTCGTTCCAGGACGCGCCGCAGCAACGCCTCTTTTTCCGGGGATCGTTTTCTTCACGCTCAGCTCATCTCTCAACGGACGACCCTGGCTCGATTGTTCTGCAACGGCCCTCGCTACTCGTCGTGAAACACCTCGCGGATGCCGACCCTACGTTGATTGCACTTCCATGCCTCTGCAATTTGAATAAAACACAGCACGCCCTTATTTTTCCAGCCCCCGCCGCTTTTGCGTTCTCGTCGGCTGCGCATCGAATTGTCTCATTTTGTTCTTGTGACTCTGGCGACCTCTCTCTTTCCTCTAAAACCTACCGCTTGCTCGCTTGCCGGGTCGTTCTCTGAATCACCTTTGTCACGCAACCGGCCGACCTCTCACCAACACTTAAAACTGGACCTGCTGCCGTGAACCGTCTCTGCGTTACGCCGACGACGTCTGGCCAGGCTCCTCCGTTCTCCTCACCAAACACATAACATGTAAGAAAAACCAAATCTGCCGCTTCCCGTCTTCTTTCCTGCTCTGTGTTTCCTGCGTTGTTTGTGCCTTTCTTTTTATTTCTTTGCATCTGCTATTGTTCGTTCTGCTCCTCTCTCGTCCGCCAGTGCACGACTTGGGAACGTGTTACAAAGCGTCGTGGAAGAGCGCACAAGAAGCACATCTGAAAGACGAAGAGGGGGCAGAAAAGAGGAAGCAGCCTGCATGCTGTTAAAGAAAAACCCCTTTGGTTGTTTTGTTTTTGAGCTCCTCCAGTTTCAGCAACCAGACGCTCTCGCTTTTCCTCACTCTTCGTCAAAGCGCTTCTACTCCACTCTCCTACAGAACTGACGCCATGGCCACTCTAGATCTCCCCCGTGCGCTATCCAACACCATGGCCAACGGGATCGACAGGCTCGAACGCCTGTTCTCCAAAAAGAAGCATGCGGCAGTCCGCGAGCCTTCGGCTGCCGGCAGACCCAGCAGCCTGGCCTACACACCATCACGCTTTACTCTGCGCAAAGGACCCGCTTCCCCGTCATCGCCTACAAGACCCTCACCACTGCAGGATCTGCACTTTCCGCAACCGTCCTTCATCCGCCCCAAGGCCGCAAGGATGATTCCTCGCGACGACTCCGCACCTCCTCCGCGGCCAGCTACGGCAGGCCGCAGCCAGAGCGTTCCCGAACCACCAGCAGTCCCTTCTGGAGGAGCCACCTCATTACGTGGCGTCGCACCGGCACGAGGTGGTGCGACAAGAGGCCCGCTAGGACCCCCAGTTGCTGCATCTCAGGCGAGGTCCATGTCGGTGGCCACATCACGCGGCGGCTACGACAGCAAGCGAAGCAGCGCCATCACCTACGGCACCACCAACAGCACCAGCAGCGGCAGCAGCACTGCTGCCAGCAGCGCCAACCGCCGCTCGTATATTGAGACGCCCTGCGAACTCAGCGAGGTCGCGGCTCGTGCTGTTCCCGAAGGACAAGTTCTCGCCAGCATCAACGTCCAGCGTCTTCCCAAGAGATCCTCTTCTCTCCTTCAGCGCCGTGACGTCTTTGTTGCGCCCCTGAGCAGCCTCGATACCTACCAGCTCCAGAAGAGCCAGAGGGACTCCGTTGCCATCACCATCAGCTCTGGTGAGATCAGCCCAGCGACCATCCAGCAGACTACGCCTATTCTCTCTTCTTCTTCACCCAAGGAGCCTCAGCCCGAGCTCAAGATCCAGGGAGACGAACTCCAAGATCTGCAAGACATTCAAGACCTGCAAGGCCTGCCGGACTTGCAAACCCTGAAGGAGCTACAGCAGCCGCTGTTCTTCCCTCAGCAGCGCGCTGATACGCCGCCGCCGTCCGATAAGGACGAGCAGAAGAGACAGTCGCAGGCAACACTTGTTCTGGAGCCTGCATCTTCATCCTCATCTTCAGAAACGCCATCCGCCGGAACGGCCCAAACGACTCCGGAATCCTCGCCTAAGGTGGGAGCCGCAGGCGATTCCGAGCCGACCGAGGTCACTGAGTCCAAGTCCAACGAGGCCGCCTTCACAGAGACACCGCTGCTTTGCCGCGACTCGGTCTTTGCATCCATCGTCCTGCCACAGAACCGCCCTACATCCCCCCCAGTCTCTGCACGCCGCAGATCCCGCATCACTCGCCGCCCAATGTCTCTGCGTTATCAGCGCCACCTGCCGGCCGAGCCTGCGCCATCGTCGCCAAGCTCTGTGCTCATTGAGCCTAACTTGGGCGACTTCCTGTCTCTCAGCGACGATGACATTGCCGAAGCTGTCCCTGCCGGTGCTGCCGCTGCCGCTGCCGCTGCCGCTGCAGCTGCCGCCGCCGAGAAGGACGAGAAGGCGACAAGTAGTGCTCCATCTGCCGTCGTTGCCACCACCAAGACGTCGCCGCAGAGCAAGAGCCTTTTGGCACTGCAGAAGCCGCTACCGCCGGCACCTTCTGAGGTGTCCACGTCGCCGCCGGTATCGCCGACATCCATTACACGGAGACGTGCACTGGCTGCCGCGCCGTCTCACCCGCCCACTTTCCAGGCGCCTCCGCCGGCTTTTCTGTCTCTGCTTCCCGGCATGCCATCGCTGCCCTCGCCTATGTCTTCCTCGAGCGGCCGTCCGCGGACGCCTGCTGGCGAGGCACGCATGGCCGCTGCTTTTGAGATTGCGCGCATTGCTTCGCAGTACAAATTCGACCTGGCATACATTGCCACTATCTGGCCCAAGAACATGGCATTTTTGCAGTCGTCGTCGTTGTCGTCTGCGGCTTCCGGAGCATCGTCGATCGGCTGGCCTTCGTCACCGTCGTCCCCGGTTTCTACGAAGCTCGTGTCGCGCACCAACAGCCAGACCAGCCGCGTCGGCAGCCCGACCAGCCATGCCAACCGTGCCAGCCACATGGGCCATGCCAGCCAGGCCAGCCAGGCCAGCTGCGTGAGCAATCACAGCATGTGCAGCAGCATCCACACCATTTCCAGCACCGGCACGTCTCGTACGACGGCCACGACCGCGGCCGCCGGTCTGAGCAACCACGGCAGCTTTGCCCCCGTGAGTCCTCACCAGCCAAAACTGGAGGCCCAGTTTCTCGCTGCCTATGGTCTGGCCACTGTCCGCGCGCCCTACAGCCTCTCGGCGCCGACGCATGCCAAGATTCTGAACGCGGAGCGCTGGCTCGAGTTCAGCGAGCCGGATGCTAAGCCGGACGAGTTTGCTCGCGGCTACGGCTGTGCTTTCTACCAGGGCCACGCCCCGGTTGCGGTGACGCCCCTCAGCCAGCAGCGCTACCAGCGGCGCCCGTCTACGGACGACTGCGACGCCGACACGGAGCAGGACTACAGCCCCAGCGGCCGCACAACTCCGCGCCCTGCTCGTCGGACTCACCGCAAGGCCGCTGTGAGCCGCGCTAGCACTGCCACCAGCAGCAGCTCGGGCAGCTCGGGCAGCTCGGGCAGCGCCACGCTGAACAACCGCGGAATCGTCTTTGTTGCGTACCGCCGCAAGGAGGTCGCCGATGCGTGTGCGAGCCGCCAGGAGAAAGACGACCTCGCGGCCCTGTACCGCGACGTCGAGGCTCTCGTCGACAAGATCCTGGACGTGCACATGCAGCAGCAGCGCCAAGCTCAACTGGAGACCCAGAGGACCGCGCCCGAAGTGGAGCACGCGCTGGCCGCTGGCTTCAACGGGGCGGGTGCTTCGTGCACTCTACGCCAGTCGCGCTTCCTCGGCGTCAAAGCCGCTGCCTAAGCGCGAAAACTCTTCAACACAATCTTTTTTTCATCTACGTACGCATCTGTCTCGTCTGGTTCGGGATGTCTCTCTTTTTCACTCTCACATTTCCTTCCGCTTTTTTTACGTTTCCTTTGTCTTCAGGGGATGGACATACGGGATGGGAGGTGACATGTACATTTTTTTTAACCCTCGGGGGACAAGTTTACAAATGACGGGCAATGGGGAGCATTACGGAGAAACGGGAGTGCGCTGCACGCACACATCATGGACGAATACCCACACGCAATGCATGGGAAAGGGGGGCATATGCGCTATTGACATCGTCTGACTGCATTTTTTTTTTGGCAATGAGGGCTGCCAATTTGGCGCGCATCTTTGTTTAGCATATACCAGAGCATTTTCGCAATGAACAAGTTTCAAACTTATCAAACATGGGACAATTCATTAAAATCAACGTGACTATTCATAACTTGGGCTTTGATGAATAGGGTATCTATTAGTAGAGTAGATGGGGAAAGCCCGCGAACAGCGCCTACAAAAATGATGATCCTCTTCCAGCACAGCATCTTTTACTCCTCTGCTCCCCTCCTTCTCTTCCCCCCAGTTCAGTCCCGCAGGGTAAAGTCCCAGGGCGCAAACGCCGCGCGGAACGCCTCCACGTCGGCCGACTCCTCGGCTTCGGTCTGCGCGCAGTCCTGCCACACCGCCCGCGTGGCCTCGAGGCCCAGCAGCTTGGCCACCACCCTGCGCCCGTACTGGAGGTCGAACCGCGACCCCTCGTCGAGGCGCATCAGCAGGGTCTTGCCGACGATCTTCCCCGGCGAGGCGCCTTCCGGGCCGTCGTCGCCGCCGCCGGCCCCCTCCTCCTCCCCCCAGATCCACACCCGAAAGTAGTCCCCCTCCACCTCCTCGAACTCCTTGGCGTCCGCCACCACCTCCTCCAGCGCCGGCAGCTTCAGGTTCGCCGCCTCGACGCGGAACGCCGCCTCCGCCAGCCCCCCCGTGGCCAGGTGGGCCGGCACCGGCACCAGCTGCCAGTGCACGTGCACGTTGCGCCGCCGGCTGATCTCCCAGGTGACGGCGCCCAGCCGCCGGCGCGACGCGGCCGACACCATGGCCTGCAGCGCCTCGCGGAACCGCGCCATCTCGCGGTAGGTGGCGGCCGCGACGGCGGCGCCGCTCGGCGCGCCGGCCTCCTCGGAGTGCATGGCCGCGGCCGAGACGGTCGGCGCGTGGCTCAGCGGCACGATGATCATGTGGCCCGGGAAGGGGCGCCCCTGCGCGTCGGCCAGCCCCCGGTCGGCAAACGTCGCCGCCGTCGGCAGGGGCCCCTTGGCCGTGGCCAGGTAGGCGTCGTCGCCGACGCTGGCGATCATGTGGGTGGGCAGGGTCGGGTTGGACAGGCAGAAGAAGCAGCGGTCGGGCCCCGGGGGCGGCGAGAAGCGGGCGCGCTTTCCGCCGTGGCGGCGCCCTCCTCCGCCTCCTCCGCCGCGGCCCTCGTGGCCGCCAAACCGCGAGAACGGCTCGGGCTCGAGCGCGGCGCGCTTCTTCTTCTGGGCGCCGCCGCCGCCGCGGCCCAGAAACGGCGACGGCGTGCACCCCGCGGGGACCAGCGCGGGCGCCTCGCGCGGCAGCGAGAAGGCGTACAGGGCCTTGGCCCTGCCGGCGTTGCCCCAGCGGGCCAGCGACAGGAACCGGGTGACGTCGATGGCGAGGGAGTGGGAGGCGTCGGGCCGCTCCGGGTGGAAGAACCCCTCGCGCTCGTAGAAGAAGGAGGAGGTCTGCTCTTGATCGCCCCCGCCCGCCGCGACGTCGGGCGAGGCCGTCAGGTGGTACCGCGGGCGCAGGGCGGCGACGAGGTCGGCGAGGCCGTCGCTGGAGGGGATGGCGCGCGCCGGGTCGGCGGCGACCCCTTCGGGGAGGGCGGACTGGGACCCGCGCCACACGCCGCGGGGCCAGATGGCCGTCAGCAGGATGTCGGCGCCGTGGGCGCCCCGCAGCGAGGCCTCGTCGGCGGCCGAGTGGAAGGGCAGGCAGGCGTCGGTCGAGGGGCCGGCGCGGACGACGCCGTCCACGGACGCGGCGGAGGCCGGGTCGTCCTCCACGAGCAGGCCCCCCAGGGCCACGATCCGCAGGCCCTCGGCCGTCTTGGTCACGCTCCGCTTGCCGAGGTAGTGCAGGTTGGGGCAGATCTCGCTGTCGCCGCTGCCGTCGTCGTCCTCGGCCGCCTTGTCGAGGAGGGCCGCCACGCGCGGCGGGAAGGGCCGCGTGCCGACGGTGAAGTACGTGGTCACGGGGACCTCGATCTGGCCGCCGAGGAGCTGCGACAGCTGGTCGTCGCTGCCATCAGCGTCGTCCTCCGCTGCGCCGAACAGGTTGCCCGTGGCGATGCAGCAGGCGAACTGGTTCTTGGCGTGGAGGGCGGCGAGCTTCTTGAAGGCGGCGGCGAACTGGCCGTCGACGTGGCCGAGGACGATGCTGGGAAGGCAAAGTTAGTACATGCACACCAATACGAAAAAGGAATGACAGCCTTGACAGTTTGGTCACAAAAACCTCACGTCTTGGGAGGGTCGGCCATGTCCTTGTCTAGACCACGCAAGGCGTGTGCGGAAGGGAGAATGAAGTGCATGGTGCAAGACGGAGAAGGGAGAAGTGAGAGGTGAGAGGTGAGAGATGAGAGGTGAGAAACGAGAGAGCGCGTATATGAAATTGACTGGCGGTGGTGCCGGAGGTGAGATGCAGTTTGTGTGTGAGAGGAGATGGTGAGCAGCACATGTGTAGATGTGCGTGTGGTATAGAATAAAATAAAGCAGAGTGAAGACGACGAGGAGTTTGAAACGGCGTAGAGAAAAGAGCGTGTCTTACAGTTTGGAAGTCATTGCGAAGAAGGCCCGTAGCCGTATGTGCCTCTCTTGTTTCTATTCAGTGACTCAGTGGAGGATGAGGCTGAAAATCAAGATCCTTTGTGAGTCTTGAAGGTGACGAGGAAGTAAATTGGGATTCAGACTTCAGACGGAACGCTGCATGATCCGTTTGCCCCCTGCTGGGAGAACGAGAGCAGAGGAGCAATTGAAGAAAAAAGGAGAAGCTGCTGGTTCCTCTTTTCTTCGCGAGTTGCTGCTGTTTTACCTCATCATTGCTGTCCTTTTCTAAAAAGGAGTCGTGGGCGGTCGTCCGTTTTCGAGATTCGTCGTCGTTGGACGCGGCTGCTTGAAGCGCATGCAATTCAAGGGACGTGTCGCTGAGATGGGCCTCTAAAAAAAAATCGGCTGGCTCGGTTAAGAGATTATCCGAGCCTAAATTGCGACCAGTACTACGGTGTGGCTTATCCGATATTGATATATCCGAACGTCATTCCATCGGCATAGTACAGAGCCGCAAGCATGCCGTTTGGCCTGTATCAATTGCTTGATCACCATCTACAACACAGCACGGCTCTTGCACGTCGATTCAATGATAATGTGTTTTTATTTGTCTCCCAAGAAAAACAATGTTCAATGGAAAACGACCACCCCCACGAAAAAAGGGAGGGGATACCATAACGAACAAAAGGGCTGGAGAAAGCCCAGTGCTGCAAGAAAACCAAGGTCAAGAAAAATCCCAAAACCGTAGTGATGATGACGAAGAAAAAAAAACAAGAAAAGAAAAGGTATCAAACGAGCCCGTTCCTGTCCATGTTGTTTTTGATGGTACGAGGAAAACCGAAGCTCAAAAAAAGTAGAAACGAAAAAGGCGCTCAAAAAAACACCCAAGACACCAAACAGCCATGAAGGCTACCCGCCCAAAAAATCTCCAATCCGTTATTTCGTCTCCTGTCTCTCTCTCTGTCTCTTTTCCCTTGTATCTCTCCCTCTTCTTGTATTTCTCCTAGTGCTCTCGAGAAAATGCTCTCGAGAAAAAGAAAAAAGAAGAAGAAAGAACCTCTGCTCTCTTCCGCGACATTAACTTTCTCACTGATGTAAATACGAAATGCAAGTTTTTGTTGTGTGTATGTACAATGCAAAATGCTCGAGTCTCCTCTGCTTTTTCTTTGCGCTTTTTGTGCGTGTCGCTCAAATAATGGCAAAAGAAGAAGAAAAAGAAAAAAAGACGAGAGAGGATGGGAAACAAATGCAGATGCTATGCAAAACGGGCTCTCATTTTTGTTGGGGTGTTTCTCAATGAGGCGTTGCGTATGCGTATAATGCGTGTGTATGCGTGTATGCTAGTGGAGGACGAAGTGAGAAAGGCAACGATCCGTACCGAGAGGATGTTTGGTGTGTGGCCCCAGGTTGACCGTTGTTGTTGTGTGGTGCCGCCGAAGACTCGGGATGGCGACTTATCGGCGTCATGCTGAACACAGAGCCGATGAAAAGAAACGAAGACGAGAGAGCACAAGGACGGACAAGTGCGCGTTCAAAAAAGAAGACCAACGCCTCGCAGTCGAAGCCCTTGCGATGAACGCCAAAAAAAAAGGAGAAAGTCGACAAAAAAAAAGGAAATGGGAAAATGAAAAGATCGGACATTAATGTACACCGCATGGTCCATCAAAAAAATATTCATGGGATCATGGGAAACAAAAAAAAAAAAAAGTAAAAGGCGACATGAAACACGTTGCTTTCATGTATATTGGTGTGAGCAAGCAATCAGTACGACGCCATGCGCCTAGCGTGGCCGCGGTCGCAGCCGAGAATCGGCGAGGCGCCCATCATCATGGACGGCGACGACGCCTGCGACGCGCTGTGGATCGGGCGGCCGGGCGCCGTCGGCGACGACACGTCGTTGAAGTAGAACGGCTTTTGGCTCTGGCTCTGGCTCTGGCTCTGGCTCTGGCCCTGGCCCTGGCTGTTCCTCGCGCCGCCGCCACCCTCGTGCTGGCCAAAGGCAAACGTCTGGGCGCGGTGCAGGCCCTTGCGGGTCTGCTTCAGGCGGCCCATCTCCCGCTCGCAGGCGAACGCGTGCTCGGCCGCGTCCATCTCGACGTACGCCTGCGGGTAGCACCGGCAGGGGTGCTCGCTGAAGAACCCGCTGTAGCCGCCGTCCAGGATGTAGAGCTCGGGGTACGTCAGGCGCGGGTAGTGCTCGGCATTCGCGGCGCGGTCCTCGGCGCGGAGGTGGCGGGCCATCAGGGGGGCGCGGTGGGCCGAGTACTCGCAGTGCAGCACGATCAGGGTGCGGCCGCCCGCCAGCGGCGGCGAGCTGCGGAGCAGGTGCGTCGCCAGCAGCTCCTTGTCGTTGTAGTTGATGGCCTCGCTGATGTGCCCGCCCTCGTACTCGTACTCGAACCGGCAGTCGATGATCAGCTTGTGCTCGAAGGCGTCGTTAAACTGGCCGTCCAGCACGCGCAGCAGCGTGGCACGGTCGATGCGCGGAATCGAGTCGTTCTGGCCCTCGGGGAAAAAATGCGGCAGGGCGGGCTCGCGCGGGGTGGACGTCTCGTCCGTGTCCATGACGGACGTCAGCAGAGACGGCTGCAGCGCCGAGGGCGCAGCGGCTGCTGTCGACATCAGGGACGGGTCTTCGCGCTTCGGCTTCATCATGTCTACGGGGTTCTCAAACATGCTCAGAGAGCGACGGTACTGCCGTCTCGGGCGCACAAACGAGCTCGACTGCCGCCGGACGTGGTGCCCGTTGATGGGCGACGCGGTACGTGAGTTGGCTGCGGACGCCGCGGCGCTGCTCATCGCCACCAGCGACGGCCGAGAACGCACTGGTCCAGCAGAGGCATTGGCACAGGGGCTATGTGAAGTTTGCGGGCGACGCTCGGCGAGAGGCTGTGATGCGGCCGGCTGCGGCGGAGACTCCTGGAAGCATTCGGAGACGGACAGCGAGGACATGCTCGGCGCCAGCGGCAGACGGCTCTCGCCAAAGCGGAAGAAGGGGAGCTGGTTGTCAGAGTGCATGCGGCCGGACGGGCCGGCAAACGAGTAGCCCTTGGCACGGGTCAGAGAGGCTCTCCGAGGAAGCTTCCTACGTCTGCAGGCACATAATGTTAGCGCTGGCATCTCACGCAACTAGGGCAACGCGGGATATCAGCCGTACTCAATTCCACTCGACAGTGGTCTCGCCGGCTCTAGGACAGCTGCCGGCTGCGGCCCGGGGCAAGGAGACTCGAGCATCATCTGGTCGCTTGGCGAAGGTGATGCGGGAGACGACAATGGTACCTCGACCTCGGCCACAAAAAAGGCTGCTTTCTTTGGAACAGGCGTCATGTCCATCAGGTCCTCGACGGGCAGGGGAGACGACGAGATGGGCAACGGCGGTGCCTTCAGAAAGCCTAGAGAGCCTGTAAGCAAAAAAAAAAATAAAAAAATGGAACAGCAAAAGGGGAGCCGACGGTCCAGCAGACCCGGTCGTAGAAATGCGTACCTCGACTGTCTGCGGCCGTAGAGTGGCAAGCTGTGAAGAGTGCCCGGCGAGGCGTAGGAAAGCGAGGGCTTGCATCTTCGCCAATGCTGAAGTTCTGGCACAGATCGGCGGCCAGAGACCCGGCGGGGGACGAGCCGTGGACGGGACCGAAGCACTCCTGGTTCAGCTGGTCGCGGATGCTAAAGGCGCCAGCACCACCGCCGAGGCCACGGCCACCGTTGCGAGGCTTGCCGGGCGACAGACGGACGCGGAGGTTGGTGAAGAGGTCCCGCTTGCCAAAGGGAGCTGCCGGCCGGTGCATGGCGGCCAGCGGCGAGGAGGTCTCCATGCTCGGGTGTGTGGGATAGAGCAGGAAAAGGTTGATCAGGCCGTCGAGGATGCCTGATCAACGTGGGCCACTGTATCAATGCAGCTTGACGAGGAGGCCGAGAAGGCGGGAGAGTTGAATATTAGATTGGGGGTTTGATTAGTTTGTACTCGTAGAGCTTCTCGAAATGGTCGTCTGTTCTTTTTTTTTGCCGTGGTCGGTCCTGCGATCACACATGCGAGAGGCGTCGAGGTCGAGGAGAAAGAAAGAGAAGCGAGAAGACCGAAGAAGGGGAGAGGATGTTGGGCGAAGCGTTACAGATTAGCGATATATATCCACATTGGGGGTTGTCGTGTGAGGTCGAGAGGGTGGTCTGCTGGGGAGGATGCTCATTGACACGACCTGCTTGCTGGTGGATGCCGAGATGTCGATATGTCGAGGGTGCCGAGGTGTCGAATGCCGAATGTCGAGACGTCGATGTCGATGCCGATATGTCGAAGTGTCGAGGTGTCGAGGAAGGAGCACCGAGGTAGTTAAGGCGGCCAGGGTAGAGGTGAGCAAGGTAAGAAGAGCCGGTGTCGTCTCCTCTCCAGAAAGAGCAAGGAAAGAGAAGAAGAGGTCAAGTGGAAGGTGGAACAGTTGGTTCGTGCTGTTGCACAGAGCAACGGAAGCCGAAAGGGAGGAGAGTAGGAGATTGGGGGCAAGCAAGGGCGGAGAGGAGAGACGATGGGGCCGGCGGTGGACGAGGAAGAGAGGCTGAGGAGTGGGGAGAGAGGGAGGGGGGGAGGAGAGAAGAGGAGGATACTCCGTAGTGAACAAGAGGAGAGGAGGAGAAGACGAAGAAGAAGAAGCTCAGAAGAAGAAGCCCAGCAGGGAAAGGGACGAGGCCAGCAAACGGACCGGATCTGCGTCGGGGGGGGCTGCCGTCTCGTTTCGGCAGGCGGGCGTCTCGCTGCTTCCCTCTCGGTCTCTTACGACGTAGTCGCTCAGCTCTCTCTCTCTCACTCGGTCGCATGCGCCCTGGCTGGATGACCTCTTTGCGAGAGCGAGGAAGAGAGAGGAGTGACGAGAGAGAAAAAGAAGGAAAAGTGGGTTGGGTTGTCAGGGGAGATCCCAAGAAAAAAAAGGGCTGCATGGAGCAGGTGCGCGCTGGGGATCCAGACAAAGAAGGAAGCGGCGACAGGAGAGAGGAAAAAGGCCAAAAATGGCAAATAGCGGGAAGAGCCACCCACGGGCCACTGGCGACTGCCCGGTCAGCCTCTCTCTCGCTTCTCCCAGTGAGCTAAGCTGCGGAGCACTACGACGGTACCAGTTCGTCGCAGGGCACGGAGCATTGCAGGTAAGAAAAAGGTACGGGAGCTCTTGGCGGGGTCCATCCTCCTGTATGGAGCAAGGTCACTACGGCAGCAGCGTTAGCGTGGTTGCCCGTATCTGGCCGTAAGCGCTGAGGCGGGCTGAGGGGGGCCCCTCCATAGGGCGGCAGGGCGACCCCATGGCAACAGAGGCGTCTGAATATTGCGGCTACTCCGAACAGAGCAGGAGCTGCAGCGACGGCGCGTGCGATGTCGTGCTGGGCGATGGACAGAGGAGTGGAACAGCGGAGAATGGGCAGAGTGGGCAGAATGGGCAGCAGAATGCAAGATGCTCCGCAGAGCCGATCGCCGCACAGCGAGGCGATTGGGAACGCCAGCCAAGACAAGCAGCCAGCAGACAAGCAGCCCAGCAAGACAAAACGACAAAAAGAATGCTCCATTTCGTCTCCGATCTGGGGGGATGCGCTCATCCGTCGTCGGCAGACAGCTCCGTACTTTCTCTCTCCACCGCTGCTCGCAATAAGCGGCCGCGGCGCTTGTCGTCATCTCGCCAGTCTCGCTCCTCCTTATCTTGCGACATTTCGCTGCTGGCGCCGGTTTCTTTGCACGCTACGACGGACGCCCTCTCAGCTCTGGATGCCCTCAGCAGGCCGCAGACATGACGCTCTAACCACAAGCGGCGAGCGAAGCAATACTCCGTGCTTCGGTGCTGCGGGCCTGGCTGCTCTGGCTGGTCAACGGGACAAGGGCCAATTTGGGGGGGGGGGGGGTTCCTTCTCGCGCGCATCCCTGGCGCCCTGGCTTTCCCTGGCGGCAATGTGGACTGGACAACCAAAAAAAAACCCTGGTCCTGTTTCGGAATCAGGATGCTTCCCAAGCCAGAGCTCGTTGCCCCCCCCCTTCCCCTTCATCTAACAGAACGGGGGGACGTGCCGTGTGCACAGCTCCTCGGGGACCCTCTGTCTGTTGCAACGCTACCCGTGCGAGGTGCGAGCTATCCGTACTCGTATGTACGCGGGAAATATCCGTACAAGGGACAATAAGAAAGCAATTGCTCCTAAAAGACAAGAAGCTCGGGCCAGGCCTGGGGCAGGCAGAGAGGGTGGCAATAGCTCTGAGACATGGGCCCGCGAGCCAGAATGGATGCCGATAAATTAACCCAGGGAGAGGTCAGGGCAGTCTGACGTCGTACGCGGTACCAGAGAGAGCATTGAGGTCCAATGGGCTGCTCGCCGTGGAGTGTCGTGGAGCGCCCAAGTGGAGGACGGTGGCGCTCTTGTTCGAAAGAGATTTCTCTTCTCTGCTGCGCTGCTTCTCTGGCGCCCGCTGGCGTTCTTTGGCCGCTGGTTGGCTCGGTGCGGCGCGAAAGTAAATAAAGGGAAGGGGGCGCGGAGAAACGTGGTTGCCAGGTGTCCAGGCGTCTTTTGGGCGGCGGGTTGTCTCCCGCGTACATCGGTGTAGCTGCTATACCTGGAAGCCAAAGAGCAGCGATGCCAACAACCGACGGGGGAGATAAGCACATACAGGTACTCCGTAAGGCGACTCCACTGCAGCGTTTTTCTCTCCTCATTTTTCTGTCCTCTTCTTCGTCTGTCTCACGTCGTAAGACTCTCGCATTTCCTTGAATCGGCGAGCTTATTTGCCGTAGCGCCAGATGGGGAACGAAGAATAGCAGAGAAGCGAGAGAAAAAGGACGGCGCCAACCAAAAAAAGAGCAAAGATCAGCGAAACCGCAATCTCGCAACAGACGCCGATGCGGGACAAGAAAAGAAACGAAGGAAAAGGAAGAAGAAAAAATTAAGAATGCGTGCACGAGGGCCATTCCTCTCTGCGCGGTGCGGCCGAGGCGGCGTCAGGAATGCCCAGCAGAGCCTTGTTTTTCCTACGAGCAATTGCGGCGTACTTGTACTGCTCGCCGACTCGTCGTCTCGGCGACTCCGTCCCCGCCTCGTCCAGAATGAAGATTCTTTTCGTCCCGCCGAACAAGGACAAGGCCGCCCGAAAAAGGCAAATACGAGCAGCAGTGGCATGCACCCAGGGCCGGAGCAATCTGCAGAGTCCCGATGTCTTATCTGCAGGTCGTGTAATTACGGGGCACTTTACTTTGCTTGCGGGTTTTCTGGAGTGCAGCGGCTGGAGCTGTCCCGGAAAGACGCGTGCAAGGTTTTCGTTCTCCCCTCGTCGTCCAGGCATCGGTCGTCCCGGCAGCTACGACGTATGGAGAAGGGGGTGGGGGCTGTTCTCACGCGCTCCGAGCTTTTCTTGTATTAAAATGCGGAATAGCTCAACACGCACTCCGTATCGCGGGCGAACCACACCTCTCGAATAGAGACCCCCTCTCTACTCCGTACAAGTAATACCTTCCTCCCTTGCCCGGAGTGGGCTGTGCAGAGTCATTGGTTTCTCCTCGCGCAGTAGCATCACCCAGTCAGATGCAGCACCAGCCAGGTCACCCGCCGGCTCGTTGATAACCTGCATAGACTCGGTCAATCCTTTCGAACCGTTCAAACCTGTCGAACCTGTCCGAGGAGAAAGAGGGGTCGGCAAAAACGCAAGCTCTCTCTCCAGGAGTGACTTGCAGCGTCTTTCTTCCTCTCGTCTCCGGAGTGGTGCGTCCGGCTGGATTCTTTCCGCTTTCTGTTCTCGGGGGTTTTTTTACCTCTTTGTCTCACTGACCCCAATGCCACGGCGTCTGGAATGGGACAATCGGAGAAGGACTTTCTCGAGAATCTAGAAAAACTCTTCCTTCGTGCTTCCCTCAATTCCTTTTCTTAGAAAAAAAAAGGAAATCAGAAGCATTACAATATGTCGGACAAAAACCCACAACCAGCTTTCCCGATCCGGGGCCGTCCGCTGTCGGAAAGCAACCCTCACTGCTTCCTCCTTTGTAAGCCGCTCTAATAGCAGCGAGATACTCCGTACGATTCAAGCAGACAAGTATTTTCTTATTGCGTCGTACTTCCCCCGTGCTGCTCTTCATTCCAGGCCGGCGCAGCCCGCTGCTGCTGGCGTGCGCACGCAGTACGTCGTAGACTGGGCTTGCTCTCTCCCCTCCCTTGCGTCTTTTTTTCCCTCTCCCTCCCGTCTCCGGTCCTTTTGTTCGTTTGGGCCTTTGTTGCGAACCTCACGCGGCCCTTCCCCGGTTCCTATTGTACGAGGAAAGGCTCTGTCTCGAGTTCGCGCGCCACGTTTCGGGATGTGTTACTCTCTTACTCTCTTGCCATCTTGCGTCGTACGGAAGCAACCCATCTCGCTGCTCTTCTCTGTACCTCAAACGACGGCGTCAGGCTGAGCCACAGGGACGAGGGTCCGCAGCATGACGTTCAGAAACAGACAAGCACCCTCTTTTCTCTCTCTGACAAGGCACTTAGTTCTGACTGCATGCACTGCACAGCGCACCCCCCGCCCGGGATGGCGTCGTAGGATGCAGAGAGATGGAAACAAAACAAGCTCACGAAGAACCTCAAACACACGACTGCGGAGTAATTCCTACTCTCTCTGCGAACAAAAAAAGATGCCGTGCGTTTCCGAGTCCGCTCCTCCTGACGACATGCGCTGTTTTTAGGACCAAGGAGCGTGTTCGCCCGGGGGGGGGGGGGGGGGGGAAGACGAGGCGGAGCTGATGCTGAAGCAAGGGTGTCTGTGTCCGCATTCGCTTTGTTTACTTCCGGCACACACTTTTCTCTCCACACCACACCACCACGACAGCCTTTCCCCCTCTTCACCGCTCTTTTCCCAGGTCTCGAACAGAGAAGTTGCAAACTAGGATGTCGCTGACACCTTTTTTCGATCATGCCTTTTCTTGTATATTAATTGATTGGCACTCCTATTTGTTGGTTCTCCTTGACATCAATCAAACAAGGGGAGGGGGGAGGGCACAATGCCCGTCTCGTGTCAAGGGAAAAAAGTAAACAAATGACGTACGGCCGAAGAAAAGCGCGTTCCGCGCGTTTGTCAGAGAGGGGAAGAGCTAAGCAAGTTCCAGCTTACCCATTGGCGGGGCAAAACCCATGGTTTGCTTTGGCCTGGTGCATACGCGTGGTCACGTTTTTTATTCCAGGTTCCAGTTGGCGGCTCACGTGCACTTCGCGAGCCACTAACAAGACCTCTCACGACGACCTTCTTTGACAACGCTTTTATTGTAATGCAAGACAAAAAAAAATCAAGAGAGGATCAAGAGGTGGGAGATACCAGGGCCAGTGGCAGTGCACTTGAGGATCGTGAATTTTTGTACGCATCAAAAAAAAAAAATTTGTATATTTTTGTGAGACTGTCTCGCCTTGTCTTAAAGGGTCGCATGACGTCCGGTCTCAAAGGCTCAAGAGAGAAAGCCCAAAGTTTAAGAGCACGAGGCCACGATCCCAGCTCCGTCACGATTCGACGGCGTTCTGTCGGCCTAATATTGGCAGATCCTGCCGTCCAGTTCTCTGTGATACGATCGAATAAAAAACAAGATAAAAGGAGAAAAAAAAAATCCCCAACAAAATACGTTGACGAAGTGTTTCGCCAAGGATCTTTTCATATAAAATAATATTTTATTGCAAGAGACACAAAAAAAGAATGCTGCCATTGTTCCAAGACGATGTCCGTCATCAAAAATGCGATATACCGTATCCCGGTGTCCGATCCTTGCCTGGGGCCCTTTGCCTGGGCACGCAGAAATCGTTAAACGTGCTCGCTCAAAAGATATCTCGGCCAAAAAAAAAAAAAAAAAAAAAAAAAATACAAAATACAAAAAAAACAAAAATACACACCCGTTCCCAAAAACCTAAAATAATATTGAAAGAGGACAGAGGACAAAAAAAGCAACAAAAAAAACCATGATGGTACAAAAGCGCCCCAAGGCGCCGCTGTCATGTGCGCGTGGTCGGATCATCATTCGTGGCGAGGCGCCATGGTCTCTGCCTCCGTCTCCGTCGCCAAAGACGACACACGCGCCCATCTCATCCGAAAACGGCGTGGTAGTAGTTCTTCAGGTCCTCGCACTCCGCGTTGGTCGGCAGGAAGTTGCGCAGGCACGCGGCCTTGCGCACCTCGTCCCACAGCGCCCTCTCCACGTCGTAGCCCGCCTTCACGTTCAAGTCCGTCCCCGCGCCCCAGAGCCGCGTCGGCGCGCCCGCCTCGTTCGCCGCGTACACGGCCTGCATCGACTCGCCCAGGCGCAGCAGGTCGATCTTGACCAGGTTGTGGTGCACGAACAGCCAGCGCGCGTGCACCGCCTCGGCCTCGTCCTCCTGCCGGGCCTCCTCTTCGGGCGAGAGCGGCGCCCAGCTCCTAGGCGACGTCCCCCTGAAGCGGAGGGGCGCCCGCGGTTGCGGCGGGCGGCTGTGGCTGCTGCCCGTCTCGAGGGGGGGGCCCCTATTCCCCGCCGTCTCCGCTATCTTCTTGTCCGTGATCAGCCGGTAGTCCTCGGCGGGGTCGGCCTGCAGCATGCCCGCGCCGACGTGCGCGCCGTTGATCCAGCGGCCCAGGATGCCGGTGCGCGTGTGCACCGCGTAGGACGGCTTGCCCACCGCCATGGCGCCGTGGAGAAAGGTCTCCTTGTCGCCCTGGCCGTGCCCGCCCTGCGACAGCAGCGGGTAGTAGAAGCGCGGCCCGTAAAAGTTGAAGTACGCGGCCATGACGAGGCTGGCGCCGTGGCGGTCCTTGTCGTACAGCATGACCCCGGACTCGGAGCTGCGCCGCTCCATCAGCCGCGGGGTCGGGATCTCCAGGATGTCGTACAATACGGGCGCCACCGTCGGCAGCCACAGGTCGGGCCAGGTGACGAGGCCGCGCGTCGTGAACGGCTCCGCGTCGAATAGGTAGTCGGGGTTGTGGATGGGCCAGCAGTCGGCGTCCAAAAATAGAATCTCCCGGAACGACGAAAAGATAATGGCAAACACCTTGAACTGGAACTTCTCGAGCGCGGGCATGTTGGGCTTGGCCTCCCAGAACCGCTGCATGACGTGGCACTCGGCGCCGAGCGGCGGCAGCACCTCCTCGCACAGCCTCTCGTCGTAGTCCCCGTCGCTGCCGAGAAACAGCTGCACGGGGAGCTGGGATCCGCTGCGCCGCAGCATCAGGATGGACGTCAAGGCGATGCCGACGTAGCTGCCCCCGGCGGTCATGACGATGCCGCGCAGGGGTCCGGTAGTCACCGTCTCGGGCGGCGGCGGCGGATTTCCGTACGCCCTGCCGGAATACGGCATCTGGCGGCCCAGGCTGCGGGCCAGCCTCGTAAATTCGAAGCGGGCGGTCTTCATGGCATCGCGCAGGTCGTCGTCCAGGTGCGTCTTGTCGACGCGCTGGCGGTCCTTGTCCAGCAGCGGGTTGGGCTCCATGTCGTGGTTGGTCACCGGGTCCTCGATGACCACCGTCTTGTTGGTGTACGGTCCCAGGTACACGATGGCGTCCAGGAGCCGTTCCCAATACCGCAGCATGTTTTTGGAAGGGGGGACGCCTCCTTTGGGCGGCGTGGCGTGTTCGAAGGGTGCTCCCTCAGCGCCGGTGCCGCCGCCCATCGGGCTCTCGAGATGCGTCCTACTCATTGCAGTTGCCTGCGAGGACGACGGCTCCCCATAGCGGTCGCGGCCGCCATTGCCGAAGGGGCCGTACAAAAATATCCATCCAAAAAGGAGAATAAGAACGCCGAATGGTGCGTTTTTCCAGGTAAAGAAGAGCATGTTGAGAAGGGCCGGGGCGATTTTGAACGAAAATATATGAAATGTCGGGGGTGCCGTCCCCGGTTCTGTATCGTGTGATGCTGTGTTTTGGTGTTTCGGGCGTGCAAGTGTCGAGATGCTAGAGACGGCAAAGCGTGAAATGGTTCGCTGTATCTCGAGGAGTCAAAATGTGGAAGAGAGAGAGAGAGAGGAGAGAAGCAGGCGACCAGGACAAAAACAACACAAGGCGAGGAGTTGAAAACTGAAAGGAAGCGACGATAGGGAAGGGACAGCAAGAGGGGGTTCCTTCCCCTTCGGGAGTTGACAAAGGCGGGCTGGTAGCTTTTCCAAAACGGAAAGAGCGCAGAGTGACGGAAGCAGGAGCTTTCAAAACACGTCCGCTCCCGAGCAAACGAGTTGGAAAGAACTGATTTCCGAATATCGTGACGCTGAGCTGCGACAGACGCGGTATGCGAGAACGGGACGAGGCTGGCTGGAGACGCGAAAGTGCAGTCGAAGAGCATGTTCGCTCGTGTCCGGGTCGGCGATGATTCCTTCAGCTGTCCAAGCAGGCAGCGAAGTGCTGCAGGACTCTCGAGCCCAGCCATGCCTCGCCACGGCCGGCAGCAGGCCGTCTGCGGGCATTATCAGAGCTTGTAGAGCAGAAATGTTCCGTCACGTCGTTGCGATCCATGGGCGTTGGGATCTCAGCAGGTCGCCCGCTGGGGTTTTTGCGGTCTCAGAAAGAACGAGATAGAATGAGCTTTATTGGTTCCTCGCAAGATACGATGTTGTTTTATTTTGGCAGTGTCGATGTCCACGGCGATGTCAACCAGAGTGACCTCGGGAGATTTTGTCGGTCGCCGATTCTCTCCCCTCAGCCGTTGTATTGTGTCATCGGCTCCGGTCTCAGAAAATATCAGACACTTGATACACATGTGTGCCACGAGGCTCGGATACGCTCGCACATGCTATTCCGCACAACGCAGGTGGTGCTGGCCCCCGAAGACCCTTGGCTCTGACGACCATCGATCATGAAAGGCTACTTGCCGACGGATGGTGGTGTGCACCCATCAGGACAGGCACGAGTTTCTGACTCTCGTGTCTCTGGCAGACCGTCGCCAAAGGGGGAAAGACAGACACAGAGAAAACCGATTCGCCGAGCGCTTGGCAATGAACGACGTGTTGTCAGACATTTTCCCTTTCATAATACCGAGACAAGAAAATCGTAGCATGAAGTGTGCTATGGTGTTCCTGTAGACGTTTTCGTGCCCAAGGGACCTTCCTACGCTTTCGCGGACTGATAATGTGTTTCCGCAGTGGCCTGCTCGGCGCTCTGACACAGGGCCGTGATGGCGTTGCAGCCGCACTCCGCAGCTCGTGAGAGCGAGCAGTTATCTTGAACATTCGAGCACGCATAGACTTGGCAAAAACGAGTTCTTCCTTTCCTCCTCACACTGGCCTGTCTTTACATCTTGGTGTGCAAGATCACCTCTGGAAGTGTTCCTTGGTTTTTCGTATTCTGCTCGCCCCCTCCTGTCTTATATCTGAAGTTTCGGCAAGGATTCTTCTTCGGTACTATCCTGTCTCATCAGCAAAAGCTGCAGAGAAAACCTGCTGCTGGCGTCGGGGCGAAGGCACGGCGGCCGTACTCATACGTGGGTGTTGTCTTGCCGTGGACACGCTCCAGGTCTTTTTTGTCCTTTCTTTTCGCTCATCCTTTCTCTTCTATGTGCAGAAGAGATAATAGAAAATACTTCGTATGCTTGCAAGTGCGCTCGCTGGCACTGCTCTTCTAGTAAGGTGATACCTTCTTGAGGTGGGGATAAGACAGGTTCACGTGGAGCAGAGCAGAAAGAAAAGACGGGACTACTTCCACCGCTTGCTAAATACGCTGGCTCATTAGCAAGATTGAAAAAAAAATAGACAACTCTCGCTCGCTCAAAATATCAAAAGAGTAGTCTTGTATCTTCAACAGCGCCATCCCAAGCCCTTAGACCGTAAACTCGGACAGCTGTGCCGCTGCACTGTCGTGCTCCAACGAAACGAGGGTGCGTTCTTTATGCTGGCCCATCTTCAGTTCCACCAGCCTCTCCATCGCCTCGTGTTCCCGCTGGCTGAGGAGGCCCAGCCTCGCGTGGTGGTCACCGTCTTCGTTTGGCCCAAGGAACGTAGGATCCAAATGTCTCCAGAATATCAAGTCAAGCACCCAGCTGTTGCGCGCCGCATAGCTGATCATCCACGACTGGTCCTCCCACCTCTCTCGCATGCGCTGCGAGAGAGCCGGGCTCGTCTTTGTGTTCTTTCCCCCTTCCACCTTTTTCTCTTCCGCCTCCAGAACGCGGAGGAAGGTGTTCAGACGAGGCTTGTATGCCTCCATCCACGGAACGTGCGCACCGGGCCAGTCGTCGGGCCTCATCAGGAGCAGCCACCAAGGCGGGTCAGACGAGAACTGCGCCGGCGCCACGTAGGCGAACTCCCAGTCCATCACACCGACGACCCGGAGGTCCTTGTCAATGAGGACGCTGGACGGGCGGAGGCCTCGGAGAACAGTCGAAAGGCCGGCTCATCGTCCTTGCTGCAGCCGGCATTCCATCCCGGTGCTAGTTGGCCCTTGGCCGCAAGACGACGAAATAGCTGGCGAGCCACGTATTTGTCCCGCGCATCGTCCTCGTCGTGGACAGCATCGTTTCGCTGAAAGACAAGCTGTGCGAAGTGCTTGTTCGTTAGCGCCGAGTACCACTCGTCGGCAGTAGAATAGTGTTGCTGCGCCCGGGGCGGCGGGAGCAGCGTGGTGGGCATGGCCGTGAATTCCGCGAGGGAGTTCATGTTCTGGATGAGCGGCCGACCCGACACCGAGAAGCGGCCATCCGCGTCCTGGACCAGGGAGCCGATGCGAGGGAACGTCAGGGCCGACAGCTGCAGCAGGATGTTGGCCATCTGGCCGCCGACGTGCCGTCTTTGTACTCGAGGCGGAAAAAGACATTATACCCGCCCCGGATCGGCACGTGCAGCTCGGCCGCCGCGCCGGGCTTGTACGTTAACCTCCGCGTCGTTCCGTTCCCAGGCGAGGTCGTCCTTCCACATGCAGATGTGTCTGCGCTTAAGCGGCATGGCAAATGGCACGACACAACAGGATGTGTGTGTAAGGGAAGATAATCGCAGAGATGTGCTAGGAGCCACGGGAGCGGGTAGCGGAAGGCTAGATTGATTGTTTTCACGGGGACACGAGCCTGTTGTGTGTTCCGCTCGATCTCTCAGGCTGCGATTGCGCCCGGCATGTTCGTCGAGATGTGCACGAGTATATATTTTGTCTCGAGTCCCACCTGCCATTCTATCATTCTATCATTCTATCATTCTCATCCTCTCTTCGAGTCTGGACACTTTGTCTTTAGCACCATCTGCGCTCTTCCGAAACCCTGCATACCAGGAAGGAAGATGCGCCAATTCCAGGGCTGCGGCTCTGCCGAGTGAGTTTGATGTTGTACTTGTACGAAGCAAGACAGTTGGAATTACCCCATAATAGGGAGGGCAGGCCACAGTAGGCTTTCTTCCAAGGCGCAAATACGAAGAGTAAAATCCCGTGACTCATCACCTGTTAAGACGCCAGAACCGCTTTCATTAGTCATAATCCTAAATAATACACGGGCTGCTGCAGGGCTTGCGCTAACACGGCTAGCAGGCTGTGCCTGCTGTTGTTAAGGGGCTAGCTCGCTGGAGCGTCGCACTGCGGATCGTGGCTGGGGGGCTCTGGTTCCTTCTTGTTAGAGGCTGACGTGTGTTTCCGACGCGGCGCCACAACGGACCACCTTTAACCCAGACGACGGCGGCGACGACGACGACGATACGAAGACAAGCAGCGACGCAAAAATCGTCCTCAGAGCAGCCTTTCTCTCCTCCTCCACCCAATTCCCCCCAAACCCGCATGTCCGACATCGTCATCGCCATGGCCAGCACCCTGCTCGACCTCGTCTACTCCATGGGCAGCTGCCTCTCGTGCTTCCCCAGCACGCCCACCCTCAAGATCAACGGCCGCAGCTTCAAGATCCTGCGCCTGCTGGGCGAGGGCGGCTTCTCCTACGTCTACCTCGTCCAGGACGCCGCCTCGGCCGAGCTGCTAGCCCTCAAGAAGATCCGCTGCCCCTTCGGCGCCGAGTCCGTCGCCCAGGCCATGCGCGAGGTCGAGGCCTACCGGCTGTTCGCGCGCGCCGAGGGCATCATCCGCTCCGTGGACTACAGCGTCGCCACCGAGCGCGGCGGCGGCGGCGGCGGCATCGGCGACGGCGGCGGCGGGCCCGCCAAGACGGTGTACATCGTGCTGCCCTACTACCGCCGCGGCAACCTGCAGGACCTGATCAACGCGAACCTCGTGAACCACACGCAGTTCCCGGAGAAGCACCTGCTGCAGCTGTTCCTGGGCGTGTGCCGCGCCCTGCGGGAGATGCACCACTACCGGGGGGGCGGCGGCGGCGGCGGCGGCGGCGCGGGAGGTGGCGGCAGTGCGGGAGCGTCAGGCGAGCACATGACCGTCCCCCAGCCGCGGACGGGGGCCGGCGCGTCCTCGACGTCCGTCGCGTCCGGCGCGTCCGGCGCCGGCGGACACGCCGCGGGCGGCGCCGACGACGAGTTCGAGGCCGAGCAGCAGCGCCCGCTCATGGGCGAGGAGGAGCCGCGCGTCGGCAGCGGCAAGAGCTATGCGCACCGGGACATCAAGCCGGGTGGGTGCTCTCTCTCTCTCTCTACTCTCTTTTGTCTCTCTGCTCCTTTGCTAATCTGCCGTCCTGCTCTAGGCAACATCATGATCGCCGACGACGGCGCCACCCCCATCCTCATGGACCTCGGGTCCATCGCCGACAGCCCCCTCGCCATCACCTCCCGCAGCCTCGCCATCGCCACCCAGGACGTCGCCGCCGAGCACAGCACCATGCCGTACCGCGCGCCCGAGCTGTTCGACGTCAAGACGGGCGGCGTCGTCGACACCAAGGTGGACATCTGGTCGCTGGGCTGCACGCTCTACGCCTGCCTCGTCGGCAAGTCGCCCTTCGAGATGCGCTCCGACGAGACGGGCGGGTCGCTGGCGATCTGCGTGCTGAGCGGCGACTGGCGGTTTCCGGACGAGGGGCCCGGCGCGAAGAAGAAGCCGAAGCGGACGGGCACCGGCATGAGCGCCAGCGGCGCCGCCGAGGCCGCCGCCGCCGCCGCCGCCGCCGCCGAGACGCCCATCAGCGAGCCCGTCCGCGAGGTGGTGCGGCGGTGCCTGAAGGTGGAGCCGGCCGAGCGGCCCGACATTGACGAGCTGATCACGCTCGTGGAGGAGACGCTGGAGCAGCTGGAGTAGGGGTAGTGGGAAAGAGAAGGGGTATATACGCAGCAGAAAAGAGGTGTACGATAGACTGTCGTATTTTGTCGTATTTTGGTTACGGTTTTATCTTTGCCGGGAGCACATCAGCCACAGTATTACACAACGTTTTTTTTTGGTCATGAGCGAGTTTAATGAGCAAAATTTTTTCTTTGGTTCGTCTTCTTTTTTTGTCTTCTCTTTCCAAAAATGGATCAAATTATTCCCGTACATTGCATCCAGCTCGGGTTCAAACCAAAACTATCTATACCAAAAAAGCAAGAAAGCGAGAGCAAAGGAAACCAAGAAATCAAGGTGGAGAAATCAAGACGAGTCTGGACCGACCGTCCCATTTTCCAACCAGAGATCAGAAAAAAAAACAAAAAAACAGATCTGGACTACGGGTGGGTCCCCGTCCTACTCCGCCGCCTTGAGCTCGACCCGGTACGTCGCCACCTCAAACGGCCGCAGGTCCACGTCAAACAGTTCGCTCGTCTCCTGGACTTTGCCATCCTCCACGGCGAGCTGGCCGACCTGCTCTTCGAGGTCGTCCGGGCTCGCCGCCGTGCGGCGCAGCGCCACCACCTCGAGGTCGTCCTCCAGCAGGTTCGTCTTGTACACGCTGGCCACGGCCCACCCGGGCAGGCTGACCGCCACCGTGCCGCGCGACCGCCCGCCCAGGCTGTCGTAGATGCGCAGCACGACGCTGCGGGTCTTGCGCGGCGTCCGCAGGTGCGGGCCGTCGGCGTCCTTGGCCGTCTGGGCCCGCACGTCGGCGTCGTCCTCGGCGCGCTTGACCGTGTCCAGCACCAGCGAGGGGGCGCCCGTGAGCGAGATGGGGACTGCCTTGAGCTTGAGCGGGCTGCTGATGGCGGGGACCGCCGCCGTCGTCGTCCTCCGCACCACCTTCGTGAGCGGGTTGTTGAACTCGTAGGCCTTGCGCACGGTGGCCGCGCCGAGCGTGCCCTCGTGCGGCAGGATGGCCCAGCGGATCTGGTGGCGGCCCATGTCGGCGTGGGCGTCGGGCGCCTTGGGCGAGCGCAGCAGCGACAGGCGCATCAGGCTGCCCACGGTGGCGAAGCCGTACTTGCTGTCGTTGAGGACGGACACGCCGTAGCCGTGCTCGGACAGGTCGGCGAACTTGTGGCAGCACACCTCGAACTTGGCCATGTCCCAGGTGGTGTTGTAGTGCGTCGGGCGGCGCACGAGGCCGAACTGCGTCTCGTAGCTGGCCTCGGTGTTGCGCACCGTCACGGGGAACTCGACCTTGAGGAACTTCATCGTCTCGTGCCACTCGACGTCGCTCGTCACCTCCACGATGGACGGCTGGCCCGGCAGCGCGGCCGACAGGCTGATGGTCGTGCGGATGCTGCTCTCGTCGCTGATGCGCGTCTCGGTCACGACGCTGACGCGGCGCGGCTTCTTCTCGCCGACGTACGTGGCCGTCGTCTCCAGCTCCTTGCGCGTGTCCAGGTGGTACACCTCGACGTCCCAGGCCTGCCAGTACAGCGGCTTGTCGTCGAAGATGACGAACTGGTTGGCCTTGCCGCCGGGCGCGATGACCTCGCGCTTGTTGATGCCGTCGTACAGCGACGTGATGACGCCGTTCTGGATGGTCACGCGCAGGTCCGCGTTCTGCATGACGAACACGCCCTTGCTGACCTCGTTGACGGCCACCTCCGAGGCCGGCCACTCCGCCGCGTCCGCCGCCAGCGGGTGGAACGACAGCAGCGGACCGGAGCCGCTGGCGATGCCGCACTCGGTGTCCGACAGCTCGACGAGCTCGCTGCGCGGCCAGGGGAGCGTGTTGACGACGGCGGCGGACGAGCCGTGCAGGGCCATCTCGCCGGGCCGGACGGCCGCGAGGCCGAGCGCGCCGTAGATGTCCTGGAGGACGCGCTCGGAGGTCGCGAACAGCTTGGCGTAGAGCTCGTTCGAGTCGTCGTAGCACATCTCGATGGAGCTGCCGGGCAGGCAGTCGTGGAACTGGCACAGCAGCGTGGCCTCCCACATGTCGTCGATGTCGGCCTTGGGGTAGCGGTAGTCGACGCCGGGCGCCAGCGAGGCGAGGGTCGCCAGGTGCTCGACCTCGCGCAGGACGGACTCGGCGCGGCGGTTGTTGCGCTTGTTGTTGGCCTGCGTGGTGTAGGTGCCGCGGTGCAGCTCAAAGTACAGCTCGCCGTACCACGTGACGAAGGAGTCGGCCTTGGCCTCGAGGCGGCCGAAGAAGTCGTCGACGGACTGGCCGAGGTGCACGCGCGGCAGCAGGCCCACGTTGTCGGCGATGCCGCGCGCGCGGCGCAGCTTCTCGACGTGCTTCCACGTGGGGCCGCCGCCGCCGTCGCCCTTGCCGAAGACGAGCAGGGACGTGTGGTCCTGGTCCATGGACTTGTGCTGGGTGATGCTGCGGCGCACGTCGCCGAAGTGGGCCTCGGCGGTGTAGGTCTCGGAGGGCGGCATGTGGCAGAGGACCTGGGAGCCGTCGAGGGCGACCCAGTTGAAGGTGGTGTGGGGGAACTTGTTGATGTTGTTCCAGCTCAGCTTCTGGGTCAGGAAGCGCGTCATGCCGGCCAGGCGGCACAGCTGGGGCAGCTGGCTGGAGTAGCCAAAGGTGTCGGGCAGCCAGAAGGTCTGGCAGCGCTCGCCGAAGTGGCCCTCGAAGAAGCGCTGGCCGTAGACGAACTGGCGCACGAGCGACTCGCCGCTGGGCATGTTGGTGTCGTGCTCGACCCAGCTGCCGCCGATGGGGTGGAACTGGCCGGACTTGACCTTAGCGCTGACGCGCGCGAAGACGGAGGGGTAGAGCTGCTTGAGCCACTTGTACTGCTGGGCCTGGGAGCAGGCGAAGTTGAGCTCGGGGAACTGCTCCATCAGGTTGCACTGGTTGGTCCAGGAGCGGGCGACCTTGCGCTTGGTCTCGGCCCAGGGCCACAGCCAGCAGGTGTCGATGTGGCAGTGGCCGATGCCGAAGACGATGGGCTCCTTGCCGGGCTTGACGGCGAAGACGGACGACGAGTCGACCTTGGGGCCCAGGTACTCCTCGGCGACCTTGCGGGCGCGCAGGATGGAGTCCTGGCTGCCGCGCTCAAAGGTGTCGATGATGCGGGTGGCGACGTTGAGGGCCTTGTGCTGCTCCCACGAGTCGGTGGGGAACTCGCGGGCGGCGTCGCCGATGATCCAGATGTCGATGTAGAGCTGGCGCGCGGCGTAGTTGACGGCGACGATGTCGGCGAGGGCGAGCCGGAAGGTGCGGTTGGGGTCGGGGGGCTGGATGTTGTCGCCGCCGTTGGCGTTGCCGAACATGCCGTTGCAGGCCATCTCGACGTAGATGGTGTGGGGCGCGCCGTCGCGGAAGCTGTCCGGCAGCACCCACTCGATGCGCTCGTCGCCGCCGGTCAGGCCCTGCAGCGGCTCGCCGGCCTCGGACCAGATGAGGCCCTCGTTGTTGGCGTCCCAGTGGAACTCGAGCAGCTCCTTCTTCTGCAGCTCGGCGGGCACGGTGATCTCGACGCGGAACCAGTGGGTCGACCACGACGGGCCGAACGAGGTGCCCACGGCCGTCTCCTCATAGGTCTGCTTGACGGCCTCGGCGAAGGTCGGGCGCTCGAGGTTGGGGGCGCTCCACTTCCAGAGCTTGACGTGCGGCTTGCCGGAGGCGACGCCCTCGTCCATCATGCTGGGGTGTGTTAGCGAACCGTCGGCTAGCAGACGGAAAACGCAGACGAAAGCAGACAGAAAAGCACACGCGCAGGGCACGCGGAGAGCACAGGGAGACGTACGATAGCAGGTTCACCTTGTCCCACTGCCCGCTGCTGTAGAACTGGTTGATGCGCTCGCGGTAGATGCCGGAGATGCGCTGGCCGACCGGCCGCTCCGCCAGCTGCGGGTAGCTGTGGCCGCACGCGTGCGGGGGTGCTCGCTCGCCGCCGCCCATGGTGTGTGAATTGAGGAGAAAAAAGAGGAAATGCGGTGATGGAGAGAGTCCAGTGCTCTCGGTCGAGACTGCGATGGTGAAGCTTCACGAGAAAACCAGGTTTGCCGATTGCGGTCGGCGGGCGGCTAAATGAGGAGGAGGTGTTGCGGAGCTAGATGAGTAGAGACTGAAAACAGAGATGGCAATTTATATCTAGAAAAACAAATTCGACGAGGTTCGCAGACGTGTGCGTGGCCAGGGAGCGACACAGAATTGAGCAGATCGGTACGAGATGGAGTGTAGAGAAGAAGGGAGCTGTGAGGTTTCGAAGGGGGAGGAATTGAGAATGTTACGAGTCCGAGTAAGGCAGCTTGCGGCGAGCATGACAAGCACCAAGGCTCGCAGCTTCCCTTCGAGTTCCCGCCTTCTCCGCACAGTGAAACCCGTGCCCACAGCTGTGCCCGCCTTTTCCTAGCCTGCGAGTACTTTACGACGCCTGGCGGGTCTCCACAGAACCTCCGACCTCCTCTCTTGCACCGTCTCCCTCGCACTACGTAATTGTGGGTCTGCCCTGTGCCACACCCGCCCCTCTTTCTGCTGTTTCTGTCGCTGCCCCTTCCTGCCTCCCCCCCAGACACTGACAGATGTGGACTAGCGTACGACGGAAAGCGCTCTGGGACCTGCCTCAACAAAGAAGGTACGACACGCAGCAGCAGGTGACACCCCCCTGGTCGGAGGGGAGTGACTCGGCAGCTGACGAACGACTTTTGGGTGCTTCCCGCAGCGGGGCGAAGAGGAAGACGGAAAGGAAGAAGAAATAGGAAATCAAGAAAGACCAGAATCTTGCTTCCTGCGGCATCTCGAATGACATGTGTTCTTATTGTTGAAAAGAAAAAGAGAAAAGGAGAAGAGCAGAGAACAACGCGTGAAGCAATCAACTCAAATAAAGACAGGACGCGGAAAAGGACGCGGAAAGGAACGGGATTCAGTTTGACATTCCTGACGGCAAGGCTGCAAGGGATGCTTTCTCCGGTATTCTGCAGTGCACGAGCTCGTGCAGCCCTGCGAAAGGGGGGCCTTGGTAGGGAGCAAGCAAAGTGATTCGAGAAGACACCGAGGGCATGCGCAGACCGGCAGCAGCCTCGTGCATATCAAACACGGCGGGCCGTCGCTGTCGACGAAATAAGCCTGATCCTTTAATAAACACTATCCATTGACTTGCCATCTTCCGCGTAGAAAAATGGTCGAATAGAATACAAAGAAAGAGCGAAGAAGACGAGTAGTTTGTAACGAGCAGGAAGGGGGTGTCTGCGTGTGCTGATAAAAAGACAAAGGAAAATAAGACATGAATAGGCCGATAGACAAAGATACATCATACATGTCGTTCCAATACCGTACCATGCAAAACAAACAGGAAACAAAAGAAAGACAAAAGAAAGCATAGACTGTGCTCGGATGCTACACGTTAGATGTGCCTGCCAGCTGATGCGCAAAAAAAAAAAGACAAAATATAAAAAAAGAGTGCGAATCGAATGGGCCGTGAAAAAAAAGACCAGACGCCCGATATACTCCTCTTGCTTGACGCCTCAATTCGCCGTCTGTTTGTGCCTGCACACATCCCCCTAAAACCCCCCCAGCTCTATGAAAAAGAACTCGTCTGCTGCCGGCTGACCCGGCCGCCGGTCCCGTGGTGCACCAGCTCCGACACCTCCTCGTCGTCTTCCTCGTCCTCGTCCTCGTCGTCCTCAAAATCATAGTCGTCGTCGTCGTCCTCCATGTAGTATTCTTCGCCGTCTTCATCAAGAGCGGCGCTGTTCTTGTTGATCTTGTCATTGCTGGTGCTGTCGGGCTCGGCCGTCTTGATAGCGCCAGCCCCCAGCCCGGCACGCGCTGCACCGGCCGCCACCACCGCCCCGATGGGCGCCCCGCGCTCTTCGTAGTAGCTGACCATGACGTCGTCGTCGTCGCGGACGGCGCCCGGCCTGACCGGCTCATCGTTGTCGTCGTCGCAGTCCTCTTCCTCCTCCTCCTCGTCCTCCTCCTCGTCGCTCTCGCTCTCGCTCGCGTCAAACGAGATGGCGCCCATCAGCGGCACGTCGATCCGCGCCAGCTGGCTCTTGATCAGGTTGTCGGCCACGTTGTACAGCCGCGTGTCCTTGTCCGAGACCGCGTCGCGGTCGATGTCAAAGGACATCTCGTCCGGGTCGGCCGGCTTGTCGCGCGCGCCCGGCGCGGCGCTGGGCGACAGCGCGGCGCTGCCCTCTGGTATCTGCAGCACCCACTTGCGCACGGCCTCGCCCTTGGTGACGCGCCCGCCTCCGCCGACGGCACGATGGTGGTGTCCTGTGGCCGCGCCTGGCGTTGGCGCCGCCGCCGCAGCACTCCGCATGTTGGCCTTGGCTGCGAGACCTCGGCGGAACTGCCGCTTCTGCCGCCGCCGCCGGCGCTGGATGCGGTCCCGGATGTACCAGGCCACCACCAGCATGGCTGCCTGCGTCATCTCTTGGCTCTTCTGGCGCTGCATGTTGGCCCAGGCCTGGCACCGCTGCTGCTGGAAGTTGGCCACCGCCTGGCAGCGCTGGTGGTAGTAGGCGGCGATGCGGGAGGCCATGGCCAGATACCGCGGGTCCGCCGCCGACCCGAGGCCTTCTGACGGTGCCGTCGTCTCTGCTGTCGCTGCTGTTGCTGCGGTGCTGTGCCCTGTTGATGCGGTGGCGGCCCCCGTGGAATCCGCGATGGTCGCTGGCTCTGTTGCTGTCGCCGATGATGCCGTCCCCTGCTCTGCTGGCACAGTATTTACGTTTGGTTGCTGCTGCTGCTGCTGCTGCTTATTTTGTTGGCGCTGCCATGACGGCGGTGGCGGCGGCAGCACCGTCTTTCCCGCTACACCGGCAGCCACGCTGCCCGGCATCGCTCGCTGGCTCATCATCATCCGCGTCTGAAGGCCTACCGTCTTCAGGCCGCTGATTCCACCGCTGATTCCGCCGCCGAGGCCGCCGAGTCCGCTGCCGAGGCCGCCGCTGCCGTAAACCTCCTGCGTAAACGATTTGAGAAGTTGTGGCGAGAGTGGTGGCGGGAGTGATGGTGGCTGTGAGAGCGAGAAAGACTGGTGATCTGGAGGCGGTGTGACGGGAATCTGAGGACCGAACGGAAATGGCAGCCACGGCATGGACGTAGCCATGATTTGATTTCAAACGGAGCCTTCGTATGATGCTGTACGGCGTCCCTGGCGGGAAGAACGGCCTGTCTATGAGGGTAGGGGGGGTGTTCTCGGTGTAAAGTATCTTCACCGCTGCTTTGGTATTCTGTTACTGCGTGTTGTTGCTTCGTCCGTTTGTGGCTCTGTCTTCTATATCTAGCGTACTGTCTAGAACAAAAAGAGAAGAGGAGAACTGAATCTTGGTTCTGGGAATTTCAAAGGACCACGATGGTATCGATGTAGCGGTAGCAATAGTAGTAGGGGATGTGGGTGCTGGTCGTAGTGCGGGAGGAGAAAACAGGAAGAAACGGAACAGAGTAAAAGGGATAATAGCAGGGGGAAGAGGACGAGAAGAGACGGGAAAGGGGGAGGGGAGAGAGGAGGGAGGGAAAAGAGAGCGTGGGTGGGGAAGCAAGAGAGCAGGAGAGAAACAGTCTTATACTGTGCGTGTGGTCTTGGGCAGCCTGGACACGCATTGAGCGGTGGGATCAGCACCGGGCCTCTGGTATATTGGATGGCTCCATGATGGCCCGGTGTGTTTTCCTGGTGATTTTCCTGGCGAGGCGGCCAGGCGAGAGCGAGAGAGAGGCACGCAGAAGCAGGAGCAGGCGGCAACAGCTGGCACTGGCCAGCGGCTGGAGGCAGGATACTCGTGGAGATGGGGACGGAGCCGGAGAGAGACAGAGACTCAGACAGCGAGGGCAATGCTCACTGCAGGGCCCATTCCAGGCCTTCCAGCACGACGCGAGGTCGTCCTGCCAGGCCTGGCCATCTGTCGATGCTGGCGCGAGGCCAGGCTGGCAGGAGGGGCGCAGCGGACGACGAGACGAGAGACGGACGACGAGACGAGCGAAATGGCCTGAGCCCGCCGCTGGGCAGCCAGCGGGCCAAAGTCGGTCGATGTTCCACCCCCCGGGGGGGGGGCGGGGTGACAAAGAAACATATTGCACCCTGCATGCCATGTAGCAAAGGACGAGTACTCGTAAAGAGTAGCACAATGGCCTTGTGAACGGCCGTGCCAATGGCCTCGTCGTCCCTGCTCTGGGAGCACTGGCTCCCGTCCTGGCGTCTCTGGCGCTTCCTCGCCTCCTCGCCTCCTCGCCTCCTTGCCTCCTCGCCTGCGGGGGCTGATGGCCAGTGTGCGGTTCGGCGGGAGCTAGGCGGCGAGGAAATGGTGCCACTTTTGGGCCCGGTCATGCCAGGGTTCGGGATCAATGGCCAGAGCGAGGGCAATCTCCAGCCAGACCCAGCAAATCCAGCACATCCAACAAAGGCCAGCCCAACTGGGGGGGAACGGGGCGGCTGGGTCAGACCGGAGGCGTTGGCGACTGGAATCGTATAATCGTATCTTGCTCGTACGGCCCTGCGTGTCAGCAGCAGCGATATGAACCCGCACGCCCCCTCGCTCCGTTTACCCATTTTATCTCACCTCGTCTCTGCTCGTTTCTGCGCGCGTCCCTGGAATTTCCCAGAGGTTGCTGGCGGGCTGTTCTGCTCCGCCGCGGCCGCGCAGCATGGCGCATGTGCTGCCGTGTGGCATTTGGAATTGGCCCATGGCATGCGCGACGATGCAATAAATTGGACACAGGACACCGCATGCGCTGCCGTCCACATGTCGCGATGCGAGGCCACGGGCAGCGTCCCCCGGGTCGCACATGCGCACGCGGAAATATCTCGATGTCACGATGTCACGATGTCACGATGTCGTGGTTTGGTGCAAAGTGTGCCTGTCGTGGCCAAAACGGGCAACACGTTGGCTGTTCTGGCCCCGGACGGCAGGCACGACGCGCGCGACACTCAGAGGACGTTCGTTCGCGGAAACTGCCACCTGCAAGGGCCTGCCCTCGCCGTCCCCGTACCGCCATCTGGCGATCGTTTTCGACGAGCATCTGCAGATAGCGTATAATTACTACGAGCAATTACTCGCACAAACAAGTGCGAGCGATCGCCGTCGCACCTTTCAATTTTACGTGTATTTGTATTTGCAAGCCCTCTTCGCAGGGCCTAGTTTTGGGCAGTGGCACCCGTTCTTCGGAACGAGCGCGAACAGGCCATTGTGGTGGCGTGCTCCTTCCGGTTTTGCTAGAGCCACGCCACGAGGAAGGAGCCCCTGTCCTTGCTGGGGGAGACGACGTCCGTGCCGGCGCCAGTGGCGCACGGTCTCCGGCACTGTAGGCCACTCTCAGCCTCAGCCCGCAGAAACGGCGACATCAACCACAAACCAGAAAACAAACAACAGGAGACGATCCACCAAACGGCCACAGCCAGAGAACCGGACCACAACCACACGCCCCCGGCACGCCCTCCTGCGCTACACGGCGGCCACTACCACGGGTCACCCGCTGGGCTAGACGCATCTTTTTTTTGTTTTGTTTCTCTCGCCGGCCCTACTCGTTCCTGCGAGCCTTGGCCAGCCCGGTCGGCGCGTCACCTCGACACCTTCTCGGTGATACCTTGGCATCTTGCCCGGCTGGACGATATCACGCACACCCTGGACCGCCTGGGACGCATCGCACGACGGGCTGCTCGTCCTCACGAGCTGTTGCCACAACCGCCCGGCCAGCGGTGCTTTGGGGGCGTTTCTGGCCGTTTGTCTTGCTCGTCGTGTTGTCTTGGCTTGCATCTTATTATTGATTTTCGACCCCCTTTTCTTTTTTCCTTTTTTCCTTTTTTTTTCTCCTCACCCCGGACTTGGTCCCGTTCTCTTCCGGCTGATTCCTCTAGCTAGCGGATTGGACGCCTCCACGATATCCTGCCATCCTGATCTCGTTTTTGTGGCTCTTTGTTTCCGCGATCCCCAGCCAGATCTGGAGACGTTGGACGAGTCTCTGCAGAGGCAACAGCCCACATGAGATTGTCCCTCCACCGGCAGCCATGGCAGGGGCAGCGTGCAAGCTTGCGATCTGTCCGGAGGGGTGCGGGCTCTGCTGTTGCTAGCTCGCCCGCATGCGGCTGGCAGCCGTCCGCGATCGGCTTCACGACGACTGGGGCGACGAGGCCACTCATCACGGCAACCGGGACGAGGAGGAACCTCATGATGTCGACGAGATCGTCGTGTTTTTCACGATCACCACGAGCACAAGTAGCCTTGCCAGCAGCCAGGCCAGCGATCACTCATGGCCCGCCCTCGTCTGATCTCGCGCCGCGATGCCACACGCGAGGCAAGAAAACCAGGACCGTCGTGCGCCTCGAGGATCTGCCCCAGGGCATCGTCCTGCCTGCCGCGGCGAGCCACCACGAGGAGGATGGGCAGGGGGACGGGCCACAGCAGCAGCTGCCCACGGCCGGCAGGGCGACGAGCGGCACCGCAGCAGAAAGTGGCGCCAGCGAGGACGCCTCCAGCAGCACCACCAGCACCGCCGACACCAGCCCAGCGTACCCGACCGTCGTCCTCCAGGCGCGCCGCAACATGCACAAGTTCGCCAACTGCGTCCTGCTCACCCGCGTGGGCGGCTTCTACGAGCTGTACTTTGAGCATGCCCAGGAGTACGGCCCTCTGCTGAACCTCAAGGTGGCCTCCAAGAAGACCAACGCGGGTCTCGTGCCGATGGTCTTTCTTGGGGGGGGGGGGGGGGGGGGGGGGGGGGGGGGGGGGGGGGGGGGGGGGGGGGGGGGGGGGGGGGGGGGGGGGG